>QRFJ01000024.1:434322-910491 GCA_006176705.1 Cocos nucifera
CACGTCGATTGTCGTGATATGCAGGCGATTGAGATTTAATTATTGAAATTCAGAGAAGATAGGGGCTGGCGATGAAGAGCTTCAAATTTCATCAATTTTAGAGAAGTTTGGACTCTTTCAAGATCATCTATGTGTAAGTGGGTTGATGCTGTGCAGATTATTAGATCCATGTAGGTGTGGAGGCCCTCCTAGAAGACTGCATGGAGTTCGATCAGAAGGAATTTGGAAGTTCACTGAAGAAATCTTGAAGGAAGTCCGCTAGATGAACCCGAAAGGAGGTCTGCTGGAAGGATTCGAAAAAAGTTTGATCGATGGAGAAGTTCGATTGAGGGTGAAGTCTGGAAGAAATTTGATTGATGGAGGAGTCTGGTTGAAGGAGAAGTTCGAAAGACTTGCGATCGGAGAAGGTTGGCTGAAAGGAGCCTGCCTGTGTTGGAGAAGTCCGGCTAAAGAAGAAGTTTAGAAGACTTGCGATCAAAAAAGATCAACTGAAAGGAGCCTGCCTAGGGTGGAGGAGCTCGACCCCTCACTATTCAAGCTCATCTTAATGAGGTCCGGAGGGATGTTTCAAATTCGATTGAGGGTCAATCTTGATCATCGCTATCGAACGAGATTATTCAGCAATTAGATATTCGAACAAACTTCGGTAGGAGTGGGTCACCCCCAATAATAGTCTCCTCACTCTCAAGTTCGAAATTCGAAGGAAGAAAGTATAGATGCAACTGTCGAAGTTCTTTTTGACTTTCCGCATCCGTCAGGATGAGACATTTTGGCATTTACCGCGTTGGCATCAAAACTTTTTAAATCTGAAATGAGTTTGAGAATACGATCTTTCATATTTTCTATCGAAACTCTACCTCAGGTTTGACACCATAAAGACTCCATCTATCGTCACTTCTCTGTCATGATGAGTGGAACATGCGGTGAATGCTGATCGATCGAAGTTGATCCACAATCATAACTGCCTTGGGTTGCCTCTGACTATTTAAGGCCTTTTTCTCTCATCCGAAAGTCATTCTTGTCCGAGTCTTCTTCTTCCTTCGATCTCCATTCTTTTTCCACCCAAGGGTTTTAGCTTCCTCCCTCGTCTTCTTGAGTTTTGGATGCCTTTTTGACTGGTTCTCATCGCACCCACCATCCTTTTATCTTTTCTAAATAGCTTAGATCAGTTTTCCAATCTTTCTCTTTGGGTATTCGTGCTTTTTTAGCTTCTTGCTCTTTCGATTTCTCTATAGCCATATTTGTCCTGTATTTTTTCTTACTTTTTGAAAGTTTTTCTAAGGTCATATTTTGATCTGAATGTCTTCGGAAACCTTCCACTCCATCGATTCTTGGGGATCTCAAACTTTTTAGTTCAGATAATCGAGTCAGTTCTCCTCCAATTGGTCGATTTTATTTGTACTTAGAGACCTTGCATGCCAGGCTTCGACTTTCACTGTCCTTCTTTGTAGTTACCTTCTTTCGATTTTTAAACATCTTCTTCGCATCCATCGTACCAAACTTCTTTCAGTTCGTCATAGACTTTCTTTTCCTTTGCCATCTAGTTGAGGTCCATTAGACTGTTTCACTCTTTAAAAATTTCTACACCTTCAAATGCCATCCTTCTGCGAAGGACTGGTGGTACTTCTTTCCTCAGTTCGATAAGAAAGGGTTACTAAAAGGTGTCCGCTCTTCCATTCATAACTGAAAGAAAAAATATTTTTTCGTGCACTGTCCGATCTTGCTATTAGATCTTCCTCCTTGGGGTCATATTAGGGAGTTGGTTCATCGAGCTCCTAGCTTAGATAGAGTCGATCCCAATTCCTCCAATAAATTTAAAGCATACCGAGCTCCTCTTCTTTCCGTTCCTCTAAAAGAACAGATCTTATTTAACCTGAATTTGAGTCCCCTCGATCCTGCGGTACACTTTTTTACTTTTCAAATTCTTCATGTGGTTTCATATATACGTATTGTTACTGATCGCGATTCCTTTTCTATTATAGAAATGAATACTAAAGCTGTCAAAATGCTCACCAAGGGGCTTTACATCTAGAAAAGGAAAAGAAAAGCACCAGGTAGTAGCTCGAAGATTGGCGGTCCAAGCTTTTCGGCCCCTACCACCACTATCGCTGCTTCTGAGATTGCTGCCAGCGCCGAGGTTGCCCTAACTACTGAGGTTGGCACCGTTAGTGCGGGTTTCATGCCTCCCATGCTCTTGGGTCCTTCCAGCGGAGATCAAACTCTGAAACTTTCTACTAAGGCGGAGATAGGGGAAGGTAAGAAGAAAAAGAAACTTGTCGCCAACATGCCCCACAAGGCTCGCCTTAGTGAGTCGAATGACGACAGCTATGAATGAGGAGAAGATCCTTTCGATAATCCAGAGATCATCCGAGATTTAACCGATAAGTTTACCATGTCGGAGGTGGTGGACCTCATGGCCAACCTTGACCTATGGTAGCTCATTTGGGATTCTCTCAAAACCATCCTCAAGGTGATTGCTCCATTGCTCGACTTTTTTTCTTCTCTTCTATTCTTTTCTTCTTCTTCTTCTTCTTTTTAACATCAATCATTTGTTGCAGTCGGATCACCAAATGCTCGCCTACATCAAGAGGGTGTGCCGTCAGGAGGTGGAAGCACAGAAGGTCTAGGAGGATCTTCGAGCCGAAATCAATCATCTTCAAAAAAAGGTTACTGAGGTCGAGCGCCTTGTGAAGGAGAGGTGGCAGAAATTAGGAGTCTCCATAGCACACTTTGGAAAGAGGAGTTCGTCTCAACCAGACTTAAGGCCGCACTGGCCCTGGAGGAGGAGAAGAAGAAGGAAGCTGAGAATAAGGTCGTTGAACTAGAAGTTCGAATGGCGAAGTCGATCCCGAAGGCGATGACCTAGGCCATGGAAGAGTTCAAGGCCTCTTTTGAAATGAGAAACTTGAACGTCGAATTTGGCTAGCAGGCGTTCATCAAGAGTTTTGAGCTCTATGAAGGCAGGGTGGTCCGGAGGTTCTCCGAGCTGGACCTCGAATTTTTGGAGGAGGAGGATGATGATGCAGAAGTAGGACCATTCAATGCCACAGTCGATCCTTCCCCCGTCAAGCCTACTTCTGGTCCATCCGATCCTACCATAGAGGCGCCTGAGCCAGTTCAGAAACTCGAGGTAGCCGAGAGCTCTCCGGCTTCATCCGCCATCGTCCCTCCCGAGGTTGAAATCCTTGAGTAGTTGTACATGTTTTTTTTTTTTGCTTTGTACTCAAAATTTTTGATTAGATGAAAGTGAATTTTCTTTTTGTCTATACTTTTGAGCATTTTTAATGCTTCAAATGCAGTCTCCCATCAATGTCGATCCACTGTCTCAGGGAGTTTCTTTGAAATCTTTAATAAAAAGCCTGAGGAAGAAAGTCTATCATCTGAAGAAAAAGCTGAATAAGATGGAGGATGGCTTTCAAGCTTCACGGAAGAATGCTTCGGAAGTGACCAAAGAGGTCACTCGCCTTCGAAACTTGCACATGAAGGACTTCACGAGTTTTAGCATTAGGAAGGGGAGCTTCGAGAGGGAGCTGGCCAAACTCCGAAAGAATGTAAGTGATAAATCCTGGGCATTGATGGCGAAGATCGGCTCCCTCGAGACTTGACTCAAGACGGCAAAGGAGAAGATTCAACTTCTGAAGGGAAGCTCACCGTGGTCCTCCGACAAAGCACAATTCGAGTGGGATTGGTCGACAAGGTTCTTTGCACTTCAAAAGCAGTTGCATGATATTGAGCTCACATATGAGACTTACCGATTGAGCTGGGGTTATAGGATGTCCAAGCTAGAACAAAAGCTTCATGCCTTCAATAATGAAGTAGTTCGACTCCAATGGCAATATGATGATGACTTTCGGGTTGGTACAAGCAGGGAGGCCGAGGAGGTCGCCTTCTTGAAGAGGATCATTGGTGAACTCTGAGAGTCGATCGGTGCGGAAAAGGCTGAGATACAGTAGTTGAAGCTCGAGCTGACTTGTGAACGTTATGCTACCAAGGATGTGGAGGCCGAGTTCGAGGTCCTGAGGAGGAGGCTGTGAGAGTTAGAGGAGAACTACCATCGAGTCGACAGGATGTTCCGCGATAACATGATGAGATGAAGGGAGCTTGAGGAGGAGGTTGATCGTTTAAAGAAATCTTTAGTAATAGCCACCAACCCAAAGTCTGAGGAGTCCAATCCTTCTTAGAATTTCGACGGTCTTTCTCTTTCTCTTTTTTTTTTTGATGTAATCGATCTTGTCGATCTATGTTTTGCATGTAATGAACTTATTTTTGTAATGAAATGGTATTTTTTTTATTATTTTTATTTTGCATGAATTCGAATCTTGTTTGTGGTTTTATTTTTTTTACTTTATTTTTTTTTGCATTGTCTTCTAATGAAATGCTTGTTGTGGATGTCGAGCTGGAGTTTCTTCTGCGAACCAAGATAGAATTTTATTTTTCATATTTGACGTAGTCAAGTTGTCATAGAAAGAATATGTGTAAGGATTGTCGGCAAGGCTTCTTTCCTCTCATCTTTGGTCAACAAGGTCTTGACTTTTGCTCATGTTAGGATGAGATTTTTCTTCTATTCCTAATATGGCTTGTGGGGGTACATTAGGCCCGTTGGAAGGAGCCTCTTCCCGCATTCCGACTTAAGTAATCGAGATCTTCGCTTTAGCTCAATATTGAAGGAGATCTTACCTTCCATTAAGGTTGAAGCTTGGAGAATATCTTATCTCCAATCGAGATTGAAGCTCGGAGGAGATCTTATCTTCAGCCAAGGTTGAAGCTCAAAAAAGATCTAATCTTTAGTCGAGATTGAAGGAGATCTTATCTCCTGTTGAGATTGAAGCTCGGAGGAGATCTTATCTTCAGTTGAGATTGAAGAAAATTTTATCTCTTATTGAGGTTGAAGCTCGGAGGAGATTTTATCTTCAGTCGAGGTTGAAGCTCAGAAAAGATCTTATCTCTAGCCGAGATTGAAAAAGATCTTATCTCCTGTTGAGGTTGAAGCTCGAGAGAGAACTTATCTCCAGTCAAGATTGAAGGAGATCTTATCTTCTGTTGAGGTTGAAGCTCAAGAGAGATCTTATCTTCAGTCGAGGTTGAAGAAGATCTTATCTCCTGTACTAGAAGCCCTCTATCTGGCTTAAGAAAGAAGTTCAGCTTAATCTTTTTCTATTATAGTTCACAAAAAATAGGAATGTTAAAATAAAAATTCTTTATTGAAAAGTGCCTAACGATATTACACATTGTAAGTTTTCAAAATTTTAATGTTGACATTGTATAGCTCCTTTATATCTTTTCTTACCGAAGTCCTCCGACCATGGTGTTGATGCTTCCACGCAGGGATTGATTTTCTTGAGACCCTTCTCCTTAGGTCTCCTCCGGTTGTGGAAGAGTCCTTGGTTGCTCTCCTTTTTCCTTGAACCGATATTGCAGGAATCGATCCAAACAACCCCGCCTGACCAGTTTTTCAATTTTGTTCCGAAGCTGAAAATATTTTTCAATATCATGATCGTGATCACGATAATACAAACAGTACTTACTTTGATTATGCTTGTTTGGAGAAGATCTTAATTCTTCTGATCTTGGTAGCTAATTCTTAATTTTTATCAGAACTTGAGTTTTAGGAGTATTAAGAAGAACATAGTTATGGAACCTTCTGGGGGGAGAACCTCTTCGTGCCTTTTTGTTGAGGCTTCTTTGACGACAAGCTCGAGGGGGAGTTCGGGCTCGTCTGTACTCAAGAAAAGTCCATGAGCGTGGTCGAACTTTCTTCGGCTTTTCTTCAACTATGGGCTTGCTAGATTCATCCATCTGCCGCTCTCTCATAGCTTCATCATCCTTTAACTTGAAGGCTTTCTCAGCTCGAGCATAACCTTCTACCCGGGCCAGCATGTCGACGAAGTCTTTGGGATACTTCTTCTTTAAGAAGAAAAGTAGATCATTCTTCTAAAGACCATCCTTTAGTGTGGCCATTACAACAGACTGGTCTAAGTTACGGACCTATAGGACAGCAGCATTGAAGTGGCTGACGTAAGCTCAGATGGATTCTCTCTTCTTCTATTTGATATTGATGAAAGAATCTGAATCTCGCCTTGGACGTCGGCTGTTGACGAAGTGAGCCATAAATTGATGACTCATTTGATCAAAGAAGTAAATCATACTCAGCTTAAGGCTCGAGTACCAATTTCTTACTGCTTCCTTCAGAGTTGAAAAAAAAGCTCGATATAAAATAACGTCTGGCGCGTCATGGAGCAACATCATAGTATGGAAGGTCTCCAGGTGGTCAATCAAATTCGAGGTTCTGTCATAGCTTTCGAACTAGAGAAGCATAAAATTTGGTAGGATGGGCTCCTGCATTATTTGGAGAGAGAAAGAAAGATCAGTGCAGATATCATTACTATGAAGAAGGAAACATGATGGAGTTTCTCAATCCACCGATTTATTTTTTGAAGTTTCTGATCGAGATCTTCTCGATCATGAATCTCAAGGGTTCCCTGATTGAATAGTGATAGGGTCCCTTTGGGGATAGAGTCATGGATGAAGCAGGGGCTTCCTACCCTCTGCTTTCCTTTCTTAGAGGTGATCGATCGACTCGCCCAAGTCGATCATCCCCAGATAGGATCTTAGAATTTTGAAGAAGCATGCTCCAACCGAACTGACACTGGAGGTTGCTGCTTTTGCATGGCCTGCACTGATTCAATGAGGCCCATAACATACTGAATCGGTAGGTTAAATTGCTCTGCATCCACCATTGCCATCGATAGAATTGGAGATGCTGGGGATAAGACGGAGGTGGGCATATCTAGATGAGATCTAGCCATGGAGGTGATCAATCGTCAGGTGGAAGCCTTTCTGGAAAGCATCCTTATGAGATCGACTGGGGAAGAGAAACTCCAAGAAAAAGAAGAGAGATCTCTGCTGAGCACTTCTTTAAGAACAAGAGCACCTCAAGAGAAAGAGGATCCTTTCTCTAGCGTCAATTCTGTTGGTGCAGAATCTGATCGACGTCGAAATTGACTGAAGCTGAAGAAGTCGAGGTCACCGTCGGAACCTGTAAAAAAAGTCCAAATTGGAGGAGGGGTGACTTCGACAGGATCCTCCGATGATCAAGTCAGCTCTTTCGACCAACAGAAATAAAATGCTCAATAAAGAAAGTAGCAGAGTTTTGAGAAGAAGAATAAGAGCTTAGAGAAAACGTATATGAAGAATCTCTTTTATAGACGGAGCTTATAACAAACTGATAGTGACAGCTGTAACCACCTAGTAGTGGACCGTTTGGAGCCACGTGAAGTTTGCTATAGAGAGTAGTGTCTGTTATCGCGATGTGTCGATTGTCGTGACATACAAGTGGTTGAGATTTAATTATTGAAGTTTGGAGGAGGTAGGCACTGGCAGCGAAGAATTTCAAGTTTCATCAATTTTTAAGAAGTTTGGACTCCTTTAGGATCGTCTGTGTGTAAGTGGGTTCATGTTGTGCAGATTGCTAGATCCGCATAGGTGTGGAGGCCCTCCTAGGCGACTGTATGGAGTTCAGTCGGAAGGAATTCAAAAGTCTACTGGAGAAATTCTGAAGGAAGTCCGCTGGACGAATCAGGAAGGAGGTTTGTTGGAAGGATTCGAAAGAAGTTTGATCGATGGAGAAGTTTGATTGAGAGTGAAGTTCGAAAGGAGTCTAACTGATGGAGGAGTCTGGCTGAAGAAAAAATTTGGAAGACTTGCGATCGGGGAAGGTCGGCTGAAAGGAGCCTACCTATGATGGAGAAGTCTGATTGAAGGAGAAGTTTGGAAGACTTACGATTGGAGAAGATCGGCTGAAAGGAGCCTGCCTGGGGTAGAGGAGCTCGCCCCCCTCCTACCATTCAAGCTCATCTGGACAAGGTCCGGAGGGCTCTTGCGAATTCGGTCAAGGGTTAATCTTGGTCATCGCTACCGGACGGAATCATTCAATAATTAGATATCTGACTGAACTTTGGCAGGAGCGGATTTGCCCCCACAGAATTCATCTATTTTCATTTCGATTCCAAACTCCAACTCTCCTAAACAAAATATCTCCCTAAAGTAGGTGAGTGGAGAACCAAATAGAGAAAAAACTGAATAATGCCAAACTAAATATCACTTATTGAGGTCTTTTTTTCTCATCGTGAGATTCGAATGGGCTGACTCTAGAAATATTCTAGGTTTTTATTAATATAGCTTAGTCCAACATAATTTGGGTGGTTATATTGGCCTAGTCCATGAATTCTATAAAATTTTGGATCCAACCAATTGAATAGATCCTAAGATTTTTGTTTTTTTTGAAACTCACTAGTTGTTTTGACTAAAGTTCTAGAATTGGTTAGAATGCAAGAAGTATTGAAACTATCTTTTAGACTTCACATCTTCTACTTTTACAAGCCCATTTTTGAGAACAAAATCATATGGGGTGGACACTAAAGAAAACATTATGAGGTGGGCTTCATAGCTTGCCACGTTTCTCTTAACACCAATCTTAAAGAATAAATCTAAAAATCAAAGACTGTTCTACTAATGGAATTATCAATCCCATGATTTAGAAAAAAATGCATTCTCTTTCTTTGTCATTTTTATCATATATTTTTACTAATACACTCTACATGGCCATATGATACACACTAAATAAATAATCATCAAGAAAGTTAATACATATATCCAAATATATTGATACATAGTTTCGAGAATATGGAGTTCATCAATATACAATATATGATTAGGTGATACATATTTAGCAAATTAATCATCTAGTAACTCAATACATATCTTCAAGCAAATTAATACATAATTTTTAGAATATTATATTCACCAATACAAACTACATGGCCTAATGATATAGATTCATCGATTTTCTGATATATTATAAGTTTCTTTAACACACATCCAATAGTAATCCAATATATATCTCTAAGTAAAAAGCATATTCTAGAAGTTGTGTATCAGTTTATGTGGAGATGTATATTGATACATTGCTACATGTATATTAAACAAACTTATAGTATATATGAGAAAGTTGATGAGTATATATTACCATACCATATAGTGTATACTAGTGAATATAAGATTTTAAAAACTATATATCAATTTGCTTGGAAGTGTATATTAGGTTATTAGATGACTAATTTGCTAAATATGTATTATCTAGCCATGTATTTTTTATTGATAAACTCCATATACTGAAAACTATGCATCGATTTATTTATATATGTATATTGAATCAATGCTAGGTGTATATCCAAAAGTTTGCAATATGTATCAAAAAATTGATGGATGTGTATCATTATATTATGTAGTGTATACTAGAGAATATAATATTTTAAAAATTATATATTAATTTACTTAGAGGTATATATTGGGTTAATAGATGATTAATTTGCTAAGCATATATTACTTGACCATATATTATATATTAGTGAACTTCATATTCTGAAAACTGTGTATCAATTTATTAGATGATTAATTTATTTGGTATGTATCATTTGGCCATGTAGTATATATCGATAAAAAAAATATTATCAAAACAAGAAAGAAAGAAAATACCATACTTTTTTATTTTTAATTATGAGACTAACAACTTCGTTAGTACAAGTCTTTTTGATTTTTAGATTCATTTTTTAAGATTGGTATTAGGACAAACATGGCAAATGATGAAGAATATCTCATAATTTTTTATCTAGGTATCCGCCTCATATGATTTTTGTTCCATATTTGTCCTTCGAAAAATTGAAATGCTCCATACCTTGCCACTGTTAGACGCATCCCAAGTCTCAAGAACACATCTATCCAAGTGCAAAATGAATATGGGTCTACTTTAAGGGTGAAATGGATCGGGTCGAGTCGGATCATGAGTGACTCCAATCCAACTCGGTTCTTTGATTGGATCTTAATATTGGATCTAGACCTAATTTAATAAAAGATTGGGTCAGATCGGATCGAGTTCATGATTAAATTTTTTGACCCAATGGATCATTCGGATCAGATGGGTTCATGTATAACCCATCCCTAATCCATGAAAGATGGATCCGATTCAAATTTCGATCAGTTTCGGATTAGATCATGGGTTAAATTAACTAACAGGCAACAACGTATAGCTATTCAATCGATTCTCATGAGTGTAGTTGAAGTTGATCTCGCAAGTTGACCATCCAATGATATTCATGACATAGAATAATTTTTAGAGTAGTCATAAATATGTGATAAATTACGTCTAAGAAAAAATACCAAGATGTATCTTATATACATATAAAAGGCAAATATATGTGACTGATGCGTGCTAATTTATAGCTATGGCAAGTGTACCAGTCGATCAAGTAATAAAGTGAATGAGTAGAGTATCGTCCCTAGAGGATTGAAAAATAAGTACTGAAAAGCTCTTTCCTATATTTTATTTAGAAGACCGATTTATGAGAATAAGAAATTAAAGAACAAAACAAAATAAATAAATAATTAAAAAAATTTTTAGAAAATAGGGAGAGTGTAATTATTAGGATTTTAAACTTAAGAGCAATGGATTACTAAGGCAATCGGTTCACCAACTCAGTCAATACAATATTCAGATTATTAGATTAATTTTATTTTATGTGACGGTGGAGTCTCCTAATTTATTCACTATCCTTTGGTCCAGGCATAGCAAAACTATCAATATTTATTAATTATTCTTTGGTCCAGGTGTAATTTAAATAAATATTAATGCATTAAGTTTTGTGAAATCCTCTAATTAAAATACGCTGCATCCAAAGCGCACTAAAATTTCTGCATGCATATGAATTCTAATTTGATTCATAATACAAGGTATATAATCAAGAAGCAATAACATAGATGTACTTGGTCCGTAACATCTATGTTCATCAGATCAATTAGAAGATGGCCAGTAATCTAAAAGCATTAAGATCAGATTTATATACTCCTTATGAATAAAATTTAAAAATAAATCATACTGAATATTGCATCAAAAGAGTGGCTACACCTTAGCCTTAGTAAAAAAAAATTTAGTTCATGATAACAAGTTCAAAAATAGCAAATAAAATAAAAAGCATAGAAAAATTAGACTGTTTGATTGCTGAAATTGATTGTCCGTTGCTCTTGGTGTGGAGAACTTAGTGAAGAAGAAGAGGCTCCTTGATCGATGTCTTGATTATCGAAGAAAATTTTTTTTTCTTTCTCCTACAAATCACTCTTCTCTTTCTACCTCTCTTCTCTCTTTTTCTTTTTATTTTTCTTTATTTCTCTGACTCTCTCCCTTTTTCTCTTTTTCTCCTTTTTTCTGACTTCTCCCCTCTCTTTTCTACGGCAACAGCAGTTTTTATAGGTTAAAGAGATTGATTTTCCCCCAAAATCCTTTAGAAATTAGGTTTAAGACTCCTAAAATAACTCAAATTAGGATCTGGGTAATTCTGATGGTTGGATGTTGATCAAACGGTCCAAAAACTACTTAAAAACTCCTTAAAATAATCCTGATTAAGTCGAATTTCATATCAGCCGTTGGATTAACCGTTAGATTGAATCTGGATCGTCCGATCGCATAGAAAGAAGGCTTCTGATCTTTAGTTTAACGTCAGGATGAATTTTAGCCGTTGGATCTCGATCGGGAGCTGCGGATGTCGTCCATCAGTGCCTTCGTTTCGACCATCCGATCAAGTTTCAGTGAAAGCCATTCGTTGGATCAGACAAAATTTTCAAATTGCCCTTTGTAGACCATGCACGAGCTCGGTGTTGAATGGACCACCGCGTTCTTTAGCCAATCGGAGCATGCCTCTTGCTGTGAAATTTTTGAATTGCCCTCTAGATGGTCCACCGTGCACTACAAAAAATGCTGACGTCATCCTGACATTAGCCTTGCATCGGTGGGTCGGTCTGCTGTTGCGATCGAATCGGGCCGAACTGCTAAACCAATTTTCTGAACCGAACTTTTTTTTTTTGAAATTCAATTTCGGGATCGTTTGAAGTCCGTTTTGTCTGAAATTTATTTCATCTGAATCAGAAAAATAAGATCTTTACATTGATGGCCTTCTTTCTTACATAAAATTAATAAAAATATTAATTTTTAAAAAAATAAATTAATTTATTTTATAATTTAATACTTTTATTAGTATATCTTTATCACTTATCACACCTCCCAACTTAGTTATTGCTAGTCCTTTAGCAATATTTTGTTTAATACCATGTTCAATAAGATTATGCATCACAAAGATAAAATCTAGGACTAAAAATCAAAAAGTTTAGAAAATACTGCTAACTAAGCATTGAGCTTCAGAAGCAAATTTTTCAGTCAATACAATTAAAAACTTTCTTAGAGTACATCAAAGATCTATAGCACTTGTGTTCGTGATGACTAACTTTAGCATTTCAGTATTAAATTAAAAGAACAAAAGTATCTTCTCTTATCACCTATTTTGGTCAATTTTCTATACATTCTCAATTTTATACTCATGAATTAAGGTAGCTTTCACACTGCCTTTCTCTTTTTTTTTTTTTTACTGTGCTGAGCATCCTGGCCTTTTTTCACCATTTTACGTGAATTTTCACACTTGACCTAGGTGCAGAGACCCAGTTACTAGGCTTTGGGCAATCCACATATACTCTATCTTTTGCACTTTATTTATAGGCAGGTAGCTCTTTCCTTAAATTCAAGTTTCTTTTGATTAGAATGTATATTAATTATCAATTTTCAGTGATAATTGAATCCTCAGTTGGCCTTATAATCAATACCTACTTTGCCTTGTTAGTGTGCATGTGCAATTAAAGTGCTAATAATCTTTTAATGACCTAAGTAGGCTGCTAAAAGTTGACCAACTAATCTACTTCTTTAACTCATTACATTCATTAGCAAATAATTCTATCTTTTATCACTTATCCAGTTTATCTTGCTCAAGATTTTCTTCTTGACACATGATTTTTTTTTTTTAATTATTATTCTACATTGTCTTAAAGGAGAAAGAAAAATAAAGGATGTAATAAAGGATAGGAAGGAATACACCTGATTTGGTTCAGTCTGGTTCTTTGGAGCTTTGAAATTTTGCTTGAGCTCTCATTGATTTTTTTCTGCAAAATTAAAAATACACACCAAAGCAGTAAAAGAGCAACAATAAATTACTAAAAAATAAAAGAAAAAAAAATGATCAAAACTAAAAAGAAAAGAAACAACCTATCTAGTAGTTCTGATTTATAGTCTTCAGCTTGACTTTCTTTGAGTTCTAAAGTGGATCAATCCGGTGCCACTTCAATTGGAATATACTTTCATGTTTGATCGAATTCTCTTTCAATTTGACATTGCTCGCTTTTATAGTCTCAAACCTATTTTCTACAGAATTCTCATATAATGGATTGTCAATAATATCAATTAAAAAATAAGTTTGATTATCATCAGGATGTTTAGTATCTTTGAAAATATTAAAAGTAACTTGTTCATCTTGGACTCTAAGAATTAATTTTTCTTGTTGAACATCTATTAAAGCTCCTCCAGTAGCTAAAAAGGGTCTCCCTAAAATAAGGGGTACATCATAATCTTCTTCCATATCAAGAACAATAAAATCAACAGAAAAAATAAACTTGTTTACCTTTACCAAGACATCCTCCACTATACCTCTTGGATATTTAATGGATCTATCGGCTAATTGAAGAGTAATAGTGGTAGGCTTTGGTTCTCCTAGACCCAGCTTCCTGAAAATAGAAAAAGGCATGAGATTAATGCTTGCTCCTAAATCACATAAAACTTTATCAAAACTACAATCACCAATAATGCAGGGGATAGTAAAACTCCCTGGATCTTTTAGCTTCTGTGGTAATTTATTTTGAAGTATTGCTGAGCATTCTTCATTCAAATTTATTCTCTCATGCTCCTTCAGCTTTTTCTTATTTGTTAAGATTTCTTTGAGAAACTTGGCATACCTGGGCATTTGAGTAATAGCATCTACAAAAGGAATATTAATATGTAAATTCTTTAAAATTTTGAAAAAGTTAGAAAATTTCTTATCTGGATGCTGTATTTGTCTCTCTGGGAATGGTAGTGGCGGCACGTAGGGCTTCACATTTGGATCAGCAAATCGTATACCTGGAGAGACCATCCATCTGCTGGTTGTTTTGGTGACTGACGAATTTTAGTTGATGGTTCCTTATTTGTAGTTGGCTCTTCAGTCTCATTTCTTCTGATGTGGCTCCTCCAGCTTTGTACCACTTCTTAGGGTGATAGCATTGACTTGCTCCCTTGGATTTGTCTCCGTATTGCTTGGCAAGGATCCTTGAGGTCTCTCGGAGATTATCTTAGCCATTTGACCTATTTGCATCTCCAAGTTTCGAATTGCTGCTGTTTGGTCCTGCCTAAGTTTGGCTTCCAAATTTTTTATAGTTGCTTCTTGGTTTTGCATAAATTTGACCATCAGCTCTTCCATGTTGGACTTCTTTTCAGGTACTTGGAATCCCGGGGGTGGCTGTTGTGCTGCATTTTGATTGCTCCATGAGAAATTTGGGTGCTGCCTCCACCCTTGATTGTATGTGTTGGAGTAGGGATTGTTTTGTTGCGGCCTAAAAAAATTACCAATATAATTAGCTGTATCAGTTGTTTTAGCAAAAGGATTACCTGTCTGGCAATTGCTCGTATCGTGTCCTCCTCCACACAGGTCACAAGTAATGCTCTGAACATACATAGCTGTTCCCTTTAAGTTGTTGACTTCGGCTCTAAGGGCTGCAATTTCAGCTAGTAAGGTTGGCACGCAATCTACTCCCTGCACAGCTGCTAGTCTTTTTGGCATCATGCGCTCTGTCTGCCATTGATAGCTATTTGATGCCATCTCATCGATCAGATCGAAAGCTTCTTCCTCCATTTTTTGATTAATGGTTCCTCCTGCTGCTGCATCAATCATAGAACGATTAGTAGGAGATAAACCATTATAGAAAGTTTGTACCTGAAGCCATACGGGTAGTTGATGATGTGGACATCTCCTCAGCAGTTTCTTGAAATGCTCCCAAGCCTCATATAGTGTCTCCATGTCCATCTGCATAAAAGAAGTGATATCGTTGCGCATCTTAGCAGTCTTGGAAGGTGGAAAGTACTTGGCTAAGAATTTTTGGGCTAGGACATCCCAAGTTGTGATAGAACCTGCAGGAAGAGAATGAAGCCAACTTTTTAGCTTTGTCCCATAAAGAGAAAGAAAATAACCTTAATCTAATAGCATCATCCGACACCCCATTAATTTTAAAAGTATCGCAAAGTTCAAGAAAATTAGAAATATGGGCATTCGGATCATCATGCACGTGTCCACTGAATTGGATAGTTGATTGAATCATCTGGATCATCGTCGATTTTATTTCGAAGTTGTTTGCTCGTACAGGCGGTCTCCTGATGCTCGAAGCTGCATCGGCTATAGATGGTGTGATGTAATCATTTAATGGATGATGTACTGGTCGAATAGCTTCATGCTGTCCTTCAGTCGCCATATCCAATCCTAGATTGATGTCGTTAGGATCTTCAGCTGCCATGTTTCTTTCTTGTTGTAGTCTTCTAATGGTCCTTTCAATTTCTGGATCTAAAGGTAGTAAGTTACTATGTCCAGTACGTGTCATGCACTGAAAATTTTTTTTAAAAAATAAATAATAAAAATAAAAATAAAAATAAATTTTTAAAGTAAAGCTAGGATCAAAATTTTAATATTATTTTAGACACAATCCCAACAACGGTGCCAAAAACTTGATGCGTGCTAATTTATAGCTATGGCAAGTGCACCAGTCGATCAAGTAATAAAGTGAATGAGTAGAGTATCATCCCTAGAGGATTGAAAAATAAGTACTGAAAAGCTCTTTCCTATGCTTTATTTAGAAGATCGATTTATGAGAATAAAAAATTAAAGAACAAAATAAAAAAAATAATTAAAAATTTTTAAGAAAATAGAGAGAGTGTAATTATTAGGATTTTTAAACTTAAGAGCAATGGATTACTAAGGCAATCGGTTCACCAACTCAGTCAATACAATATTCAGATTATTAGATTAATTTTATTTCATGTGATGGTGGAGTCTCCTAATTTATTCACTATCCTTTGGTCCAGGCATAGCAAAACTATCAATATTTATTAATTATCCTTTGGTCCAGGTGTAATTTAAATAAATATTAATGCATTAAGTTTTGTGAAACCCTCTAATTAAAATACGCTGCGTCCAAAGCGCACTAAAATTTCTGCATGCATATGAATTCTAATTTGATTCATAATACAAGGTATATAATCAAGAAGCAATAACATAGATGTACTTGGTCCGTAACATCTATGTTCATCAGATCAATTAGAAGATGGCCAGTAATCTAAAAGCATTAAGATCAGATTTATATACTCCTCATGAATAAAATTTAAAAATAAATCATACTGAATATTGCATCAAAAGAGTGGCTACACCTTAGCCTTAGTAAAAGAAAATTTAGTTCATGATAATAAGTTCAAAAACAGCAAATAAAATAAAAAGCATAGAAAAATTAGACTGTTTGATTGCTGAAATTGATTGTCCGTTGCTCTTGGTGTGGAGAACTTGGCGAAGAAGAAGAGGCTCCTTGATCGATGTCTTGATTGTTGAAGAAGAAATCCTTTTCTTTCTCTTACAAATCACTCTTCTCTTTCTACCTCTCTTCTCTCTTTTTCTTTTTGTTTTTCTTTATTTCTCTGACTCTCTCCCTTTTTCTCTTTTTCTCCTTTTTTCTGACTTCTCCCCTCTTTTTTCTATGGCAACAACAATTTTTATAGGTCAAAGAGATTGATTTCCCCCCCAAAATTCTTTAGAAATTAGGTTTAAGACTTCTAAAACAACTAAAATTAGGATCTGGGTAATTCTGATGGTTGGATGTTGATCAAATGGTCCAAAAACTACTTAAAAACCCCTTAAAATAATCTAGATCAAGTCGAATTTCATATCAACCGTTGGATCAACCGTTAGATTGAATCTGGACCATTCGATCGCATAGAAAGAAGGCTTCTGATCTTTAGTTTAACATCGGAATGAATCTCAGCCGTTGGATCTCGATCGGGAGCTACGGATGCCGTCCATCAACGTCTTTGTTTCGATCGTCCAATCAAATTTCAGTGAAAGCCGCCCGTTGGATCAGATAAAATTCCTAAATTACCCTCTGTAGACCATGCGCGAGTCCGGTGTTGCGTGGACTGCCGTGTTCTTCAGCCAATCGGAGCGTGCCTCTTACTGTAAAATTTCCAAATTGCCCTCCAAATGGTCCACTGTGCACCACAAAAAATGCTGATATCATCCTGACGTTAGTGTTGCATCGGCGGGTCGGTCTGCTGTTACGATCGAATCGAGTCGAACCGCTAAACCCATTTTTTGAACTGAACCATTTTTTTTTTTGAAATTCAATTTCGGGATCGTTTGAAGTCCGTTTTGCCTGAAATTTATTTCATCTGAATCAGAAAAATAAGATCTTCACATTGATGACCTTCTTTCCTATATAAAATTAATAAAAATATTAATTTCTAAAAAAATAGATTAATTTATTTTATAATTTAATACTTTTATTAATATATTTTTACCATTTATCAGTGACCTCTCAAGATTGGTTGGAGGATACAACTAGAAGTGAAATTTCTATTTTCTACTTATCTTCCAAATTTCTTGAGTTAGAAATATTGCGTAGTTTTGATATGAAGGATTTTTTTATGGAGGTGGAAAGAAAAAAATAATATTTCTTGAAAACTTCATTGGCTTGAACCAATGAGTGCCACTCAATTATGGAGGTGGAAAAAGAAGAAGATGATGTTGTACACATGTGCAGTTCACTGTAATTTGTTCCCAGCCCATGTTAGCATATAATGAATTCTGATCTGATCGGATCGTTAAATATAAAATCCATATAAACTTAGAAATTTAAGTGGATCGGATTGGATCGGGTCGGATCAAAATTTAGTAAATTCAGATCCGACCTGAAATATAGAACGAGTCTAATTTTAGAACTCGATCCGGATCCGTGGATCTTTTTAAACAGTTCGGATTAGGTCTTTATGGATTAGGTCGAGTTAGGTTATGGATTAATTCGACCCATTTACGATCTTAGTCTATTTAGAAAATCATGTTTGGTTGTGCATTTCTAACAAGAACTCTACATTCTAAAATTTAGTTAATAATTTTAAAATATAAATTAAAAATTATCAATTACAACAAGATAACTCTTCCCTTCACTTTTATCTTTTCTTTTTAAATATATAATATGCTGATTTTTTTTTTTAATTTTATTTTTTTATAATAATTCTTGAACTCTGCCTCCTATGCATTTCTTTACGAGGGCTATCCTAATAAAAATATTTTATGCTTTTCATGTTGTTTTCTCTTTTTAGATGCACCATGTCCCTTGCCTGCATCAGTACATGATGATATATTCATCATGGAATTCTATTCTTAACTAATTTAAGTGATCATTTACCTTTTCTAATTATAAATTGCTATCATTGCCCCACTCCAAGTCAAACTCGTGGCTTATGCTAGCCGGTAGTCTCAATGATGCCTTATCGTTCAGCAATCATTAACCAACTGTTGTACCCTCGGAATACCATACTTTTTTCTTAAACTCTATCTAAAGATATTACGATGCCATGATAGGAGTCATGAATTGTTGGAATGGCATGGATTTAAGATGCTTTGTTGTATAATGCAATAGAAAGGATATTAAGATCCAATAAATAATTATAAATATAATCCTGCCGTAGCGTTCATTAATGACAACAACTACGGTAAAAATTATTGTTCCCCATATAGTGGAGTACGTATTCCATGAAGAGGAAATTCTGGAGCCCCTCTCTCTCCCCGTGGACAAATAGCCCACATGATTGGGAGCATAAAGTGCAATACTGTTTATAGCATTGCTTCCTTTGAATTGGTATCATGAAATGTACCATTTAATGAAGAAAACTGATTTTGCCGGTCACCTGAGTGACTTTTTTTCACTTACTTTTCTGAGTTACCGAAAAGAAGTGAGAACTAAAACTATGTGGCTCCTATTGAGACTATTAGTGTATGAGTACAAAGCTCGAGAACAAGGTCAACTTTTCCCAAAATTTTGGATTTGGAAACACTTTAGTCATGTGGGTTGTGGACCGTGGTAACATGTCCCATATTGGGGAGGTAATTTTGGGACGAAAATTCTTGCCTTCTTCTGAATCTATGTACAATCTATGTACCAAATCTTGCCTTTTTTTTAGGCTTTTGCGAAGGTTGACAGACTATCCAAATATGTTTATAATACTAATGATAACCATGACCATTTATCTTTTTGATTTGTAGGCCAGCCTCTCCAATAAGTGTGCTATTAATCATTCCTTTTTTCTTTCATGACAAAAAAAATGTACTAACAGTTCAAATGTCCCATTCAAAATTTTTTTCTTACAAGAAAAAAAATTTATTAAATGCTCTAGAGCAAATACATTCTAACATGTTCATCCAAAGAAACTCTGAAAAGAATCATTAACACAAAAATAAAAAATATATCATTTTAAATCTTTCAATAATAAATCATATCCTATGTAAAAACTTTTACCATATGTAGAGTCTTATACGAGCCATATTTTGCATAATGCTATACCTATCTTATAAAAAAAAAAAAAAAATGCAAAGCCACCATCCATCTTATAATTTTTTGAAGAAGTAGTTGCATTCATCTTCTATCTTGCAAGTTCTAATTTATGCCAATCTCACATTCTTGGTCATGTGGTACCCAAGAACAGGTTACCTTTATTGATTACTAGAAAAAAAAAAGAGCCCATTTTAACTTCTTGAATTTTAAACAAATCTCCATGCATGATCTGTATTAACTTCTTTTATCATGCCATTCTTTTCCTAGGCTTAATTATGCCTGAACTACGACATAGTATTGTCTGCTAGCTGTGTAAAAGTTGGTCACAAAGGGTCATTTCCAAAGGGAACCAAGGGTGAGAATATCAAACCTATAATACTACCCGTGACCGATCTCCAGAAAGCAAGCTTTTGCTTTCGCCTTTTCCACCGTCTTCATTAGGCTAATCAGTGATTTGTTTTGTTTTAAACGCCAAGTCTCCATTGGATTAACGGGAGATTTAGATCAAACAAATTGAGATTAAGAAGTCGGTGCTGTTTGGAGCGAAACACAGCCGATGGGATCGCTAACAGGAATCTCTTTTCCAATGCAAATTGGCTTCTAAGGAGCATTCTTCAAATTCCACCCATTCGCTTTTACGAGGGCAAAAAAACTGGTCCCACCTCGTCCGTGAATTAAATTTGGACAACGGTGTGATTCACATTGGCTGATGGTTTTATTTGGTAAAACGGGTAATGCACTGATGCTAGCATGGAAACAAATGCCTATTCTCTTGCACCCACGGCCCATTCAAAGCTGCCAACTGGCTTGTTCGGTGAATACTACGGCTGCTAAATCTGTTACCTTCTTTATAAGTTTCATATACCAGCAGGCGAACGGCTTTTTTTTTTTTTTTTTAATAACCTGTACTTTACTAGCTTCGGAAGCCCTCCACCTCTTCTTTCCATCTAACATAGATATCATGCTTGAAAAACTGTGCAAAACACAATCCAAACATTCATCTCATCGAGGAAGATCGTTCATGCAAATACAACAGGCATCCTTAATTTTATTAACTCATCTTTTTGCTATTAAGGTGAAAATAAAATGGTAAAATTTATGAAGCCCATAATTATTGATGTGGTAACTCCATGATCAATTTATTAAGCCCCCTGCCATTATTATATAAAAAGTTTCTATTATCTTGAGGACTTAAACAATTTCATAGGTCCAAAAGAAAAATTTTGTTGACATTTTGATATAATGGATCCAGTATCCGCTGGACAGCTAAGTGAAATCTGTGACATTGCGCAATAAAAAAAAGTCATATTTATTGATGGGATGAATGTGACGGATCAGCAATTGCCACGTGTCTGGAATCTGTGGAAGGGGGAATTTGGTTACGAGATCGGGGCTGCGTGACGGTAAGTTGGTGCGTTAACATAACACCCACTTCCTTCATCCCCGCCTTTATATCGCCTGACTTTCTAAGTGAGAAAACGCCAAAACACCTTAAAAGGCCACCAAAAAGAAATAAAATAATCTCTCTCTGCTCTAACCTCCAACAAGGGAAGAAAGGATGGAATCTTTCGCTCTCCTGGATCTTTCTTTTAGGGTGGTGGCTCGTTGATCCGCCCTCGTAGGAGGCGGAGAAGAACGCGAGAAGAGAGGAGAGGAAGGGGGGTGGTGGTTGAAGATGTTCAAGTTGCACAGGCATAAGTCCGACAGATTGGGAGACAGGATCGAGTTCAAATTCTCCAATTTCCAGGCATTCCAGGTGTTGTAATTGTTTCTGTATTTATTATCTTTTTTTTTCTCGATTTGATTTGACGCTAAATCGTTAATTTTGTGGATAATGTCGTGTTTTCTTGCCCTTTGTTCTTCTTGGAACTGGGGCGGATTTATTAGGGTCGGTGGATGAATGAAGCAAATGAGTTCTGGTTTCTGGGTTGCAGATTTGTGTGCAAAATATGATCTTTGACGTGCGGCATTAATCGCCCTTTGATCTCTCTCTTCGACTTTTTCCCTTTGTCTGCAAGTGAAACTAGAATCTACTTTAAGTAAGGGATCTATTTGGTGGAAATGGAGGGATAGGTTTTATCTTTTCAAGAACATTCATTTTGCTGGTATTCTTCTTTGGCAATTAGAGTGATGAGTCCATTATTTTAGGCAAGGTGGAATCCTGAAGAATATCTTCTTGAAACGTGGGACTCTGCATTTAAGCTCTCTTGACCTGAGGCAATTTAGAGAATTTGTCTATGTTATTGGCGTCGAGGTTGGACGATTTTTAAGGTTCATGCATCAATGTGGGCGTGAAAGAAGCAGAATGCAGTGGAATAAGGTTCTATCGCATGGCCATATAACCCAACAATGTAGCATGCTATAATTTTCCTCACAAACATGCAAACAAGTGGATAAACAGTTAATGCAACTTTAGGAACCTCAGTTGCATGCATGTATCTTGTTCGGTTGCACTGGTGTTAAATCCCTGCTTTGATAAGTTTTGCTCACATGGCATACTTGCCAGGTTTTCTCATGTACCTCTCGCACCAAGAGCTAGATAGGAGAGAGGAGATGAGTGCATAAGAGAGAAAAGGTAGAGGAGTAGGAGTAGAGCTGATAGATGGTGGGGGCTGCTTCCTTGTTATGTGAGGTTGTTATGTGAGGGTGTGAGGGAAGCCCCACTAGGCATTCTCCTGCTTATCTAGAGAGGTGCGGTCTTTCCTTTAGCATAAGCTAAGCTCACTAGTATGCTCTTCTTTGATAGGATTAGAACTTTTCTTCTTGAATTTAGGGCCAAGTAAACTTAGTGCAATTTCTTTACCATGCTCCAGGGGCTAATGTGTTGAGTCTAGGCCTACATACAATAACTAGTGTCTCCTCTAAGTGGCAACATGGATTTCTGCCCTTTTAGATATGCCAAAACACAATATAAGCCCGTAAACTGCACTTATGGGCTTTTTTTTATTTTTTTATTTTTTTAAAGTTTTTTATATGGAAGGGTTACTAGGTGTAAGATCAAGTAAGATTAATTAACTGGACTTATAAGTCATGACATCTCATGTGAACCAAACAGCTAAGTTTTAGTGATATGGGGAAAAATGTTACAATAAGCTACTCTAAAACAGAATATCATGAGATACATGTCCCTACATGTGATGGTTCAACTATTTGCACTTCGCCTCTCTGCCCTATCAGAAACTTGTACTAGTCTTCTGGATTAAAAAAAAAAAATTAACATTATTTAAACCATATTTTCCAAAATAGGACCATTTGGCTAATGAGGAGCTATAAAATTGACCCCAAGTTGTTGGGACAAGGCTTGATGGATAAATCTTGGTTATTTAACCCATAATTAATATGCTAAGTATATTAGGTTCTTATTTGATTAGGCATTAAATAAGATTGATAATTTATATTTATTTCTACGAAAATATGCTTTGCTGGGATATGAAAATGAATTCTGATTGAAAAGTTGATGATTGAGGGACATCAGGAATGGCAATTCTTTTCACTGTATTGGATGTTTTATTATAGAATGGTAGAGGGAAAGATGATAGATGACAATAAGTCTAATACGGTTAGAAGGGAGGATGTTGTCTCGTGGTTTGCTATACTTGTAGGAAACTCTACGACATAATAATGGCTGGAAGTGTTGCATATTTAAAGTCCAGAAAATAACTTGCATATGTAACACATGCAGCAATATGAATTATTTGGTGGGTGTATAGTGAAATAGAATGGTTTCAGAATTTATGCATTAATGTAAGTTTCTAAGTCGCTTTAAGGTGAGAAAGAAAGAGTCAAAAACCAATAACGATCTTTTCTCGACATACAAAAAGAAAATATAAAAAACAAGAAGAAAAGGAGACTTTGTTAGCAGAATTTGTAATATACTGATTGGTCTGAAAAAGGGTGGGGATGGCCTTAGAATCTAAATGGAAGTTGTGAGAGTTTCATACAGCTCTTATTTGTGATGATATTGTAATGGTGAGGAATTACTATGTCATTACTTTGCGCTGTTGTATGACTCGTTAGTTGTGGTTAAATGCGACTCATATAAGCTGCACATGCAACCTATTATCATGTCAAGTTTTACATGCCTAGACCTGACGACTTCTTGATAATGATTTCTCCACTTAGTTTAATTTCTTTGTTGTTTTCATTCAAAAATCGAAAATAGGTGTGTGTATGTATACATGGACACATATAAGGAGTTGTTTGTGTTAGTTCTTTCTTATTAATGTTGTTTGTATATTAAATATTACGGGCTATTAATAAACCCAGACTTTCTAGGGTACTATGGTTATATCCATTACTCTGGGTCTTTGAAAAGTTAAATGTTTTTTAGAGAGTCTTGTACAATACATGCCTGCGCTAGTGGTTGGCATCAGATGTATGCATAACCACAAGGTCAGAACATCATGTAAAACTTGAACTTCATTTTAACTCAGAGATTTGAATATTGTTGCACTTATTATTTATAGTTTAAGGATGATATATGAACAATAACCAAAGCCTATACAAAGAAAAAGTGGAGAATATACAATATAGGCTAGTGAGCAACACTATCGAGAACAAGATGCTGTAGGTAATGTGTAAATGAGTGAGATAAGGTTTGTTTGAGCTGGGATAGGAAATAAAATGGCCTAGCATGAGCTCGAGTCAAGCTAAGAAACCCCAATTCAAGCTTGGCTCATAGATGGTTGAGCTAGCTTGAGCTTGGCTTGTTTGTTTGAAAACCAAAAAAAATTCCTAACCCTAATTGAAACAAGAGAGAATGGCAATGAACTCACAGGGTGGAGCTGGTCCTTTAGATTCCATGACTTCATCACTGCCACTATAGAAAAGAACGACTCCACCTTCTCTCCCCTTCCTGCCTTCCTCTCCTTAGTGTCATGGAACCGATGTAGCTTTCACCTCCTCCCTCTCGGGCAAAGAAGAGAGGGGAGAGGACAACTTCCTCACCACCCGCTACTTTTTTGGTGCCCCAATGGCTAGGGTTCTGGTGATCTTGCTGGCAGAAACCTTCATGTACAAAAGGAGGCAGGGTTGGAAAACACTGCACAAAGGGGAGGGGACAGAGACTCCAGCTTTACCACTACAGGCTTATCGAGTTCTCAATAGATCTTATCCACTGGAACGTCGGTGTCACTGCTGCTTGATGACCTTGATGGGGTGGCTGCAGTGGAGGGGAGAGTGGGAGAGTGGAGGTGAAGATTTGGATTATCACCGTAGATATGAGAGTTTGGGGGAAAGGGCTTGAGGATTTTAAAATAGGAGAAAGTGATCATATCTTCAATTAGTCATCACATTCCCATTAGAGCCATTGGATTTTAATTCAATGGCTCTACTATCAACTACGTAAAAATGCATATGATGATATATATATATATTATCTATGATAATTATAATTTAGTATATAACAAAGAATAAATATAATATGATATGTAAATAAATATAATAAATATATTAATACAAATAATAAGATATAACCTAATGAGCTAGCTCTTGATCCAAAAACAAGCGAGTTGAGCCCAGCTTGTTTAAACTCTAAGCTTGGAAAATCAGCTCGAGCTTATCTCATCTACCAAACAAGCGAGCTACGTGTGAGCTGAAATTTGAGTCGAACATGAGCTGGCTCATGAACTGCTTGCTCGTTTCCAGCCTAGGTGCTGGTGGAGATGAGATTTTTTAGATAGCAAGGGTAGACTAGAAAGGTGTTAAATTATGCATGGTACCAAATTGGGTAAAATAGTCCTTTCATGATCTGCAATTTAAAAAAATGGGTCATTAGCTCCAATTGTTAGAAATAAAATTCTTGCAGTATGATATAGCAAACTGATTTCATGGTATAAAGCATTAAATGCCTTGACACAATCTCCAATCCTTAAGAATATTATCCCATTTTGAATTTAGCACACGAAAACTTCATCAAAATAAAAATGAAGTCCTAAGTTGACCTTTTTAATAGTTATAGACCTTCAATTTATATGCTATTTTTATTATACCACGTTACTTTTTCTGTTTCATGTCATATCTAAGGTTCATCCATGATCTAATTGTTCAGGTGTGTATGATCTTTTATAATAGTTATCAATGACAATATCAATTGCTAACCATATTTAAATTGCAATATCAGAGCTACTCGGTAACATTAGCTTTGATCCTCTGAACTCAGTCAATCTTTAAGGTTGTCACATTCATTATTATCAGTGAAGACTTCAAATTATGTCTAGGTTCTTGTGGCAGACATGTTTTCTGTATATATACTTGATGCTGGTGTGTTTGTGTACTGTTGGAGATCTCTTATTTTTGCTGCAGGAGAATATTGTAAGTAGTGCAATGTCTTCATTGAAACATGTGAATCCTAGAATCACGTCATGAAAATCTTAGCTTTATCTATGAGTGAGTATACCAAAAATACTGATCATTGCTGCTCAGTATTTTGGGCTTCTGTCCTCTGAACTCATTTGAACTTTGAACTTGCCTTCATGATTAACAGTGAAGATCTGTGACTTCATTAAATTCTCCTTAGTTTTTATGTCTTCTACATATACATTTGATGCGGGATTTTTTAGCTTTCTACTGTTATGTGGCTCTTTTCTTAGAAAGTACTGAAGGATAATGATGTAGTAACATGCTTCATTGCATTGTTTTTATTGAAACATGTGAACCTAGAATCAGTCTTTGGGCATGTCATGGCAATAAATTGGCCTAGTGGAAGACATTAGCTCACTTTATCACTGGACACATCTAAATTATGCAATCCTGGCTGCCGAAAAACATTAACTTCTATTCTTCAAACTCACCAGATGTTTAAAATTGCCATGTTCATGATTCTCAATGAAGATTTGGAATTGTATTTAGGTTCTTCTAGCTTATAACTTTTAAAAACACATTTATTGATGATGTAGTTATTTACTAGTGCACAGTTCTCTTATCTTTGTGAATGCTGCAGGAGAATGTCATGGTAACACTGCACTTGTCTTTATAACAAGAATCTAGAATCATTCTTTTAGAGCAGTTTTGCTAATAAAATTTCATCGATGAAAAGCTTTGCAATTTGATTTTTTTCTCTGTGATATGGGCTACTTGTACTTCCATTCATTTAATGAACATATTTTAAATTCCTTATTTAGTTTTTGTTTATACAGGTTCCTAAAGGATGGGATAGGCTTTTTCTTTCTATTATCTCTGTGGGGACTGGCAAAACTATTGCTAAGTCTAGCAAAACAACAGTGCATGGGGGAACTTGTCAGTGGACTGAGACTATTTCAGAATCTATATTTGTTTCTCAAAATGATGCATCAAAAGAACTGGAGGAATGCCAATTTAAAATTGTTGTTTCCATGGTCTGATACTCATCCTTGACTACGAATCAAATACATATGGATATATATGTGTGTGTGTGTTTATCAAATAGCCTTCAGAGCCAATTTTCATTGGCTGTACATTGATGAAGTCACTGCTCTGGTTCTTCTCTTGATGTAGGGATCAGCTAGAACTGGTATTCTTGGAGAGGTTACCTTGAATCTAACAGATTATCTAAGTTCAAGAGATTCTGGGCCTCTTTCATTGCCATTGAAAAAGTGTAACTATGGCACAATTTTACAGGTGAATGTTGTTCACTTCAGTCTGGTCCTCTGATTCGCATTCTGTAGCTGCTCATGTATATACTTCATTGCTGTTAGTCTATTTTGAGTTTTGACATCTCTATTGCAAAAAGGGATGCTCCTTTTTTTGTTGCAATTTCATTTAACTGATATATGTGTTTAAATTGAAAATTAATTATAAAAAAACTATTGCACATCCTGAATTATGACAAAGTTATCTGCTAATAATGGCCAAGGAGATTGAGGTAGTCTAGAAGTCAAACAAGTTGTACTAATGAGTGGTTAAATTTGGTTTTAAGGACAAAATCTCCTGAAGTTTGGACGTAGAATGCAAATTTGTTATATAATGAAAGTAACTATTTAAGATTGACATTTTTTTCTTACAATAATTTTAGATAGATGGTTGGTTTTGCATGCTTGATCTGCCATTTTACAGAGAAGATATAGTGAGATGGATGAATACGTGCTTGTTACATGAACTTGGGTTCATATGTTGGTTGTGGGTGTTGGTCTAAGTGTTGGATCATTATAATAAGAGACTTCTTCTTATGGGACCATGCCCAAATATCATAGCAATGTTCATTTTTAAGTGTGGGATGTGGGTACTCTAGGTTAAAACAAAGTATCTGGGTAACATACAATAAATGTATTGAGTGAAGTGGTGATCTTTGTTTGGTAGCGACATATGTATACATGTACATGAGGAAGTGGTGATCACTAGCGATAGGAACAAGCAATGCAATTGAGAGGAAGCATGGATGGTTGCTATTTTTGATCTGATGAATGGACTCCCTCCTCTTTGCATTAAATTTTGCATCAAATACTACCTAGCTCATTGTTGCCATTTTCATCATCATTGACAGATCCAAGTTTTGCCGAACCAGTACCAGGCTTATACAAGCTAGCGACTAGTTCAATATGATACCAATACATATCATACCAAGCCGATGTGTACTAGAAATGAAAGATCGGAGAAGAGGAGGGAAGAGTGAGAAATCCTAATCCTAATCGTAGGAGGAGAATTGTGTGAAAGAGAGAGAGATGGGTGTAGTGATCATTGATGACAAGAGAGGGGGAAAATCCAACCCTAACTCTAGGAGGGGAATCAGGGGAGATAGACGATGAAAGGGGGAAAGAGGAATAGGGAGAGGGGGGGGAGGGAGAAGGAGAAGGAGGGAGAGAGAGAGAGAGGGAGGGAGGGAGGGACATATTGAGGGAGAGGCATCAGTGTTAGCATCAATTGACGACCCAAAAATGTACTGGATCAAGGGAGTCGGTGTCATTCTCGATCGAACAAGAGAACATCCGAACTATCATTCGATGTCGATGGAGAGAGCATCAGCATTGATCGATGTAGATCGCTGGAGGTGAGAGATTGCTGGAAAAGAGAGATCATAAAGAGAGAAGAATCGAGAGAGATGGAGCACCAGAGAGACCTCTTGAACCTCTCGATGGTTTTATATATATAAACAAGGAAGAAAAAAGGGGACCACATTGACCAGCTGAACTATGCAGGTAACTAGTCAGTTCGGTTTGGTATTGCCTCATATCTCTCGGTTCAACATGGCTTGGTGGTCCTTGGTTCACATCAGTACTCTTAAATATAAGCAAATATAGCAAATGAACATATTATATAACATACTTCTTACCACTTCCTAAGATCCATTTGATCTTACATCTAAATAAGTGACGGTCTAGTATGTGATCTTCTAATATTTTTAAATTTAATAAATACTTAAAGCTGTTACAATCTTTGTTAATTTTTTTCCATTATATGTCCTAGGATCTTCCTTTTTACTATTGCTAATTCAGAAACTTGGATAAAACATCCAACTCAAGCTAATATCTGTGTCCATACAACACTGTTTATTTCGTCTATCCATATATACCTTTGATATATGAAATCATCTTGATTGTTTGTCCTGGAAATGGTTTTGACTGATACTATTTATGCATTTTTATCTGCAGCTCAGGATCCAATGTGCCACCCCAAAATCTAAATCCAGGTTTCATACTTTTCAGTTGTGAATGGAGATTCTAGAGCCGGCATAACAACAATGATTCATGTCATTGTCTGAATTGTGCAGGGATGGAAAATCTTGGAGAGAAGCATCACATCTTGAAGATCTAAATGCTAACAATGATGACATGGACAAAAAATTGGATGAATCCGATAGTATGTTTAATAGAAGTGTGGTATCTTCAACAAGCAATAATTTGGGCACTAATCCAGACGAACCTGGAAATAGGGTGTGATTCTCTTGCTCAAGATTAATATTGATGCTTGCTTGAAAAGTAAAAAATTCAACCTTCATGCTTACATTCATATGGTGAACTACATGATTGAGCACACACTTATACATGGTTGCCTGATGTTAGATATACTGATTTTTTTTTTCATGCACTGTTACTAATATATGTATTTTCTAGATGCACTGCATGTGTGATACACATATCAAGGGCTCCCTTTCACATATACTTGCATTTTTAGCTGCCCATCCAGTAATAATAATGTTTGATGTAGTTCTTAGTTTTCATAGTTTTTCCTCTTGGAGTATTCTTATATGATCAGATTACTTGAGGCCAACATAATTCTGTTATTAGATCTGTGCTTGCTATCAGAGTGGTGAGCTACTATATGTGCATGTTAGGTCTTGAATTTACTCCTAGGCATGTTGTGTGCATGTCTGGTCATGAATTTACATCCCCTTTTACTCATACAGGTATACCTTCCTTTGTCTATCTACATTGGGTAGGTAGGACTATTCCGTTTTCAACCAAAAAAAAAAAAAACACTATGCTGCTGAGCAAATCCACTTAAAGGCCCCATTTTCTGATCCATTTCTACTAGTTGTCCTCTTCATCAAGTCGGCATTTTTCATATCCTAACCTTATGTCCCACAAGTAACAACAACAGCTACAGTTGTCAATACTAATGCCAAGTTTGTGTTTTTTTTTTTTCGTTTCTTCTTGTTTAGATCCATCTTCATTTTCTTCTCCTTCCTTTAATCTTTTAACCTTTTTCCTCTACTTCTAACTCTTCTTCTTCTGACCATTTTTTCCCTTTTTCCCCTAATTTTTCCTGTTTATCTTCTTAAGTTGTGGCCTTGCAGCTTGCTGGCTACTGCTTCCTGCCCTTCTCCTCCTTTTTGCTAGGTATTGGTTTTGTTCTGGAACCTATTGGCTGCTATAATGGACACAATGCTGCTGCTACTCTCTTTTTTTGGATTTTGATCTTTCAACTTTTAAGTATGAAACATAGGTTTCATGATGCCTATGTCAGGAAAAATAACATAAATATATGTTATATGCTCATGATTTTTTTGTGCTTATGATCATGATATTTACAGTAAAACTTAGAAAGCTTTCCTCCCTGGGTATCCACCTAAGCACCTAGGCCACCACCTAGCCCATATGGGGGGTCCACCATTTGGCTTCACCTAGGCAGTTTGACAACCTTGCAAACATATCACCCATGGAACTTCCTCTCTTAACATCACTATATCAACTCACTAATGGAGATAACAGCAAACAGAAAAAAAAAATGCAGCAAGGAGTATAAAACACCAATTCAAAGACAACTAAGACTGAGAACAAGCATGCTCTGGATAATTATTCACATTCTCACAAGTTAACAATCAAATGATGACATGCTGATTTCTTCATGACAAGACAACAAGCACATAATTCACTGATTTCTAGCAGGCCGAGAGCATTTTACCACAAGGTTTGCCCAATATTGCATCCTGATACTACAATATGCCTCAACAAAAATCAACTCATACGATCATTGTCAGCTACCAACATCCCTCTTCCATGGTGTCATTTGATACATATGTTAAAAGAGGGTTACGATCAATTGATAAGACACATGGGATCACACAGATCCCATGCATCATGAGGAAACCATTGAAGTACAATCAGGATTGAACTTGTTGTAACCAGCACAATCGATATATATATCCAACAGCTATCCTTGAAATTGTGCAACCAGGAAACATCATGCCTTAACTGTGCTTTATACCATGTTATGGTATCAAAACAGCAGGTAAAAGAAGAAATAAAAAAGAAGGTGAGAGAGAAGAGAAGCTGGTAAAGAAGGAAAGAAGAGAAAGAAGGCAGAGAGGAGGGATAAGAAGGGATGCTGCAGAGTACAAAATTCACCATGTGGTATCTAACTTTTATTGAAATGGTATGCTAGTCACTAATTAGGGCAAAGAGGAAATAGATGCACTTAACAAGTGACTGGTCAAAGATGACATTAGTTTGGGCCTTAATGGACTCCAACAAAGGACCAGTAACAACAAAATGAATACAATAAAAGCAGCCCCATAGTATAATAACAGCAGATTATTAAATAAAACTTTTTATTGATCAACATATATTGTTGGTGGTTGGATGTTTTATTAATCTATACAAGGATAGCATATTGGTATCTTGGTTTGCCAACTGACAAAAGCTGTGCAATGTTTATACTTGTTGAAAAGAGGAGGGTATGGATGAGAAAACATGACAATAAGAATAACACATATTCTCCTGTTTTGCATGGCTATCTAAATGACTTGCATCCTTTTCCTAGGCAGTTCAGTCTGATCTGGATTTGCCAGCATGCCATTCTTGTATAAAAGATGGATGAGAAAACATGAAAATTAAGAATAACACATATTCCCCTGTTTTGCATGGCTGTCTAAATGACTAGCATCCCTTTCCTAGCCAGTTCAGTCTGATCTGGATTTTCCAGCATGCTATTCTTGTGTATGCACATTAGGGAACTTAAACCCTTTATGATTAGTAGAGCACATATTCCCCAATGACCCTTAAGCCTTTGAATCCCGATTGTCTCAATCATCTAACATCTTCTAAGAAAATGGTGGGAAGTAAGGTTAACAAGCAGGTGAAATGGGGTAAAAGGGGGGAATAGAATGAGTTGTTATTAAAAAGCTAAAGATTTATGCCTCAAAGCTTAGGTTTGTGGAGGAATGCAAGCTGGTAGGGTCAGATTGGATTTTGGAATAATCAAGACTTGATGTATTTGAATTAAGGATTCAGGTCTCAACAGAATGTCTTGTGGGACACTGGGATGGGGTACCATCCCATATGTTGGGATAGGGCCATCCCGCTAGTGTTCTAGCATCCTGATCGGGATGTCTTGGGACATCCCATGTCCCATGTGTTGGGATGGGGCGGGATAGTGGCGTGTCCCATTCCATGGGAAAACTGGGATAGCCCCATCCTACAAGATTTAAAACCTTGATTTGAATTAACCCTTGGATCAATGCATTATTCTCTTTTATGTGGTTTGGGGTGGATTAGGTTAAAAAAGATCTATTCTTGTGTTATATCGGGATTTTTGGTTAAATTGGACTAATGATTCTTCAAGGTAAGCATAGAGACATGTATATGTCACTAAACATGTGATGTGACAACACATTTCATTTAAGATTAATAAGTGAGAAATTTTAAAGTTACTGTTAACAACACAAGTAAATGGGTACCACATAAAAGTTACGAGTAACATAACATTAGTCTCTTATACTTGAGGAGAGTTAAGATAGGTGGGAATATATGCTCCTAGGAAATTTCATGTCAGTTCAGGTTCAGATCAGTCCCATGTGACCTATTTACAATCCACATGTGAAGAGGGTCAAAATTTTTGATCCAAAACTCCAAAGGATGATGATTTGGATGTGATCAGGTCAATTTATGTCAGCTTCAGATATGTAGTGTATCCAATCCGCTTGCTGTAGGAATATATATATAAGCTTTGTACATTGTGGAATCTCTGGTCCACTCTTATAGATGGAGCTTGGATTTTAAATTTTCTAAGGGCCTGTTTGCAGATTGGGTTGAAAATCCTGTAAGATTCATGGATTGGACAATCCGTTTAAGCATGGACAAATGTCAACCAATACCACCCAGCTCAAATCCTGCAGTTCAAAGGCTAGAATCTGGGCTGGCTTTACTGGCTTTTGGAAAATGCAAGATAGATGGGCCAAAAGGCCTGATTCTTACCGGATTTTCAGCCTAATCCTGTAGGAATGTCCAAACAGGCCCTAAATGGTTTAATCACTCCTTCAGACCTGCTATTTTTTGGATAGACATTGGATGGTCTTGCTTGCTTTCCCTGCATAGCATATTATAGTAACTAAGCAGCCCCCTGTTGTTCCATGGGTTATGTCATTTAATTAAATGTGTTATTTATTCCTCTCAGCATGTATTGTGTACCTTTTCTTGTTAACAGAAGTTATCTGAATCCTGTGAGACCTTTTGTGTATATTGACAATGAATGGGAATATATTTTGCATACTGAAAAGGAGATGGATTTTTTTTCAGCCTGTCATTATGTTTGGATTTGGTTATGAGCTACTCTTTACTATGGGCATTGACATGTGTAGGCTTCTATTTTTTTCTTGTGTTCGTCGATGTTGCTTGTTTTCTTCAGGACAGAAGTTTCTCAGCATCAGGGTCCCATCGGAGTTCTGACTCGGGAGATAGTTCCATAGGAAGAGCAACTTTTTCTCCCAGAAACAGCTCAAATGGGGGAGCGTACATGGGAAGACAAGATTCAACCGACTCTCATGTTAGTTCAACATATAGTGCAGGCCCTGGTGATGACATTCCTAAATCAAATCAGTCATCCTTCAATTCCAGAGCCTCAGGATCCTCCTTTAATACAAACCAGTGGCAAGAGGCTGCAGCACAAACATCCATGAATGGTCTTACTCCATTATCAGTAAGACCTTCTGATTCTGCTAAAGATCTCCTTGAAGCTGCTGAAGAAACCATTGAGGAACTTCGTGACGAGGCTAAGATGTGGGAGAGACATTCTCGAAAGTTAAAGCTTGATATTGAGAAATTAAAGAAGGAATGTTCTGACAAATCCAAGCATCATGGAGAACTTGAAATGGAGCTTTCAGCTGCATACACTGAACGTGATTCCTTGAGACAAGATGTTGAACATTTGAAATCATCATTAGATGAGTTAATGACAAAACAAACAAATACTGAAACTAGCTCTGCCAAAATTGAAAGTATGATCCATGTGCAAAATGAACTGGAACATGAATTGAAGTTTCAGAAAGAATCCAATGCTAATCTAACACTGCAGCTCAAGAAAATGCAAGAATCAAATGCTGAGCTTGTTTCTATTCTTCAGGAATTGGAAGAGATCTCAGAAAAACAGAGATTGGAGATAGAAAACCTAACAAAACAAAATCACGTTAGTGAACCTGATGGGGATCTGAGGAGTCCAGCAACGTCTGATACTGATGCAGAATGGAGAAGAAAGCTATCTCTAAAAGAGGAAGAAATCATTAATTTAGAAAAGAAGCTGTCTGACATTCTGAATACTCAACATGGTGAAATGGTATCTAGTGAAAGTCATTCTGACCCGATAAGAGAAATTGAAGTTTTAAAAGCTAAAGTGCAGGAGCTAGAGAACGACTGTGCTGAACTTACAGATGAGAACCTAGAACTCATATTTAAGGTGAAGGAATTGAGCAAGGACATCAAAGAAGGGAAGGATTCTCCTGGTTCTAACTCCCCTGAGTCTCAGGATCATAATTCGCCTGATTATACTGAGTCTGAAACTGACTTAGTTAAATCACATATACGTCATCTGGAGGGGGAGCCCAAGAGGAAGGATGTGTCAACTGAAGGATATATGGTTGAGCCATCTGCCGCCATGCTCAATGACCTCAAGAAGAGTTGTGCTGATCTTGAGTTTGAACTGCAACAATATAAGGATCAAGCATGTGATCTTGAGATAAAGCTTCAGAAAAGCCAAACGGAAATAGAAGAAAAGAACTTAGAGTTAACTGAACTCCAACAAAAACTTGAAAACTTCCAACATGCTGACTTGGGGAGTTTTGACGCAATTACTGAAAGAAGAGAAACAGAATCATGGAGCACATCAGAAATGCCCATATTATTTTCTGAAATGAATAATCAACTTCATATTGCTCTCTCTCATGTAAGGGACCTATGCTGTGATGGTAACTCTGTTGCGAATAGAGAGTACGATAGTGATTCTGATTTTAAGGTTCCCATCACCACAGATACAATTACTGTAGAGGAGCAGGCGGGGATTTTGACAAATAAGTTACTTGAGTTGAATGTGCTATTAAGGGGCTGCAAGTTTGTATTTCAGCATACAGACATAATGGTTGAGAAGGGTGGTGTTGATGGAACTGAAATAAAAGAGCAGAAAAATAACAGTTTGTTAGAACAAGAAATTGAAAACCTGAAGGCAGAAATGCAATCCAGAAGCAAGGGCATTAGTAAAGAGTTAGAGGAAAGCAACTCTATGATAGAGGAGTTCAAGGCTGGAATGTTGTTAAAAGAAAAGGAAATTGATATTCTGAAACATTCCGAAAGGGAACTAGAAGATCTGATTTCTAATCTTCAAAAAGATAAAAGTCAATTTGAAGAAGATTTGGCAATTGCGCATAGAGAAAACAGTATAACCTCTAAATGCTTGGAAGATGTGCGTCATGATCTTATGGAGCTTACTAGCACCATTGATTCTCATAGATCTGCTAATAAGATACTAGAAAGGAAGTCAATTGAACTTGAAAGTTGCAAAAATGAACTAGAGTTGAATATATCTGAGATGGAACAAGAGAACGTACAATTATCAGAACGTATATCTGGCCTAGAAGCTCAATTAAGACATTTAACAAATGAAAAGGAGTCAAAAAGACTGGAACTAGAAGATTCAAGTTCTCTCATAATGGATCTTAAGGATGAAATTGAGAAAAAGCAAGCTGAAATGGAAACACAAAAGGCAGAACTGAAACAAAAACTACAAGAATCACAAAAACGGTTGTTAGATGAGCAAGAGGAAGCAGAGGTTTTAAGGAGATCCCATTCAAAATTACAAGCTACAGTTGAGAGTCTTATTGAGGAGTGCAGCTCTCTGCAGAAGTTAACTGAAGACTTGAGGAGACAAAAACTAGAGTTGCATGAACGCATGACACATCTGGAGATCGAATTGGATGAGTCACAAACAAAGAGTTCTGATTTTTGTAAAAGAGTTGAGTTCTTGGAGGTAAAACTTTCTTCCCTGCAAAAGGATATTGCGTCAAAAGAGACATCACTGCTGTCAGAACTGGAAAGCATCTTCCAAGAGCACAAGGAACATGCAGAGGGCTTAAGGCAGGCACATGTCATGTTAAATAAGACTCAATCAGAAAAGACAGTTGAAATAGAGAATCTTGAGAGAGAGATTGCGCACCTCACTGCACAGGCATCCTCAACTCATGATGAACAAGAAAGAGTGGCATTAGATGCAGTACACGAAGTCTCCATCCTGCGATCAGATAAAGCTAAACTGGAATGTAGCCTTCAGGAGGTCAATGAGAAGGTTAAGCTCTGTGAGACTGAGCTACAAACTCTGCGACAGGAGTCTAAAAATAAGGTGCAAGGGTTAGTTGATTTGCTTAATGCTTCGAAACAGAGTGAGGAAATGTTGATGACTGACATCAAGCATACAAAGAGACTAATGGAGGATGTCAAATCTAGTGAAGAGAAATTCAAAAGAACGGCAAATGAACTGGAATTAAAGCTTAAAGCTTCTGACTACGGAAAACAACAAACAATGGAAGAGATTTCCAGATTAAAGGTTCAGCTGCAAAAAATAGCTCATCTTCAGGATGAAATCTCGGTTCTTAAAAGTTCTCTGGATGAGGTGAAGTTTGAAAAGGGAAAACTTGAAGAGTTGCTGCAGTCAGTAACTGAAGAATGTGAAGAATTGAAAACAGAGAAAGTTTCATTAAAGGAGAAAGTTGCAAATATGCAGAAGGCCTTTTATGATGGTGAAGATGACAGACGCAGTAGAATTGCCTTAGAAGAAAAGCTTCTGAGACTGGAAAGTGATCTGAGTGCTAAAGAAGCATCATATGCTTATGAAGCAGAGTTGAAGAATGAACTTAATCGGATCAAGAGAACAAACAGTGAGTATCATAGAAAAATACAATCACTTGAGTGGGAAAAAGATGAGTTAATGAGGAAAGCTCAACTAATCGAGAGGGAAGTGATGACAAAAAATGATCAATATTGGGATGGCAGAATTTCAAGTGAGGTATGCCGTCTTAATGCAGATCTGAAATTTCTTACTTTCATCCAATAGCTCAATTTCTCTAAGAGCTTTTCTTATGTAATTTTCTGTTCCTAATTCTTCAAGTATAAATGAGCTTTCCATATGCATGCTGACCAAACAGTCTAACATTTATTACAGAGTGGGATAGAGAGGCATACCAGTGAACACCATGAAATGGAGAGGCAAGGACAAAATTCTCAAAATTGTGACAAGCATTCCAGTGCCGGTGAACAAGAGATATTGGTACAATCCTTTGGTTCTATTCCATTCTTTATGGATAAAAAATGCACATTGTCAAAAGTATTTAGAGTGCAAATGCATCCATATTTTTATGTTCCATATGCTAGTTTTGAACAAATATTTTTCTCAGGATCTAATATTGACAAATGTAGAAATTGAGGAAAACCATATAGGCCTTATATCTGAATGAAATTAAACTACTGTTGGATATTAGTATTTATAGTTGTAGATGTAAATGTGATGTTATTATGAATGTTCCTACCTGAGTTCTTTAACAACTTTGTGGCATGTAACAAATTAGATTTGTATGTTTGTTTAAAAATGTTTTGATCTTTGTTAAAGAAGTGGAAATTTAGGCAATTCATCGATCTATCTGGAAATATTTTCACTGATTTCTTTCATAGTTTTCTTTCTTGTTGATTTAGGAATATCACAACTTTGTAATTGTTGATAGTTATCAAATAATTGTTAGCTCTTTGATGAAGTTAATGTTAATGAGAAAAATCATCATATCCAACAAGTGAGGGGACAACTATATGTCTATGTTACGTTTTTTTTTTAAATGAGGAAAGAGAAAATCTCTATCAGCATTTAAAACATCAACACAAACTAAATAATTGAGTTAAGAACTAAAATTAAGAAGGCTTTTGCAAATTGTCCCTTATATTGTACATTTATTTACATATAGAGACACCCATTTTTATTTGCAAATCAAGTTATTTCATGTATGTTTGCATATAATATAAGGAGTTAACCGTGCTAACAGAGAAGGAAAAGCTGTTATTATGGGTGTCTGGATAGAGTTTTATGACAAAAATACCTTCCATACATTAAAATTTGCTCAGTTCCCTTCTTTGCCCTTTCTCATCATTGCAAAAGCCAGTGGACGAGATGAAGAGAATGAAGATGGGTTTTAGGGCATCGGTGGAGTAGGTAGTAGAAAGAACGCGATGGAGTAGGTAGCAACAAGGATGCATTGGATGTAGAGTGGAGGCCATTGAGGCCTAGCTAGCTGATGGAGAGGGTGTTGCGATTGGAGATGAGGAACCAGGTAAGGGAGAAATGGAGGGTGGCAATCAATATGAGTGGAGTAGAGAACATGCTTGCAAATGTAAGAAATGGCAGGGACAGTGGTGGAGGAGGTGGGAAATGGATTCGAGGTAGCCAAGGTGGGTGAGGTGGGGTTTGGGGTGAGGGTGAGGGAAGGAGAGCGAGACATAGGAGAGGAAGCTAAACTTGGCATCGACGAGATGGAGAAGAGGAAAGCAAAAGGGGAGGGCTTGGAGAGAGTAAGGGAGTGGAGGAGGTGGTTGCAGAGGGTAAAATAGCAAGTGAGAGTTCCCCAAACACCATCATTGCTAACATCCTCCACCTCCACCTCGATGACCCCTCCACCCCTTATGAGCCCTCCTTCCTCGATGACCCCTCTACCTCCACCCCTATGACCCCTCCACCCCTTATGAGCCCTCCTTCCTCAACATCCACCTCCACTCCACTCTCCACTTTTCCCACTACTTCGCCTCCTTCCTTTCCAACCAATGGTTCCCTACTTGCAGCAACTCCCGCTTCTCCATCTTGTCTCAACCTCATCATCCACCTAGCAGTCATTATCTCCACTGCTAGCTACTTTTGATGCCCTTTTAACCTCCACCTCTCTGTCCTTCACCTCCTCTACACCCTCTACGTCTGCAATGCATCCTCATCACCGCTGATGCTCTTGAGATGCACAGCTTGATCTTGTTAGCGATCCATAGCCACTTGAAAGTTGTCACCATGAAGGCCTTCAAGTGAGGGTTCTTGATGGAGGAGGCATCACTGCAATCAAAAGAAAAAAGATGGTGCAGAAATTGCAACAAAGGGAAAGAAGAAATTAGGGAGGTTTTCAACCTCACATTTAACCTGAGGGCTATCCTATCATTTGCCAACTCTACTTGCTTTAACCCTAGGCTATGGTTAATTTTGTAATCATATGTAGTTAGTTTTTTCGCTTTGTAAATAAGGACAAATGGATCTTTGTATGTAGTTAAGGAAAAATATAGGGTCAATATGCAAAAAAACCCAATAAAAAATTTTAACTGAAAAGTCAGAATTCCTGATTTAATATTGTGTAATTGAAGAAAATATTTTTCTTAAAATACTTTTGCAAGGATTTTGTAATAAGTGATGCTTTCTTTTTGCCTTGAACTATTATCCATATCCAAATTTTCTTTCATGATAGAAATTTAAGGCTTTTGTGCCCATGGATTTTAGCATCCATAAAATCCAACAATTTTAGAGTCTATGAGCATTCTAATTCCTTCCTACTTGCTTTCTCATCTCAATCAACTTCCCTCCTGTTGGAGTTATTCTTGGATATATTAAAACAGTATCCAACAAGCTTCCTATGGTATAATGAACATTGCTGTGCCCTCATTCAAATTCATGATGAGTCCAAAATGACTTTCCAACCAGTTATTACAATTTGCATATCTTATTGTAAGCTAGATCAAGTGTCAAGTGATCTGGATATTTTCCACCATCATTTAAAATATATACTTTGCCTCTTCATTGACAATGTTCATCTTGTGACAACTTGTTGTTTTTGGTGATGTTGGGTAATGCAAATCAGGATAAGTGGTGTGAATTCTTGAATTGGATGACCTACCATGTATTTTATCATTAGTGATATCTAAGATATTCCTTGAATGTATGATAACCATCCCCCTCATTTAATACCAAAGCAATTATATTTTGTTTAAGTTGACTTCTAGGGACGACAAAAAGGCTTAGCCATCTACTGAAAATCAATCTTAATCCTTCTTTCATCTTGGCTTTGTTAACCATACGAAATAAATCAACATCAAAATATAAGGATCTGAAGCTCATGTATACAAGCCCAGACCAGTTGACAAGCATAAGTGGGGCCTAGACCAGTCCGAGTTAGTATTGGGCAATATAAATTAGGAAACCTTTTAAACTCCTTTTCATGATGTTTTCCACCTTTTGAAAGTGGAAACATTTTGGAGGCAAGCAAACTAATAACAAACAGATAGATTAGTAAATATGAACTCATGTACATGCAGTATCTTAAGAAAATGGAAAAAGAAGACATTTTCTTACATGATATTCATGTAAAAGGAATTGTTCAAGAAGCAAATTAGACATACATAAGCATATATATTTCACCTAAATGCAACATTAACCTCATCATAAAATTGCAAAAACTACAAAACTAAGGACCTATGTAACACAAAATAGTCTAAAATGTTGGTAAATCATATTCCTTTGTTTATATTTCCTTTGCCTTTTTTTTTTTTTTTGGAATTTTCTTATTTTTCACCAAATCTTTGAAACTTAGAGCAAAATTTCAAAATTGCTGAAAATGTCCAAGACCTGGCCAAAATTAAAATTGAATTTGAGTTTTCAGACCTTGGCTAAAACTGAAATTCCAGTAAGAAAATATTATATTTTAGTCTCCAAAGCATCTTGGCTGAAAGGACATAAGAAGACAATTAACAATTCAACTTAAATATTCATATTCAAGTGTCATAAACATACACATGATGTGCATATATATATTCCTCTATCTACATGATGGGATATTACACATCTGCAAGCCTACAAGGCACTTGATGTGGCATTGAGGTTTAGACTAGATTTCTATTTTAGAACAGGGTCATTGATGTCCAATAATATCTGTGCTCATTGATCAAATCAATGCTAATAATAGACTATTTCATCCTACATGCATGATAATCTTTTATATTATTTTAGTAATCTAGTTACATTTTCTGTTGTTCACATTCATGGATATAGTTTGTCAATATAGTTCTAATTACAAGTTATGAAATTATATGCCAAATTAGAAATTAAGAAAAATATTCAGCATATATTGAGTAGGATGAGGAGGGCGTAACAACTATAATTATTATGTTTGTGCAAAAGCATATAACTACGTCAAATGATTTGGAAATAAAATAAATGACCAAAATGTAAGACCCTTACTGTAACAACCTAGGGCCTCACTAAAAAAGGTCCCATAAAGATATTGATTTGGGTCCTTCCCCCTGCTTTGGTATGTAAGACCTCTCCAATGCACACCCAATGACAAACTGAAAACACACCTGCATGTGTTCTCAAATTCACAGATATCATAAGTTAAACAATGCACTAATGGAAGTGAGACTTAAACTAGGTTTTTTTGACTTGGTGGTTTGATGGACTAAAGCACCATAATTGCTTTCAAATTAGATGAAACAAAATCAAGGAGGGTAGCTTCCACCTAGTCTTATGGGAAGGGAATTCCCAAGTGTTGAACTGTTATTGAAAAATCCAATTCCACTCACTTATCCCTGGTTGAGGTAAGAGAAATAGGGGATTTTTCAGGACTCCTTTAGGAAATCATAAAAAGAATAAGTTAACATGGAGTATATGTATTGGCTTACCTCTAGCTCTCCGTATGCCCAAATAAATTGCTCCAACATGTAAGATATAGTAGTTTATTCTGGGTTAACTGGAGAGGATAAAAAAGCTCTATTGACTTACCGCTTTACCCTCAGAATCAGTGGCTGCTTTTCGAGCATTTGGCTGGTGGTTGGACAAGAGAGGTCTCATTTTACCCACAAGCAAACACAGCCTTAGTGTCTGATGTTGGATTCTGGCAATACTTAAAAAGCATTCTGGGACTCCACATGCACAACTAGCGTAATGGAACCTTTACATCAAGTAGTTGAGATGAATGGTAGATGATCTGATTGTATTCAAATCTTGCATTAAAAGATCTAGCAATGAAAGAGGATACAAACATGTGCTTCATCAGGTCAGGTTTTGCTATAACTACTTGAGATACGTTTGGATAACATCCTTTTTCGATTGGGTATGGCTTTGACCATTTCAATAGATTAATAAAGTGGTGTTATAATCTTTGCAGTACTATCAATATAGATGTATGACAAATACCCAAAAAGAATAGCATGCAAATCACATGTAATTCATTAGTCTATGCATACTGGCAAATATGACTGCAACATGATAATCTTTCTCATTTTAACTCTCTTTCTGTCTATACTCTTGGACGCACACAAAATCTTAAGGACTTTGTTTCCCATATTGAAGTTAGCTGGCACTACGCCAATGTTCTGTTACAGATAATATTTCATATTCTTCTAGTACTCTAGGCACTAGCATTATATAGCATCCAAATTTGCGAGTAAACATTTAGTTGCCAGGCTCTTATGTTTCAGTTTCAAATCCATGTAGTAATAGATTTTATTCTTCCACAAGTGATGTAGTTAATTTCATAGCTTTGTTATTTACATATTTCGAGCTTGACCTGAGGGTATCCTTAAATGGCAAAAGTTCTAATATAACTCACTCAATGATATCATAATAATCACAAATGCTTAATTTCTTTTTTGTGGCTTATATTCAACTATTTTGATTGTAATATTCATTCATGTCTTCAGTAATGAATATTGAATAAGATTCCATCTGCTACTCTTTCTTCAACTTCAGTGCCTTTTTGGGTTTCCAGATTGTTGTCTAATGAACATGTAAAGTTTGTATTATAAATTAACTATCTCAGAGAAAGCAATGGTAGGAAAACGTCTGCACGTTTTTGATTGTCTTAATGTTACTTGATGTCTCACAGATTTAAATAATTATGTTTTTGGCTTATTTTTCTTGGGTGATTTAGGGGGAAAATGAGCTTCAGGATCATATGGTAAGGCCAGAAGTCAGCAAAGAAGCGGACCTTGAATCAAAAGTCCTCTTACTTGAAAATAAACTTGCTGAAGCTTTGGAAACAAATAACATGTATAAAGTGCAACTTCAGAGGTAAGTGGATTCATATTTATATTTGTTTCTGTTCTATAGCGTTGTTAAGAAAATTTGTTTTCATTAAGACCTTTTATATCAATTAACATAAATGATATAATTGACCATAGATTTTAGAAATAAACCATATAGGAAACTCAGGGAAAAATCTAAGTCTCAATTAACTATTATTAATCATATGTCAAATTGTCATTCCCTTTTCAACAATTGCAATGGAATACATTGTAGGATGGCAGCTAACCATATGACAGGTCTCACACCCATTTCGTATAACATGGTAATGTTAATTTTTGCATGAATCAACCTCCAAGTTCCATTAGAATTAAGGTAGGTCACTCTCCAAACAAATGCCTTGTAGAAAATAAACATTTGTGCTGCTCGTGATCTATCAATAAAATGCCTTGTAAACAGAAAATATGCACCGAACTAGCAACATCAGTCAGCATTCTTACTGATTGAGAAGTCAATCATGCACGCAAAGAGTCACTGAATTTCTTGCTTGCAAAAATGGATCTTGATATGTGAAATGGGAAGTTTCTTTAGAGCATGATGAGCTTTGGGAAGGTTTCAGCACCTCTTGTTGTGACACTTTAGGTAAAGAGTCGGTACATCCCCTTATTCACCTTCCAGTTTTCAGCTTATGATGATCTTCTAGTGAAAAGACAAGTTCGAGACAATTTCATAGGATAATTTTAATGAAAGGATGGTTAAATAAACAAAAGTTCTGAATGCTATTAGTCTTGATAACTAATCGTTGCTAGCTGCTGTATGATGAAATCCTTGTCCAGCTTTTTCCATTGAGATCAACCACATATAAAACATGAGGCAACATGTGACATTCTTCAAACAAAACGCATGCTAGTGAGAAATTGACATTGCTAGCTTTAAGGTTTTGTGCTTATTCTGTTATTAGTTCAGGATGCACTTGCAATTCCTGCTTGGATTGTGCTGCTTCACTTTCGTTACCCTGGACTTTATGAAAAAGGATAGGGAAGATTTCGGAGTCTAGACCTGCGGATCGCATGTTTTTGACTCAGCATTCATTTGATTTGCAACAAACAGCATCTGTAGATTTTAGCCATTTTTTAACAGCTTTAACAATTGCATTACGCTGTATCTTTATGACAGCAAGGCATGCACATGATATTCCTGAAGAATGTTATTTGAATACTTAATCGTTGATGTTGGGAAAAATCTTTATATGATGTATCAACTTTTCCACCTCAATGATAATATCTACACATGTAGGCGTTGTTTGTTACGCTATCATTAGAACTGAAGGTCTCTAGGCAATTTTGATCCACAATTAACAGCACGAGGCATCAAATTTGATAAGAGCAAGGCCCATTCACCCATTACTCTTCCTCCGTCATACTTTTTGTAGATTTATTGATGAGGAGGGAAAAAATCAAACTGAAGTTCTCAACAAAACTACAAGCAATAATGACACAAAGATCAGTGAAAATGACAAGATATCATCATTAGAGGCAGAGTTAAAGGATATGCAAGAACGATACCTCCAAATGAGCCTCCAGTATGCTGAGGTGGAGGCCCAGCGTGAAGAACTGGTAATGAAGCTCAAATCTATGAAAAAGGAGAAGAAGTGGTTCTCCTGAACTGGAAGAGGCCTCACCAGGTCACTTTTCCTTCCACAAGGGCACGTAGTTTTCTTTCTTTCACTTGTATAAATTTGTTGCCATGTCATTCATAATCTTGGTCAATCACCATTTTTTTTTGGTAATGTCTTGTATGAAAATTTTATATTAATATAAGCAAGCATCATGGTGTCTAACTTATGATGGCACTGAGGAATTAGAGAAGTATATAGTGTATCCACCGAGTTTATTACATTTCTGAATCGAGTACATAAGAGAGTGTATATATGGATTTACCTCCTTATGTTGTAGGACTGTTCGTTGGAAAAATATATTGGGATCAGAATGCCTGGTTGGTTCTCATGGATCTTATATAAGGCCTCCTTATTTCAAAACTTTTAGATTTTGCAGAGATGCATGACTGAAACCAGAGTAATTCTTCAAAGGCCTATACAACAAGTGAGAATCTGAGTGGTAAAAAGGATTTTGAAAGCTCCATAACTTCGGGGCTGGCTCCACATATTCATCGGTAAGCAACGGCAGTTGGTGGTAAGAGTTTAGTTTTCTGGAGTAAATAAGTGGAAGGAGATGTGTAACAAGGAAGAGGACACGAATCTGGAGGTTGTGTGCAGTCATTATTGACATATTTCAAAGATACTGCCTATTCTGAGCCCTTTTGGATCGTCTGATGATTTCCGTGTGTTTCGTTTCAGTCTATTATTTGCAAACAAAAGCTCGCGAAAAATGCAAAATATGCTTAACACAACCCGAAACAAATGTTACATGCCAACTTCGAAGCTGACAAAGGCATTACCGTTTATTCTTTCACAAAAATAATGGCGATATATCTGGTCCATCTTATTGAAGTTGATGTTGTACACAGCTCTACTTTCTCCACCCTTGCAAAGCTATGCCATCTGATGGGATTATCAGTTATATCCTTCGTTTTCGGCTATGGTACTGCGTAATATATTAAGTAGCTATGGGACGGGCCCCGGGAGGAATTGGATCGGTACTCTATTCCAGGACCCATTAGTGTTAGACCTGTTGGGAAGAGAGACGCGTTACGACTCATCAGCTATTCACCAAATTATATATGTTGGACATAAGAGCGACTTGGTCGGCGGCATAGAACTACTAAGCGACGTAACTCGTAGTCGATGTACGAACCTACGTATGCATGCATGCCACTGAGGAAGATAGGGACTGTCTTCGAATAGCTCATTCTTCTGACCAAGTCTTGGCAATAGGATTCTTCACCTCTACTCGTCCTTGTGAGACTATTCGAATAGGATTATTTCATAATCAGCCTGGCTTCGGGTCTTCAGCCAATTAGCTTTAGGTTCAACGATTCCTAGCCCCATCTATATTAGGAATGATAATTGTAGCCGACCCATTGGATACAAGATTCAATCCAATCCGACCGAAATGGGTTGGGTTGTATTTGATCCGGTTAAAATCCGGATGCATATATATTCTAGATAAAATAACCGAAGCAGATTCAAGTCGAGTATAGATAATAATGATATATCCCATCCTGAATACGATCTGATATAATTTTAATTTAATTTCTTTTAAAAAAATTATAATTATCTTATACTGTTTCTATAATGAGTTTCTTATTCGATTCAATTTGATTCAACCTTTCTTATCTATCCGACCCAATCTAATCTGCATCACTACTTGATCCGACCTAACATGAATATGGGGTGGATATAGTATGGAATTTCTAATTGTGAGGTAGATATGAATATTAGTTGACTCGATCCATATCTGATTGGTTGTCATTCCTAATTTGTATATCCAAAATAATCAGGTTGAATTTGCATTCGACCCAATTGTAATTTCTTCAGTTAGGGTGAGAGGCATTCGACCAATTCATCTTAATTTAATGCACAGCCAGCTAGTTTGTGGGACACTGCTTCACCAGATAAACGGTATGTTGCCTTACATCAAGTAGCCCAAGTGGTTTGCCATAATATCGCATGGGTCGCACCCTTTCCGTAGCCACCTTGAATCCATAGCGAATAAAGTTGGGTGATCCTTACCCACATAAAAAGCATGCGATAGCCACCCGGGTGAATGTTTTGACCTCCTCCTTTAGGAATCCATAAATATTTTACTCACCCTGCCAAGTGAGCTTCCATGCTCATAGTCCATGATGATTGACCCACACGCAACCCCGAGTAAAAAAAAAAAAATTTATAAGATGCTGCACTTCTTTTCCATCCAGCCTCATGAGCCAATCATCACGAACGGTGAGCATCGAAGCTCACCGACCGCTGTGAGTAAAGAATTTTTGCTCTAAATATTATTTAGAGAAAATGACAAGGCCGGAAGGAGATCCCACCCTTGTATAGGTCCATGGCTGGCTTGAAACTCAAACCCAGGATTCTTGCTAGGGGAATTTGTACCAGGCATGCATGGAGAGAGATTAGGTAGGTAGATCATGCCTTTTGAAAGGAGGTTTAGTGGTACCATTTGCCTAAAATTATCAAAGAGAGTGGTTAGTATCACATAAACTGGGTGATACCTCTTTGGCATTTATATTTCAGATAAGTCATTTTGGAGAATAGGATAGGGATGATCGACAAACCTCTAAAATTTTCAAATAGTGCCGTTCTCTCCACAGACCTACTATAAATTATTAATGAAGGTCTCTCTCCATCCACTTCATCCGGAGTTTCTCTAGTAACAAAAAGGGGCAAAAAAACGAATATTCTAGTTACTTTTTCATTCAATATTTTCTACTTCTCATTCATATTTGTGCACCTAGTTGTGCCATTGAGCTTCTTCTTTGCATCAAAATAGCCTAAAAAGGTTAACTTTTCTCATCCTAGGTTGTGATTAATGATATCATTAAACATTTATTATCATAGTGTAGTAGATTGGACCAATACGTATTGGCCAGATTTAAGATTTGGCAATAACATACAGATTTTGAGATATGAGTGGGATAATCATGTGCTCACAAAGTTTGCCCGGAAACATTTTCATATGCTTAGTGTTTTCAAACCCCATGTTTGTCTAAAAAAATACCTGAAATTTCTACTAAGAGAAATTGTGAATCGTTGAGCATTTTTTTTTTTTTACTCATTTGACCTATTAGATATGTGACATGAATAAATATTAGTGCATGGATTCAAGTTGCATCTTGTGTGCAAAAAATTGATCAATCTTCTTTCATGATATCATTTATTGGATTGCATCCTATACAGATATCTCTAAGCACTTCATATGCCCTCATTTGTTAGAATCCATTGGTAGATTCGCATAAAGAAACATGAATCCTCCTATTGCGCCGAAGGTACAACCCCCACACTTGGTGCATACCTTCTCTTTGCTGACCGAGTCACCGCCGAATCCTAATCTAAACCATATAGGAGAATCTCACAAGCTTCACCAGCTTAAATTTGCAATCTACGACTTCACAACCAGAAAAGCCTTAACGTGGCAGGGACCAAGGTGTGATGCCCTGAGACTTCAAAGTCCCAGATAAATAAACAAGTAAGTAATCATGCACTCCTCTATCATCGTTCTCTCCTTACTAATAAAACAATATTTTCTGCAAGCATGGACGGCGTGTCATTTTTTTTTTCCAAAAAAAATAGTTTTGTGCATTTCAGATTAGGTTCCATATTTTCCCGTAAAGATCGGTCCAAACAAATCTGTTAACTAATATATATTTTAAATCGATGTTTGAAAGCCAAGTAAAAGCAATACAAGTCTCTCAAACCATGAAATATTTTGTTTAAGCACATGAAATAAACCAACTTTTTGGAGCGGTTAAACAAGTTAGAAGAATATACAACCATTTCTCACCAAAAAAAAAAAAAAAAAACCATAAATGGTTAATGTTGCAGCCACCCCAATTTGGCGTCCGACCGACAAATCGTCAACTTCACCGACTAAAAGATGATACGTCCGACTAAACGACGACTGTGATAAATTTTTGATTTATGATAGATCGCTATAAGTCGATCGTACCCTTCAGACGATCGACTATAAATCGGCTAGCCGACTGTCGGTCATTTTTTTTCAATCAGACATCAATCGACTCGTTAACTCTCGTTTCACCGTCTTTTGACTATCAGCCAACTATTGGTTGGTGACTTACGACCAATTTTCCAAAAAGAAAAACTCAATCGAACAGATAATCATAGGTTGGTCAAGATAACAATCAGATGCCGATATATGATCGGTATGATCGATATATAGTCAGCATAACCTATATTTTCGATGTAGAATGCGCGTAACGGTTGCTCCACGACCATATAATGAGCATTAACATTGAAATAAGTAGGACCCACGATATCTAACTATTACAGATAGTTATTACTATATTTGTCTATAAAAAGAGGATAAATCGAGTACTTTGATAAGAGAGAGAATTCTGGGCTGAAACTCTGCCTAACTCTATTCAAATTATCATGTTCATCAATCCTCCACCAACTTAAGCATCGGAGGATTTCCGTCGAAAATATTTTCGGTCAGTGTGGACTTTCTTTTGTAGGTAACTTTGGCCGGTGATAGGCGCATCAAAGGATTGGCCACAATAGATTGGTGCGCTACAAAGGAGGGAAAAAGAAAGCAAATCGCTCTGAAAACATGCCAAAAACATGAGCCCAGCACTCCATCGGCTTTACCAGACAATCTTCTCACCAGAAAGATCACTTTCATCCTCCATCTCAAATGATAGAGCCCAGTCTTCCACATCCGGCAATTTCGGCGGATGTCTAAACTCAAGAACTTGCTACGCCAATGCAGCAAATGAAGGTCTTGATGAAGGCAGTGCATAGCCTTCAGCAACAACAGTAGCAACTGATGGTAGAACAACCACCGGCATAGGTAGTGCCATCAAGGCACAGTCGTCGCTCCCTACGGCGATCTCCATCTCCTTCACCAAAACGATGATCGACTCGACATTCTCGTCATTCTGAAGCATCACCATCGCAGCACTCACACCGTGCCATCCGCCACTCTCGACGGTCGGCCTCTCCTTCCTCCCGATGAAGTATTCATAAAAAAAAGAGACCACGTTTACCATCGACTTCTTCATTTTCGACTTCTTCAGGGGATTCAACCCCTGGCCTCTAACAATAATAGTGGCTCGACGACTATGAACGAAAGTTCAAGGAGATCGACTGCCAACTCGTCCGACTGAAGGTGAGTAATTGGGGGGGTCCCAATGACTTTAGCATTCACACAACCCCCCCATTTTCTCGATAAATTATGGATGAACCGATCCCAAGTTGGTTCGAGATGTCGCAAGTAGAGTCGTACGATGGCTCCACAGATCTAGTCGATCATCTAGAGAGTTACAAAACTCTCATAATGATCCAAGGGGCTTCTAACGCCCTTTTATGCAAAGACTTCCTGGCAACCCTTCGAAAAGCTTCTCGAGCTTGGTATTCTGGGCTGCAGCCAGAAAGCATTCATTCCTTTGAGTAGTTGGAAGACTCCTTCATAGCCCACTTCAGCACCAGTCGAAGGATCCTGCAGATGTTCGACAGTCACTTCTCCATTTGGCAAAATGAAGGAGACATTACGAGACTTCATGGCGTGTTTCAACATCGTGATGCTTGAGGTCAAGGACCTCAATGAAGATATAGCTATTTCAACCATGAAGAGAGATGAGGGAATCTAGGTTCACCTACTCGTTAGATAAGAGCCACCCTCGGGCCTATGCTTAACTTCTGGATTGTGCATTCAAGCATATCCATGCAGATTAAGCGGCTTCTGATCGGCGCCAAGCAGAAGGCAAAAGTCAGAAAAAGAAATAAAAAAAAAGCAGAGCTCCTGCCGAATCAAGTAGGCAGCTGACTGATAAAAGAACTTCGCTATTCCAATGGAGTCTAAGGCCGAATAGATTCGGCATGAAATTCAACTCTTACACTCTGTTGACTGCTCCTCGTGCACAAATTTTAATAAAAGTTGAAGAAGCAGAGTATGTCCGACACCCTCCACTGATGAAAGTACTACCAAGGAGTCGCGATCGAAAGAAGTATTATCGATTCCATCATGATCATGGTCATGATATCGAATGGTGCATCAAACTCAGGGACGAGATCGAGGATCTGATATGCCGAGGATATCTCGACAAATATCGACGCGATCCTCCAGCATCGACTCCAACCAATCGGCAACCATAGCATCAACCAGAGGAACCAGATGACAATCAGCCGATGGCGGGAGTCACCAATATGATCTCTAGCCGATCGAGGAACTGGGGGGCAGCTTTCGAAGAAAAATCAACTAAAAAATGGCATGAAGATGATGTTATTTTTTTTTCGGATGATGATGTGCGGAAAATTCGAACTTTCCATAATGATGCTGTTATTGTGTCAGCAACGATAACTAATTATGATATAAAAAAATTCTTGTGGATAATAAAAGTTTGATAGATATCTTATTTTACTCGATCTTCTTCCAAATGCGACTATCGGCTGATCGACTTTGAAAAATCTTGATGCCATTAGTCGGTTTCACTGGAGATGTTGTCAATATGGAAGGAGAAATTATTCTCTTCCTCACTGTAGGAACTGAATCACAATAAAAAATCATTCTTGCTACTTTCATGGTTGTCTGAGTTCTTTCGGCCTACAATGCCATACTCGGACGATCTGCTCTCAATACACTAAGAGCGGTGGTGTCGACCTTCCATCTACTAGTTTGATTTTCTATTCGATAAGGAGTCGACGAAATGCATGGAGATCAATAATTAGTGTGGTATTGCTTCATGATCTCCACCGAAGGAGTAAAATTGAATGACCCTCTAACAATCGATAAATTGGATCAAAGGAAAAATGAGAAAAGGGGGGAATCAATTGAACAATTAATACTGATTCCATTACAAGAAGCAGATCTAACAAAAATGGTCTTGATCAGATCCTGACTGTTCGATCAAGAATGGAGTCAAATAATAGACCTGCTAAAGGCAAATGCTGACATATTAGCCTAATCAGTAATCGACATGCCAGACATTCCTTCAGAAATCATAATTCACTGACTGAACATCGATCCGAAGGTTAAGTCGATGAGACAAAAGAAAAGATCGTTCTCTCCAGAGAGACAAAAAGCCATTGATGAAGATGTAGATAAACTCCTTGCTGCCGACTTCATCAGAAAAGTGTATTATCCCGATTGGCTTGCAAATATTGTGATGGTGAGAAAGGCCAACGAAAAATGGCAAATTTGCATCGATTACACTGACTTGAATGAAGCTTGTCCGAAGGATAGCTTTCTTTTATCGAAGATCGATCAGTTAGTTGATGCAACATTGGGACATCGACTCTTGACCTTCATGGATGCCTTCGTAGGTTACAATCAGATCCGAATAGTGCCAAAAGATAAAGAACACACAACCTTCATAACCGACAAAGACATTTACTATTATAAAGTAATACCATTTGGTTTGAAGAACATTGAAACAACTTATCAATGACTAGTCAACAAGATATTCAAAGATCAAATCGGATGAAACATGGAGGTCTATGTCGATGACATGTTGGTAAAAAGTGCTTTAGTCGACGACCATGTCCGAGATATAGTGGAGACTTTTAGCACACTTCGATGACATTGAATGAAGCTAAATCCAACTAAGTATACTTTCGGCATAACTGTTAGAAAATTTTTGAGATTTCTTATGTCATAATATAAAATTGAAGCCAACCCCAAAAAAATAAAGGCCATCATCAACATGAAGCACTTGATTTCCAAGAAAGAGATACAATAATTAAATGGTAGAATTACCATGCTCAGTTGGTTTGTCTCAAAGTCGCCTAAGAGATGTCTGTCATTCTTCAAAACTCTACGACAAATAAAATTTTTTTTATGGTCGAATGAATCTCGACAGTCTTTTAAAGATTTGAAGAAATATCTGATGTCCCCATCCTTACTCGCCAAATCAAAAGCAAGGAAAATATTGTATCTTTACATCGCTACGTCAGCAGAAGTAGTAAGTTCGGTCCTTGTCTAAGAGAACGAAAATCAAATTTAGCAGTCGATTTACTATACTAGTAAAGTGCTTCATAACATCGGAGTCCAATATTCGAGAGCAGAGAAGCTGATCTATACCTTGATTATCTCAGTACAATAGCTCCAACCATACATTCAAGCCCATTCAATCGTAGTGTTAACCGATTAACCACTAAAGGCAATCTACATCAACCAGACACTTCAGGTCGATTGGCAAAATAGACGATCAAACTTAGTGAGTTTGATATTTAATATCATGACCATCAATGAAGGCATAAGTGTTAGCCAACTTTATCATACAGCAACCGACAACAAACCAAAACAAGAAGCCGATGATAAATTAGAAATAAAGGATCCAAGACCAATGGTGATTCGATATAGATACTTCACGTGGATGGAGCATCCAACACTTCAGAAAATGGAGCTGGTCTCATCCTCACCAATTTCAAAGAGACTGTCGTTGAATATGTACTTTGATTTAACTTTAAAGCTTTCAATAATCAAGCCGAATATGAAGCATTACTAGTTGGCTTGAAAATCATCAAGGAGCTCGACATGAATAATCTGAAGCAAAACAACATTTATCGAATATCTTGAATAGTCGAGTATCGATAAAATCAATAAAGTGCTATAAATAAATAATGAGCTGAGTTGGATGGATCCGATTATCCGATATCTTATCGATAGAACTTTGTCCGATGATCCTTCAGAAGCAAAACAACTCAAATGGGCCACTTCATAGTATATTTTGATAAATGAACATCTCTAAAAGAGATCATTTTCGCTTCCATTGCTCAAATACTTCGAGCCGATCAATGCCAACTATGTCCTTCGAGAAGTCCATGAAGAAATTTGCGGAAATCACTTGGGGGTAAGTCTTTGGCCTACAAGATTCTACGACAAGGGTATTATTGGTCGACTATGAAAAAGAACGCAGCCAATCTTATTCGAAGGTGCAATCCTTGTCAGAAGTATGCCAACATTCAATATCAACCGACAAGCCAACTGACATCCATCATCGTATCGTGGCTATTTGCATAATAAAAAATGGACATCCTTGGCCCTTTCTCTCCAGCATCTAGTCAAAAAAAAATTTTGGTGGTTGTAGTGGATTACTTCACCAAATGCATAGAAGCCGAACCATTGATACAAATCACCGAAAGCAAGATGAAAGATTTCATTCAGAAGTCCATCATATATCGATTCAAATTACCACATACCATCATCATCGATAATAGCTATTAGTTTGACAATCAAAACTTTAGAGATTTTTGTGCAAAGTTTCACATCATGCACAAATTAACATCTGTCACTCATCCTCAATCCAATGATGAAGCGAAAGTTATGAATCAGATAATTTTATATGGACTTAAGACACGACTGAACGAAGCAAAAGGCCTCTGGGTAAAAGAACTCTATTCAGTCCTATAGGCATATCAGACAACCCTTCGAGTTTCAATGGGAGAGTCACCCTTTAACTTAGTATATGGAATTGAAGCAGTGATCCCGATGAAAATCGGTCTATCATCTATGAGAATTGAGCATTATGTCGAACCAAGTAATTTCAAAGCAAGAAGAGCCGACTTAGATCTCCTCCCTAAAATTCGGCAAGAAGCTTAAATTTGGATGGCTACATACCGACAGAGAATCATCCGATATTACAATGCGAAGGTCAAGCCGAAGGTATTTCTTTCTGGAGATTTAGTTTTAAGGAAAGTAGAAGTTTCAAAATCATTAGATCAAGAAAAACTATCTCCAAATTAGAAAAGACCTTATAGAGTAACTAAAATTTTTCATCCGAACACATACCTACCTGAGACTCTTGATGGGACGACTCTTCCACGAATATAGAATATAGAAAATCTAAGGATTTATTATCAGTAAAGTTGTCCAAACCCCTTAATGAAATGAAATTATCGAAATTTGACTTCTCTTTAATTCGACTAAATTCTGTCTGATCAGTGACATGTTATATAAAGCCGATCTATTGTTGGCCAATAAATAATGACCCTACAGCTTACCTGCTTAAAGTTGAAGGATCACTCTTGCCAACTTATAATTGGATGACTTGACGATATGCCGATTTAGCTATGGCTAAATGGAGCATTATGCCAACTCAACCGAAATTGAGCGGAACCTTATGCCCACTTGATGGAAATCATGCTAACCTAACTCTGGTCAGTCGAAGGATATTCGGCTTGCCCCCATTTACTAAATATAAAAGAATTTCATACCTAAAGTTTAATCGATCAACATTCGGTTAGGCGGCATGCTTGATGACTAGTCGGTCATTGATGACTATTTGGCTATCAGCTAAAAGGTGAAAGATAAAACTTAGACAAATTTTCAACACTAAAAAATTTTCAGCATTCATTTCTATTCATTCATAGTAAAAGTCATTACAAAATTTCAGTCGAAACCAAATTACAAAGGTTGGATTTATCCGATAATAAAAGTCAAAAAGAAAAATATATAGAAATCGATCAACGATCGGGGTCATCGACTGCGACCACATCAATCATAGCCATCATCGATGCCATTTCTTCTATAGAAGAAAGAGCTTCTGAAATAGTCCCTCCCGAAGCTGGAGCAGGCTTTTCGATTGCCAGCATTAATTCAGTCAAAGCCGCTTCCACGATCGGAGCATCTGTCAATGGAGTAGCTTCCACCAACTCATCCTCCTCTTCGGCCTCTTCTCCATCGAAATCAGAAAGAGGGATGTGGCTCAAATCCAGGTCAGGATACACTTGGCCGACTGCATTCCTGCTATCTTTATAGCCAGTCAAATAGACAAGATGGCTAGCTGCAAGGAGTTCTTCTTTGAAGTCTTCCAATCTTTGGAACTCCTTTAATGCTTGCTCCTTCGTTCGACTCAATGATGCCTGAACTGACGCTAGCTTTGAAAGACTTCAATTTCTTCTGCTCCTCCAATTCTTTGAGGTAGCTGTCCCATTCCTTTCGAAGTCGACTGACTTCATGCCTCTTTCTTCGAATCCGAGACTCTTGGATCTCAATGATCCACTCGGCCGACTCTTTATCGGCCCGGACCAACACCAACTCAGACTGCATATCTCCTAATTCAGAGCATGCTGAATCCAGGTCATTATTTGCTGACTCTAAGTCGGCATGTGTTGACTCGAATTTGGCCTTGAGTTGAAAGTTCTCTTCTTCAAGTTTCTTCTCCCGCTCTTTCTTCTTCTCTCCATCGGAGATGGCTTGAAGACGTTCGTGGGCGGCGTCTCTTTCGACTTTGATCGCCGCCACTTGATCCGATTATTTCTTATGAGTGTCGGTGTAGGCCTGGAACCCCTTATCCAGCATCAACACATCATAGGCGATCTGAATATATATACATATATCTATAATAAATTAGTATTAAAATGATGAAGAAAAGTCAAAGTAAAAAGAGGAAAAGGGATACTAACTTACCAAAATCATTATAGAGTAAAAGGAAGAAAAATCTCGGCCAAGGTTCGATTCTTCTAGATCCATTTGTCGGCTGGGAGGAGTATGGCTTCTATCAAATGCTTTGCCAGAGCCAGATTCTACAAAGCTAACTCCTCGACTGGGATCTGAATGTTTATAGATCCCAAAGGACAACTTGGGGTCTGACTTTCCATCAGGGCCCCGCTTCTCAGTCTCGGATATTGACGGCACCCGAGATGTAGTCAGCTCGGTCGGGATGGTCAGAGCTTGGACAATGATCACGTCATCGTCCTGCTCCTCAATAGTCGATGGAATTCCCGTCGGTGCATCCTAAGCTAGAGCAGGAGCCACCAAAGCAACGACTGCCTCCTCGACTGAAGTAGGGGCCTCGATCGATGATACATCGATCAATCCAACCTCGACTGATGGTAAGTCGGCCTCTTTAGCTGCCACCGGTATGTTGGGCTTCTTCTTCTTGGCCACCCTTGAAGACCCTTCACCAATGGCTGACTTGTGCTTGCCCATATATCTGCGAATATCAGCCACCGAAAGAGAAGACGGAGGATACATGGCTGCAAACAAAAATGAAAAATCAGTTAGAATGAAAATTAGTTAAAGATTAAAAAAGAAAAAGTCTACTCATAATGTCGGAGTATACTGACAGTCGGTGCTGAACCTAGCCCGGCATCATATAGAGCTTGATCGGTCAGTAACTCTCTTTGCATCGGAACTTCCATGTCCCTCAACTTTAAGAAATCTTCCCAATCAGCTGTATCGACTCCATTGTTATTATTCAGGCAGGTGTTTGGAGTTCCCCAGATGAATGAAAAATCCCAAGGAAGAGTGGACGACACCATGAAGAACTAGATCTTCCAATCATGGATGGACGATGGAAGATCGAAAATAAAGGAAAGCTCCTTCCTCGGGATGAACATTCACTAGCCATCAGCCTTAGGATGAGGATGGAGAGTGAAGAACAAACAAAATAAAGAAAGACGAGGAGTGTTTGGGATGGAATGACAAAGAAGAGCGAAAGAAACTAAAAGCTAAATAGAATTCGGCACGAGTTGCATCGGACAAACCCAATAATAGTCCAGGATATTCCGAATAAACTCCGAGATAGAAAATCGGAGGCCCGACCTAAGATTTTCTACATAAAAGGCCACCTGGCCAGTTGGCGGAGAAGACACCCGATCTTTCGGATTAGGGGGAAGAACTGGAATTGCTCTGAGACTTGGTATTGTTTCCAAAGCTGATCAACGATAGAGTCCGATAGCGAAGAAACCTCCATTGCCGAACCGATAGAAAAGATGGTTGCTAGATCAGACGGCTAGCCACTGCCACCTACTATTCTATCCCTACCTCTACTGGCCATTACTAAAAGCTACTGAAAATGCTATAGAGATAAAGAAAAGGAGAAGAAGAAGCCTAACCTGAAGAATAGGAAGAAACTCGGAAGAATAGTAAAGACAAAAGAGGGAGAAGGACTTAGAACTCCAAAGCACTAGCGAAAGACAAAATCTTGATAAAAAACTCAAGGAAGGTAACAGTAGTCCTATATATATAGGAACCATCGATGGCCAAGATTGTTTTAGTAAAATTAAGGTTGCCTAGATTTTTGACACCTGGCAGAATTTGAGCCCTCAAAAATTTGGACGTTTCAATGCACCTTCGCCTAGATTATGCCACGACATCACAATCCATAAGAAAGGCTAAAAACTAATAATGACTCGGCACGTGGCATCATTGGATTGAGCCGAAACCAAATCAACCAAAATGTTAGGCTATCAAATCATCTTTTCAATCAGATCATACTAATGATGGCAACACGATCATCGAAATGAGAAAACAATGAAAACCCTTCTCGCTGAACGTGCTAATAATTATTGCACGATCATCAAAACAATCCATAGTCTCTTGATTTATGGGATAATCATTAATGCCAAAAGAAGAGTAGCCGTCAAATTAAAATTCAAGATATTTGATGAAGACTCTCATCGTTCAAAATGCCAAACCACGTAGCAAGCCAGATGTCCCCATCACTTTGGACTCGAGAGTGGGGAGCAACTATTGGGTTCATAGATTCAGCCATCTTGATTTAGCATCCGATTGAGAGACAGTCAACTTCGCCGACTAAAAGATGATACATTCGACTAAATGATGACCATGAGAAATTTTTGATTTATGACAGATGGCTATAAATCGGCCATACCCTTCGAACGATCGACTATAAATCAGCCAGTTGACTGACAATTATTTTTTCTTAACCAGACATCAATCGACTCGTTAACTCTCGTCTCTCCGACTTTCGACTGTCAGTCAACTATTGGTTAGTGACTCATGACCAATTCTCCAAAAAGAATAACTCAATCAAATAGATAATCGTTGGCTGGTCAAGATAACAACCAGATGCCGACATATGATCGGTATGACTGACATATAATCGGCATGACCTATATTTCTAGCATGAATGCATGTAATGGCTGCTCCACGACCATATAATGAGTATTAACTGCTCACTAAATACCGAAATAAGCAGAACCCATAACATCTATCCGTTACAAATGGTTACTACTACATTTACCTATAAAAAGAGGGTAAACCGAGTACTTAGGTAAGAAAGAGAATTCTGGGCTAAAACTCTGTCTAATTCTATTTAAATTATCCTGTTCATCCATTCTTCATTGACTTAAGCATCGAAAGATCTCCGCCAGAAATATTTTTGGCTAATGCAGACTTTCTTTTGCAAGTAACTTTGGCCGACGATAGGCACATTAGAGAATTGGCCACAATAGTTAACATGTTCCCTTCCTAACTCATTTGCCCCACTTAACCTCAAATAACTTTCTCCAATTAAAATATAGAATAATTTAACCCTTTCTTTTAGCTCCAACTTGCACTTCAATCCTACTATTCTAGATTATTAATTCTGCTTTTTAAAATGTGCACCAAATTATCCCACCCGATATGGTACACGGTCCTACTTGATCTTAATAAGGCATGTTTTATCCGACCTATTTGAAAAGTCAATAGAGAAAATAGATATCTATAATATATATATATATATATATATATATATATTAAAATAGAGATTTTTGTCTTTTTGTATAGAAAAAAGGATGAGAGCACTGAGAAGATACTAGGATACATCACAACTCTCGCACGGATGCAGATGTTTGGAGAGCACTATTTTTTTTGTTTTACTTCGAATCTTCCACCCTCCTCCTTGCCTTCCCCTACCCGCTCGTCTTCCACCCTGCCTCCTATTGGAGTTTTGGAGCAAATTGAAAACTCAAATTTTCTTTAATCCAATTTCAATCAAAATCCAAATTTTTTTTTATCTTATTTAGTCCCATATTTTATTTTTATAAAAAATATTTTTATTTTTCTTATTTAATTTAGGATAAATATTATATTTTAATAATTAATATTTTATCCATCAGTTTTCTAACCATTAGACCAATTAATGCTTTTATACCTGTTAATACATATTTAATATATTTTAATGCTGTATTAGAAGCCCAAATAGCTAGTCCTTGGGCTTATAAATTAGGCCCTTGGTAGAGAGGTTTTCATATGCAACAAATAACTCTCTCCCTTCTAATCCAAGATCTTCTTCTATTCTAAATCTTTTTTTTTAATCCTCTTTCAAGTTTTTTTATGATTATTCATTTGCTGGGTTGAAGCTCTTATCATCCTTTCCACAATCGAACCTATAGAAGAGGCCTTCGGAATCGCCTTAGGGTAGTGCATTGTACACCTCCGATTTGTAAGTTTTTAGTTACTTTTAATATTAATTTTAAATACTAATTTTAATTGTTGGTTTAATCGGATCATAATCGGCTCTCATGGGAAATATAATTTTATTGTATATTCCTAACAATCTAAGGCAATTCAGAAATATCTTCCATCTTCTTTACAGTAGATATTCTCTTCATCATATTTATAGCTGTTTTCTTGTTCGATAAGGCATGAGTTTTTTTTTTTGACATTATATCATGACTGCTTATATCATCGGTAAAAATCCAAATACAAGCATGCATGAATCAAGCCATCCATCTATGTATGATTCCTGTGTGCATTATTTCTAGTTGTCATGAGGCCCGTGTGGTCCATTGCCAATTTTTTAAAAATCTAATTATAAAAAGTTTTAGTAAAATAAATAAGCCTCCACATTCATTTACTGATTAGTGAATTAAAAAAAAAGGGGGGGGCTTCTTTGGTCACAAGATTGATGTAAGCTATCTCTATTAAAAGAATCACAACCCTCCACCATAAGCCCCTTCTTACTTAGATTTGGCCCTTCGTAAGCCTCAGCCTAATCCACTTACCCCCATTAGTTTTTCTGATCATAAGAAATTATGTTAAAAGTGAGAGCATTCTAATAGATTATTTCTTATGATTATTGAAAATTTTATAGCGAGAGATATTAAAGGATCTGTTCCAAATAATGAATTAACCTCTAAGTATCTTTTCTTTATAAAATAATAGTTTACCAGATCAAATAAGTCTTAGTTGATACCCTAATGAACAAGTTAACCTCTATAAAATATAATAAATTTTCTAAAATACAAAAGTATACTATGGAAATACATGATATAACCAAAAAATTGAATGGTTTAGGTTTGACAGTATCTAAAATTTTTTTTATCCAGTTTATTCTCAATTATCTTTCATCCTAGTTTATCTAATTTAAGATTTACTACAATACACGTAAGAAATCATGGTTAATAAATGAACTCATCTCCTAGTGTGTGCAAGAAGAGAGATTGAAATAAGAAAGGATCCCAATTGTTCATGTGGTTTCATAGGAGCATCCTAAAAGAAAGAAGGCGAAGAAAGAAAATAAAGAATCCAGCAATCCACCAATAAAAAGTTTTTATAAATTAAAATATTTCTTCTACAATAAAGAGAGATATATCAAGAAGGATTGTGAGAAAAGAAGAAAATGATTTAAAAAAAAAGATATTTTCTTATTACTTGTTTATTTCGAAATCAATTTTATTGATGTTTTTTTAATATTTAGTAGATTGATTCGAGTATTGTAATTCATGTTTCTAATTCATTGTAGAGATTTTTTTTTAAGTCGAAAGTCAAATGATAGAGAGTGGTAGATCTTTATGAAAAATTGAATAAAGTTCAAGATTATTTCGATCAGGACCTACAAACTTATTAAAGATACTAGATTTCAATTAGATCTACATAATATATTTTATGTTCTTTCAATGTTTAAAAATTTATTTTTTTATCTAAACTTGATTTAGAAGGTTTTCATTTATTTTTATAAATTCAAATTTTAAATTAATAAAAAATTTTATTATAGTCAGTACTGAAACATTATCTAATGGATTATATAAATTGAAATTAGATTCTTCTTTTGAATAATCTTTACTTTTTTGAATATCAATATCGAACTAAAATATGGTATTATAAATAAGAGTTCTTCAATATTATGGTATAGGCAATTAGATCATATATTAAAAGAAAGGATGACTAGATTGATTAAAAAAGGTATTTTATCAAATCTAAATTTTAGTTATTTTGGTATGTGCATCGATTGTATCAAAGAAAAATAAATTAAAAGTTATAAAAAGCATGCCACTAGAAGTTAAAGACCCTTAGAATTGATATATACCAATATTTGTAGCTATTTTATATTTTATTTTGAAGGGCTAAAGTATTTTATCATCTTTATTAATGATTCCTCATCTTGTGATTATATTTTCCTATTGCATGAAAAATCTAAAACTTTAAAAATCTTTAAGATGTACAAAGCTGAAGTAGAAAATTTATTAAATAAAAAAATTAAAATTATGAGATATGATAGTGCTGGTAAATACTATGATAGATATGATGAATTTAGCTCTAATTCGAATCTTTTGCCAAATTTTTTAAACAATATAATATTATAGCACAGTACACTATGTCAGAAAATTTTCAACAAAATGGTATGGCTAAAAAACATAATCGCACCTTGATGGATATTATGAGGAGTATGATTGATAATTCCTCATTACCCTTGAATTTATAGAAAGAAGTCTTAAAAATCACTATATATATTCTAAATTGGATACCTAGTAAGGCCATTCTTACAACTTTTTTTGAGTTATGGATGGATAGAAAATCAAATTCAGAATATTTATATGTTTGGGATTGTCCTGCAGATGCTAGATTATATAACTCACAAAAAAAAAGATTCTAAAGCTATTAGTTATTATTTTATAGGATATCCAAAAAAATCAAAAGATTTTAAATTTTATTATCTATCACACATTGCTAGAATTATTGAAACTAGAACTACTAGGTTCATTGAGGATGATAAAAATAAGAGTGGTGAATTATGTAATATGGTATTATAGAAAATAAAAAAATTTCTTTCTATTATAGTAATACCTAGAGATATTTCACTTGAATCTGCTCAACTTGAAATTATAAAATATCAATAGGTGATTGATACACCACTTTCTGAATAGACCATCAATAAATCTGACTTGATTAAAAATAATCATAATAATGATATTAAATTTAAAATATTATAAAGATCTACTAAAATTAGAAGATCGACTATTTTAGATAATTATATTATTTACTTACAAGAATATGATTATAATATTAGGATGAAGGATGATTCACTTTTATTTAAGAATACCATGAATAGCAATGATTCTAAACTTTAGTCAGATATCATGAAATATGAGATGGAATTCATGAATAAAAATCAAATTTGAAAACTTATTGAATTGCTTGAAGGATTTAAGTCCATTGATTGTAAATAGATTTTTAAAACTAAATAGAATTCCAAAGAGAATATCGAAAGATATAAGGCTAGACTTATAGCAAAAGAATTCACTCAAAAGGAAGGCATTGATTATTATGAAATATTTTTTTCTATTTCTAAAAAGAATTCATTCAGAATCATTATGGCATTAGTAGCTTATTTTGATTTAAAGCTACATTAAATAGATGTCAAGACTACATTCTTGAATAAAAATTTAAAAGAAGAGGTATATATGGAACAGCCTAAAGAATTTTTAGTGTAAGAAAATAAAAGACTGATATATAAACTAAAGAAATGCATATATGGTTGTCTTAAACAAATTTTCAGATAATGATATTTAAAGTTTAATAATATCATTACTTTCTTCGAATTTAAAAAAAATATTACTAATCAATATATATATCTGAAGGTGAATGAAAGTAAGTTTATATTTTTGATACTATATGTAGATGATATTTTACTAGTCAGCAATAATTTAGATTTCTTGTATGAAATTAAAAATTTTTTTTACAAATATTTTGACATGAAAGATATGAAAGATGCTTCTTATATTCTTAATATAAAAATTTATCATGATAGGAATAAGAGATTACTTAGTTTATCTCAGAGAAATTATATTACTAGGATTCTAGAAAGATTTAGAATGTCAAGCTGCTCATCAAGTGAAGTACTAATTATTAAGAATGATAAATTTAGTAAATTTTAGTATCCCAAAAATGAGATTGAGAAAAATCAGATGAAGGATATACTTTATGCATCTGTAGTGGATAGTCTTATATATGCTCAAGTATGTACTCATCTTGATATCAGTTTTGCTTTAAAAATGCTTGTAGATATCAGAGTGATCCAAATATGGACCACTAGAAAGCTATCAAGAAAGGTGATATGATATTATCAGAAAACTGAAGACTACATGCTCATTTATGGGATGATTGATCGGTTGAAAGTGATTAGTTAGTCAGATATGCAGATTATGCTAGTTGCCTAAATAGTAAAAAGTCTACATTAAATTATATCTTTCTATTAGTTGGTGGAGCAATCTCATGGAGGAGTGCAAAATAGCGTATTATTATCTACTCTATTATAGAAGCTAAATATATAAGTTACTATGATGCTTCCTTATATACTCTATGGTTGAGAAAATTTATCTCAGAGATTGGAGTTATGAATTCTATTTCTAAGCTGAGAATTTATTATGATAATTCTGCTACAGTTTCTTTTTCTAATAGTAGCAAGATGATCAATGTAAATAAGCACATTAATGTTAAGTATCTTGCAGTAAATGAGAGAATTAGCAATCATCAGTTGTCTATTAACTTTATTGGTGCTACTTGTATGATAGCTGATTTTTTGACAAAAAAAATTAGCATCCAAAATTTTCAAAGAGTATATAAAAATTATAGATAATTATCATTAAAATTTTTAATTTATAATAGATACTTATTTTGAGATTTCTTAATGATTTGATGATTACTATTATTTTTATTAAATTATTATTGGTGTATATTATGGTTGACTTTTATCAAAATTAAAGTACATAGAAGTGTCATTTATATGACATAACAATAGAACCATTATCATAGGTATTATGAATTTTTCTAGTATATAAGATTGGATTAAGTAAAAATTATTGATGTTATGATACATGAAAAGGAGTATCTCACTTGAGATATATAACCGCCATGATCTGCATTAATAGTTTTTACTTAATCAAAGTATAAAGGATCTTTCAAGAAATAGTTAATTGAGCAAATTTTTAAAAATGAGTGTACACTTGTTGGGTTAATTTCAAAATTTTGATTCATGATTGTTGTTTTAAAAAATTAAAAAAAAAAATATTTTTAATTTATTTTAAAATATTTTAGAAAAATTAAAGAGTTAATTTTAAGTAAAAATTTAGGCCAAGTGGAAGAATATTGGATTTAACTTCTCATATAGCCTAATTGTCACTTAGTTAGGTTTAACTCATTGCATCAAGTCCTGAATCAATTATAGTGAGCCCAATTAATTAAGAGTCCTATTTCTAATAAGACTTAAATTAAAATTTTAACTCTAATTAGGAATAAGTCTTTTTATAGGTATAAATAGAGAGCCCGATCTCTTTTCTATAACTCTTAGAAAGGTATGACGATTCGTATCGATCATCCACAATAAGAATGAGAGTGAAGAGAGAGAAGATCAGCTATCTGTAAAATAAAGATCAGATATATGTAGGCTATGTGATTATCATATTGGTGAGACGATGGCATAAGATATGATTTATTTTAATTTTATATAAATATTGGAGCACGATCCTGGCATAAAGTATAAAATTATTATATACTATCATCCCAAAATTTAACTATTAGTTCATGTCTTGTGCTTTATATGATTATCCCCATTATTTGGTCTTCCAATAAGAAATTAATAACTAAAATATGATTCCAATTTATGTTCTTGACATACTCAAAATGCTAAAATCCTACGACATGTCAGGTTTTCTGTCACAAATATTACATTTTATCCCTTTCTTATGATATACCTGAACTTATATTTTGAATTTTACACTAGGTATTATTTACATTATGAAAAATTATTTTTCCTATTTCATTGATAATGGTGATCTATATAATAGTATAATTTGGATTTGCTTAATGCAGATTTTTTTTTTTTACATCAAAGTTTCTTAAGGTTGAGTACAGGTATATGATTTATATAGTCACATGATAGATACGATATGCTAGGTTATCAACTCATTCTGATATTGATTATTATAGGAGTTTGGCCAGGACACCACCATCTCAGGATCTTCTTGATATTACTTACGTTGCACTCGATCACATATAGATACTACAAGAGAAAGAAAGAAGAATAAAAGATAAGAGATAACATATAATCAAGTACATGGATTAGACCAAGGTCTACCTCCATGAGGCATACAAACTTTACTATGAGAGAGAAAATCAAATAAATATAAGAAAAACTTACCATTCAATCTTTATACAAGAATCTTTCAATAAAAAATCTCAAAATTCTTATAAAAGCACTTTGAAATCTCTCAAGAAGCCTTTCAGCACCTCTAGGACATCATCAACTCTTCGACATAACAAACGATTCATCAATTAGAGTTATATAGACTCTAAATATCCAAAAATAGTATTTTAATAGGAAACCCAATTTCAAACACACTCGAGATTATCTTTTGATCATCTGATCATGATCGGCTTGAATCAGAGCAGTCCGATCATGCACATAATGTCTAAATCAAGCTTGAATTGCATCTGAGCCATCCGATCATGACCAAAAGCTCTCCTGGCCATTGGATTGCCTAAAATAATAGCTCATTATGCCCAGATCAAGTTTCAGCCATCCGATTGCGACTAGCTCGAACCAAAGCCATCATATTGCAACCAGTTCATAGAATAGTACAGTACACAACATGAAATGATAGGAAAAATGGATTTCTAGTCCAGCAAGTGCTTATGAGCTAGCGATCCACTATGGACCATGCTCCATAGTGGGCCTAGGTGTCGATGCGACCTACGCCCGCATGGCCCATGCACGCTCGTGCACCTGGGTCGGCCCAACACTACCACATGCTATTGGTCTAGTCCATGCTATCACCGACCTGTGCCAGCCCATGGGCCCCTTCGGTAGACCCGTGGGCTGTGCCACCTTAATTTAATGTTCTTTTACACGTAACTTCTCCATCTAAACTCTGTTTGGACTATTTTTAATCTCGTTGGATTTCATTCATCATCCTGAACCTCGTTCCAAGCTTATTATGGACTGAATCTTGAGATATTTTTTTCAACAATCTCCATCCTAACTCGATATTCGGTCTCTACCTATTTTTGAGAGCTTGTGATCCATCTCGCCCTCATGCCCTGGGGCATGCCTGCAGTCTCATAGATGGACAAACATGGGAGTTGAGCCAGGATACTCGATCCTACCTTCATCAATGGTTGTGATCTTCCTAACCTAAGACCTGCTTGAAGTATCCTCCTGTGATAGTAGGAACTTCACTCAGCGACTTTACCTCTCATCCTTCCAAATTTTCTATCTCATGCCCTATCCACCTCTACCTAAAGCTCTATCTCACACTGGACTCTCTACCATGAAATAGTATCCTTCATACTTTCTTCCTCTAATCACCATCCTATTGTCATGCATGATCTTCAGGATTTCTCCATCAGCTTTTCATCTAAAGTTAGTCGAGTTCAGTTTGCTTAGTAAGATTAGATTCTTCTTAAAATTAGATGTATCGGACCTCATCCAACTTCTTCATGATTCCATCATGGAGCTTCATGCTGATCATTTCACTATCCTTGATCTTACAGCTCGATTCATCCGACAAGAATATAGAGTCTCACTAGTCTCTAAGAAGTCAAACAGCTTCTTTTTACAACATGCATAATAAAAATAAAAAAAATCCATAATCCACTAGAAGGAAGAAGTAGATATTTCATCAATTATTAGAAGGACATCGTCACTACCTTCTATATCACTACTAGCCATTGTTGTAGTAGCCTGTGTCTAATTTTTGAGTTGAAGGCAATTTCTGACATGATGTCCCAACTCATCGCATTGATAGCATCTGATCTTGTTCTGATCCCTCATCCTAAACCTGAACCATCCACCTCACGATCTCCTACTGCTCCATCTTCTGCCGCTATCATCTTCAGTCACCATCAGGATCAAATTACCACCTAAACTCGAGGCTGAATTCTCTCGCTTGAGAACCTCATTCTAGAGTAGTATAGAAGTCATCTCTTTTATCTTGATGGTGCTCTTACCTATAAGAAGAGCAGTCATCAAAGACTCAAAAAAGGATGAAAGTAATGATAGCAAGACCAATGCCCTGATCTTTTCTTCAACTTTTTTGCCAATACTGAAGAGGTCGGTGATAATCTTTTAGAAGTTGGATAGATGCTCTTGCATACTCTTGAGCGTTGATCTTCAATCACATTATAGTCAAAAAAGTCTCACTAAGTATATGGATTACTACATCATTCGCTAAGTATAAGTGGATCATGCTCACTGCCTGCATCTAGAGTCGCATCTAATCCTTCACCTGCATGGTAGCTAGCATCTCCTCGTATAAAAGAGGATCGATCAACTCTTGCTGGATTAGCACGTCCTTCACCCTCGCTTGTCAGAGAAAAAAATTATTCTTCCTATCAAACTGGTTGATCTCCATCTTGATTAAACTTGTCTTCTCCATCTTCTTTAATCTCGATCAACATCGTCATGATCTGGACAACCACATGCATTGGTATCACCTTGCTTCGATACCAATTTTTAGGATATCAACTCACTTTGATATCGATTATTATGAAAGTTTGATCAGGATACCACGATCTTAAGACTTTCTCGATACCACTTGCGTTGCATTCGATCATATATAGATATCGTAAGAAAAAGAAAAAAGAATAAAAAATAAGAGATAGCACATAATCAAGTACGTAGATTAGACTAAATCTACCTTCATAGGACGTGCAAACTTTACTATGAGAGAAAAAAAATTAAATAAATATAAAAGAAACTTATCACTCAACTCTTATACAAGAGTCTTTCAATAAGAAGCCTCAAAACTCTTATAAAAGCACTTTAAAATCTCTCAAAAAGTCTCTTAGTACCTCTGAGACATCACCAACTCTCCGATGCAATAAATGATTCATTAATCAAAGTTATATAAACTCCAAAAACTTAAAAATAATATTTCAGTAGAAAACTCGATCCCAAATACATCTGAGATCGCTTTCTAGCCATCCAATCGTGATCGACTTGAACCAGAGCCATTCGATCATACACACAATATCCAGATCAAGCTTGAATTGCATCTGAGCCATCCAATCATGATCAGGAGCTCTCCTAGCTATTGGATCATACAAAATAATAGCTCATCATGCTCAGATTAAGCTCCAACCGATCGATCGTGATTGACTCAAACCAGAGCTATTGGATCGCAATCGATCCATGGAACAGTACTATGGACCGTATGAAATGGTAGGAGAAATGAATTTTTGGTCCATGTGGGTGCCTGTGAGCCAGCGGTCCATCATGGACTGCACTCCACAGCGGGCTTGGGTGCCCGTGCGACCGCTACACATGCATGCTTTCATGTCTGAGCTGGTCCAGCATGCGGCTAGCCCAGTGCCTCCACACACTGCCAACCTGGCCCATGCTACTGGGTGCTTGCACCAGCCCATGGGCCCCTCCGAGAGGCCTGTGGGTCGTGCCACCTCGCTTTGACATTCTTTCATGCATAACTTCTCCATTTGGACTTCATTTGGATTATTCTTGATCTCGTTGGATTTCATTCATCATCCTGAATCTCGTTCTAAGCTTATTATGGATCAAATCTTGATGCATTTTTAGAAATTCTCTATTTTTGCCTCTTTCTTTTTTGATTTTCTGACACCAACGATCACCATCGACCATCGGTATGGGATTTTCTAGGCTGCGCCATCATAGCTCTAGCTGCCGTCGACCATTGGCTAGTAGCCATTGCCTTCGGCTTAAGAGACAAGAAGGGGGGACCTCACGGTCCCCTATTCCTTCAAAGAGAAATGCAAGAAGAAGAAGAAGAAAAAGAAAAGGAAAAAAAAGTAAAGAAAAAGAAAAAAAAAAGAAAAGAAAAAAAGGAGAAGAACGAGAAAAGAAGAGATCTATTTTTTCTCTCTTTCCTCTCTCCCTTCTCTAAGTCTGAATTCTCTCTCTCTCTAAAAAAGTCTGACTTTCTCTCTTTATACTTTCTCTCTACTTTTTCTTTCTAGAAAAGTCTTACTTTCTCTTTTTAAAAAATCTCTCTTTTCTAGGGTTTTTTGGATTCTTGGAAAGACCCTCAAACAGTCTTGATAGATCATGATAAAGAAAATTTGATCTTTGACTAGTGAATAATCCATCCTATGAAGATTTAGGATTTTTATCTTGAAAAATAATTATAATTATAGTTTGATGAAAGAATGATTTTTGAATATTAGGTTAAGTTGAATTTGTCAATGATTGATCGTATAAGATGGCTCCACATCTGATAAAGAAGATTGCTTGAGGTGCTATTGAAAAAACATCGAACCAACAGGAGGATGGTACTCCTCAATAAGTTGGTAACACCCCTCAATAGGAGGAAGTTGTTGATCTTACTATGAACATTTAAATAGAGTAACAAGAATCAGATATGGCTCAATTAATGCAAATCCTAGTTGGAGTGATGTAGAAATAGCACTAGTTACTTGAACAACAGCAAGCACTGTGAGATACACAACAACATCAACCTCAACCCCAAAAACATGGAAATGGAGAGCCGCTTGTGCAATGAAATAACATCACAGAATTTAAAATATTAGCTCCACCACCTTTCAAGGAGACTATTGAACTCTTGGAAGCTGATAGTTGGATAATAGAGATGGAGAAAGCATTTGCTATCCAGCAATGCCACAATGAAGAAAAGATTCGATTTGTAGCTTATTTATTACAAGATGAAACATTTAACTAGTGACAGCGATTAGAACATAAATATGAACAATATGAGGAATGAGTTACTTAGGAAAGATTTTGGATTGCATTCTATGACCAATATTTTCCTCGAAGTATGAGAATTTAGAAAGAACAGGAGTTTATTTATCTGAAACAAAGAAGAATGAGTGCGAATGAGTTCATAAATTTGCTCTGAGATTAATGGATAGTGAGTGAGAACGAGTTCATAAATTCGAGATAGGATTGAGAACTGAAATTCGGAAATAAGTGGTTCCATATGAGTTGATAACTTATGCGGATGTGGTAAATAAAACATTAATAATTGAAAAAGAGGTTAATGAAGAATGTTCAGAAAGAGAAAGAAATAATAAAAAAAAGAAATAGATCGGATGATTCTCATGATCAAAATAATATAAATACTAAAAGTTCGAATAAGAGGTCAGCGAGTGACAACTTAGGATCATCTAATAGTATTAGATGTTCTAGGTGTGGTAAAGCTCATGCTGATAGTGAATGTCATTGGATCATCGGAGCTTGCTTTAAATATGGTAAGATAAGTCACAAAATAGCTGAGTGTCCATAGAATATTGAGAGTTGGTCTATCCCAACTGAACAAAATAAAGATGGATAATTAAAACCCCTAACCTAAGGAAGGGTCTATGCTCTTGCGCAACTAGATGCACAGACTTCTGATATAGTGGTAACAGACTCAGAGAAAGATTCACAAAATTAGTTAAACCAATCAATTGATTTTACTCATAAGGTAAGTAACGATATGCCTTCTCTAGATTTTTTATTTATATAATACTATTTTGAATATCAAATAAGTTGTTATTTGATTTATATGAATTTATCAATCTTATGAAGAATATATTTTGCATGAAAATTGATATGAAAATTTAAAGTAATATTTTCTATATTATTTAGTGATTCAAAATTATATTTGCATATTTTGATTTGATCGTATATTATTTTATGAAAAAAATTTTGATATGAATCGATTTTGGACTCTTAGCTTGATTATGCTCTGAACCCTGCCAATTAGGGGTTATGCATTGGTACTTGAGCTCATGATTCTATTTTTGGCCCAGGCACAGGATATAAGTATGATATTTTGGCCTAGCTATAGGGTATAAGTATGGTATTCTAGTCCAGCCATTGGATATAAGTATGGTATTCTGATCTGACCATAGGATATAAGTATGGTCATATTTGAAGGCTGATGAGTTAAGTAAAATTTATTTTGAGTCAGATTCCTGAATATGATTAAGTTTTGAAATTAGAATATGAATATGCATATGAATATTTTTGAAAGATTCTGACATTATCGAATTCATATTTTGAATATACACTGATTAATGATAAACTATGTTTTGATATTTATAACTTATATTATCACATGAATTATTTAGTCAAGATATTCATTGCTTACTAGGCTGCTCAGCTTATGATGATTTTTATTTATTTTTACAGATTCAAAGATTTAGATTAATTCGGGGATTCGATATGAGAGAGTGAATTAGAGATGGAGTTTTATATTTTTTTTTAGATTAGGATTTATTAACTTTGATACAAACTATAGAATTTTATTTGTAAGACATTTATTTTACTTATTTCAATTAAAATTGATCATTAATTATTTGGATTTTATTCTATTATTATTTTATGATATCATGGTAAGATGCCTTGTATGCTTATGGAGAGAGCTTTCTATAAGTATGCGGCAGTTGTCATGATCTTTGGCTCGGGATCTCAGGTTGGGAGGCGTGATGCCAGCATTGGCGGCGATGATGGGGAGTTTCATGCCTCTAACCACCCAGATGAGGTAGAAGAGGAAGATGGCAAAGGAGAAAGTATGAAAGATTTTTTATTTTATTTTATTTAGAAAAGGAGGTTTTTTTTGGTGGGGGTGTGGGTGGGATCGGGAGTAGCTGTGAGCAGCTAATGGATAGGGGGAATTAGACATGCCTACGCTGAGGGCAGCGACCACTGGAGCAGCGCATGATAGTGTGATGCCATGGCAGTTGTTGATGTGGAGGTATTAGATGATGTGGCGACTATTTGAATGGTGGAATAATGATGACATTTGGGGGATAAAGTCACCCATTTAACAGTTATGGAGCTTTTTCTAGTTTTTGTTCAATCCTTGCAGAGTTATGCATGGGATCGAAAGAGGAAGGTAAATAAAGGGTTCTTATTTTCATATGCACCCTTATGGTATTTAAATAGAAATGACTAAAAAATAATAACTTTTATATTTTTATCTTAAATTTTTTTTAGAAGCCGATATCATCATCATCAATCACTTCATTTAAATAACAAAACAAAACAAAAACTCTGGTATGATGACCTTGAGCCATTATCGTTGAATAAAACTAATCAACATCATTTTAGATGGTAGATAAAAAGTAAAATTATTTATTTTTTCTTCTTAATTATTTTAATTATTTTTAAAATATTTATAAAATAAATATAATAAAATAAATAAATAAAATTAAATATTAAAAAAATTATATGGACACTCCCTCAAGTTTCATTCGAATTTATATACATCCGTTCACATTTAAAATGTCTCAATTAGACCCTCCAAATTATCGAAGTATATCAATGTACCATTTTCATTCATCTCCATTGATGGAATGTTGTCACATGATCCTTACATGATATCCTATTTTTTAAAATGGCAAAATTACCCTTGATTTAAATTTTCAGTTGAGTGTTAGGCCAAGCACCATAACATCACATGCCCCATGGGTGTTTTCGATTCCCGATCGAGTGTTTTGGATGCCATAAATATAAAGGAGAGGAAAACGAGCAAGTTGTGGTAAGAAAGATCTTCAATCAAGCCAGTCATGGATAGAGAAGAAGAAGTCGCCATTTACGCCATAGGTGGAGAAGAAGAAATTTATGGAAAAGAAAGCTAAGGTTACTGGTGGAGAGAGGCAATGGAGGGCTCCCAATCGACTTCTTCCAGTTACAGCTCCTCCCAAAGTATCAATTTTTGTCATTGTAGAACCATATCACTACCGAGGACCTCTTGGACCACCATAAATCCTGGCCAGTATTTTTTTGGATGCGGGATGTATGAGGTACAACAGTCATTTTCTAAGGCTTTATCCAATCTTTATGTTTAATTTCAAATTATTTGTCAGGTAAATGGAGGCTGTGAGTACTTTCATTGGCATGATCCTCTTTCAAATGCTAGGGATAAGGATATTATTAACAGGCTTTTGCAATGGAATAAAAAGCTTGAGGACTAAATACTAAGCTACAAAAGAAAGGCCACCTAAGCTGTTTGGTGTATACTAGCATGCTGGATTGTTATCTTTCTCTATGTAATTGGTTCTCTAATTTAAATGCATTAATTGTTCCCGATTGAGTGTCCCAATTTTGTTCCAAAAGTCTTGTACTTTTTATTTAGGACATCTCTAGTAGGTTGTTGTATTTTGTAATCCTTTATGAAATGAGGTATTGAAAAATCTTCCATAGTGGGTTCCTATTTAGGAAATGAGGTCTGATTTTATATTTTGTAAAGTAATGCATGATCATAATAAGTTGGATTAAGCAAATATTACTTGGATCATGCTTGGAGAAAATACCATTTCAATGTTATGTGCATTCATCCTGTTCTACTGTTCTTCTTGGACAACATCAGCCATCTAATTAATAGCCCAATTCAGTAGAACATCTTCTGTTGGTGGTAGAAATATTGCAAGTTGAGCACAATCTTCTTCAGACTAACATTGCATCATAAAGTAATGGTTTAAATAAATTAATTAACCTGTAAGTATCCCCTTGAACTTATCTGAGACTTGCAAACTTATTCCTTGTTATATTAAAAAGTTTTAATGAACATCCCTTATATTTTACTTTTGTTATGCTTACACCCCCTATAGTATGGAAGTGTTGAATACACACCCCCTATTTTTAGAAAATAATGAACAAAGTAACATTATCTTATGTAATTTCAGGGTACTTGTAAAAACCTTTTTAATCACACGCATCAAAATATTATAACTTTTAATAAAATTTCATAAAAAATATATAAAATTTTACTAATAAATCATAATGTATTACAAGTATTCAATTATTTCATAATGTTTCACAAAATAAGACAATGTATCAGTGCATAGATAGAACAATCCAAATACACTCAAGTGATTCAAAAATACATACAAAATATAATGAAGTCCCTGATACATCCTAAAATAGTATAACATACAACCAAAATGACCCTAATACATATCAAATGGCCCTAATACATGTCATGGTTGAGTTAAATGGGGTACTGCCATGAGGACAAGTGACATGTTGCTAGCTGGGAAGGAGCTAGCTATCTAATATATATGATAATACTAAAGTTGCTATCTTTTTCATTCTTCTACTATCTTTAGACTGTAAAAAAAGTGCAGAAAGATAAGACACATAAGAGGCCGAATACACCATCTACTTGTAAAATTTGGTAAACAAGGGTGCATTATCTGCTTTGTTTGGGGATACATGTAAGATACCTATTAAGATACAATGCTAAATAATGATACATAACCACGAATTATCACAATATATAATAATTTAAGGCAAAAAATGATAATATATTGGAATGTATCACATTATATCGAAATGTATCATAATGTTGAACAATATTTTATAATGCAATACTATGTATAACAATGTATTACAATGTAACACAATGCATAACAATATATTACAATGTAATTTTGTCAAAATTATACCCCAAACAAACAAAAGCCTGATACTTCAAAATAAACCCAAAATGATATCCAAAGTTCTAAAGTGATACATTCAAATACATCCAAAGTAAACCCCAAATAACAACTCATGGCTCGAAAGATGCTGCTGTTGTCTAAGATGAGGCTAGTGTAGCATGTGAGGATGATGTCTATGAGAGAACTGGTTGAGAGGTGGCTGCTGCTAGTTGAGTTGATGCTACTGCAGGCTAAGATAAGTAGGTTACTTCTGGCTAAAAGAAGGAAGTATGGGAGAGAATTGGCTGGGAGGAGGTCTATTATAAGGTTGCTAATTTCTTCCTTCTCTCACTCTTTTGAGCTTGAAAATTAGTTATAAAACAAAGTAAATATCATCAAAACACAGTTGAATGCAATTTAATTCATAATACCTGTGATCCTGCTCTTTTCCTACTAACTTAGCTCTCGATTTGACTAGATGCAATATCATCTTGTTTCTTTTTTCTTTTCTCCTTCCTAGAGCCCTTGCAAGTCCTAGAGTTATGGCCTCATTATTGGTAATTCCTACATCTTAAGGATGTACCCCTCCTTCTAATTTTAGTAGAATCCTTTGGCTCATCCTCTTCTCTTCTTCTTGCCTTTTTGGATCTACCTAGAGGAGCCCTTAGGGGAGGGGGATACTTTAGGATAGTCTATCATTGGCCAAGATTTAATGCTTGTAACTGGCACAATAAGATACTCATAGGCAATAGAAAATATTTGTTTGTTGTACCATGCGATGACAAAATATTTTGCCTCCTTTCTAGCATATATAATAGCTGCTGCAGTATGATAACATGGGATGCCAGTTAAATCCCATACCCTACATCTACAAATACTCTCACCTAAGTCAATTACAAATATGTCTGTGTGATGCTCAACTTCAAATCTTTGTCCTCCTCTCCATATATAGTGGCAGTTCATAGCCTCCAACTTGATCTTCTCTAATTTTTTTGAATTTTTGGACAAAGATTTTCTATAATTTTGTGCAAACCATCTCTTTTAGCTTGGAACCACTACATCAATAGCCTCCGAATAGTCTCAACAAGATAATGATAGGCTCATCTCAAGCTTTCGCTATATACTTATTGAAGGACTCACATATATTGTTCAACAACATGCCTGACTTGCTGCTAGGGCTGAAAGCATGCCTCAACTACAACTCAGGTGGGTGTTGTCCAAGCCACTGCCACACGGTCTCATCAAGCTATCGCATCTCCTTCATGGCAGCCTCAAAATTAGGAAGCATGGTTATCCTAGTACACCTCTAAAAGGCATTTCTATAGTTCTTTCCCTTGAATCCAGTACTTTTAAAATTGGCTTACAGATGTCGCACACAAAATCTATGATCTGTATTAGGAATAATAGACTAAAAAGTCTCAACAAGGCTCTACAAAAGATATTGGAACAAGTTATGTCTAATAGAAACCTAGAATGCATTTAAAAGTACAAGTAGTGAGCAACAGTAACTTGCCTTTTGTCTGTCCAACATGAAGGTCCAACCATGCTCCTTCAAGGGTCTAATATCCTATAATAAACATGTCAAAAACTAACTCCAGCTATCTTTCATCTTTGCCTCCACTACGGCCCACGTGATGGAAAAAATATTTTCATTACCATCCTTTCCCACTGCAGTAAGGAGCTGTCCTCCAAATGAACCCTTTAAGTAATAACCATCCAATCCAATGATAGATCTACAACCCTTGACGAAGTCATATTTGCAAGTTGCAAGATAATAATATAACCTTCTAAAGATAGATGGACTAATATCATCAGGTCTACGAATATGCAACAACATCGTGCTCCCAACATTTGTTTCTTTGATTATCTGACAGTACTTCTATAGATGGCCATACTGCTTCCTATGGCTTTCCTCTATAATCTCTAGGGCTTTAGTCTTAGCTCTATAGTACCATGCCCTCAAAACAGAATCCTTCACATCTCTTCTTACTTTATCTTTAAAGTCCTTCACACTTTACTTTCTATTTGATTTAATCTCCTCAAGGTACTTCTCTGCTAGATACTTAGATGTCACATTATGATTTTCAAAATATCGACCATAACAATGTACAGACTGAAAAGTCTTAATTTGATAACTGCTCTCCCTTTAGATTGGTGAAGCATAAATCCTCCATCCACATTCCTTCTTGCATACAGTAGTAACTCTACTTATCTTATTCTGGTAAACAAAGTCAAAACCCTCTTGTATGCTATAAAGCTGCAGCATCTTTCTAAACTATACGGCATTGCTAAACCTCATTTCTACTGAAAGTGTGATAGTTTTTTAAACATCAAATTCGGGATAATCATAATCCTGAATCGTAGCATCTGAATCACTATCACTGTCCAAGCTACGTAGTTTAAAACTCTACTACTTTTTGATTCTCTACCAGTGGGCTGCTTATCTCCAAAAAAATCAAAACTCTATATTCAAGATCTCAACTCCTCCTCGATAACATCTCTATCAACATAACAATAAAAAAGATCATCATCTTCATCATCCGAATCACTTAGTTGACTAAGTGATTTATCACTGCTACTTCCATTTCTACTTGGAGACTTTGAAGTGGCATCTATAATTTCTTTCATTTTTTCATCAACTATAAATCTTCCACCAAACCTTCCTCCAAGCCTTCCTCTAACCCTACCCCCTATACTTTTTACTGCCAGTCTCTTGATTTGGGTCTTTGGTGTTGATGTAGATGCATCCTTCATAATGGGCAACTCAGCAGTAGTATCAAGACATATTTCAATTAGCTCTCACTGCCCCTTGAGATGGAGGCATCTTTACTATATCTACTTGGTGCTATACATACACTTGTAATGTATTCGTACCTTTGATGCAAGCCAGCATATCCAAAATACTTGCATCGCATTTTAATTCCCTCAATCCATTTTCTAAAGTCTGTCTAGGTATGAGGTAATAAAAGTGGGTATAATTTTTGTGCCCCAACTGTTCCACCATATCCTCTAACTCCATGATATTAAATCTGTCTGGATCATAATTATCAAAAAATCTAACATTATGCCTACTATAATGATACCTTGGATGGTATTGCATTGATCCACTATAGTGAATCTCTATAGTGAAAAAATTAGAGTCCATCAATCCCTGTATCAACAAAATGAACATAATTCCATATTGTGGATTAAACAAGTGATTAAAAAATAGAACCCTTGTAAATCCTTTTCAATGCTTTCTTTTTCTTGTGTAGTGAAAAGGGACTGAACATAAGTCCACAGTGGGACCACAACAAAAGGGGCATTTACTAGGAACCATATCAGTCCCTAGAATGCCACAGTGGGGCATTCATAATAAAAAGTATGTCAGAAGGAGTACACATGGAGTATGAATGGATTGTGAAATAATCGAAATAAAAACTAGGCATAAAAATGAAGCAATCATAAAAAATCACGGTCTTATACCATTACACAATTGAAAAAATAATGGCATGACTTTAGGTCAGCCACTAAAGAGATAATCAAGAAAAAAATTCGTTTAAAGATAGACTTTCACTTCCACTAAAGAGACAAACATGATTTAATATGCAAGAAATTGGAGAAAAAGATGCATTATCTACCAACGAAAGGCACATACTTGCACAACGAAGAGGAGTAGGGCTTCTGAGAGGCTGCCACAGTTGTGCAAAGAGCATGAGAGAAATGCCGAACCAAACGGATAGTTGAATAGTGACCTTTATCGAAATTTTGCCAGGTTTTTACTGGAGGAATGACATCGGAAGCAACGGACGAAAGAGCGAGCCCTCAAAATTGGGAGCGTCATCATCGAAAAACACTTAAAATAAGTAAGGAAGGGGCATCTCTATCTTTTTCAAGGAGAACCTAACAGTGTTAGCACTTAAGTTGATGGAATGGCCATATTGAATCATTCCATTAACTACAAGAGTTTGATTAAGATGTTTTAAACTTGAAGGGGTGTATATGAAATCGAGTGAAACTTGAGAGGGTGTTAGTATAATTTTTTTTAAATATTATTTAAAAAAAAAATCATATCCCATACAATGCATGGAGTTATAAGCTAGTTTAAAATAAAACTTATGATGGCTCAGGAAAGGAATGGAATAATGGCATATGACACCCATCCCAAACCTGATTTCACATACTAAAGTATTCTTAATTTTTTTAGCAAAAAAGATATTTTTAATTTTTTTATTTAATTTTAATAGTATTCCTTAGATTCCTTAACCCTTGCTGCAAAGGCCCCGCACTCCCTCATGTGCACTCTAGCCCTCTCACCCTCTTTCGCTATGCATCATTATCATTGCCATGTTATCGTCGTTCCCTCTCCTCTATTCTACTCTCCTCCCTCTCTCTTCTATTCTACTCTATTCTCCTCCAATCGCCACTAGATATCCTCTATTCTACTCTATTCTTCTCCGATCGCCACTAGATATGAAACAAATCTTACTGCCATATATTGCTATCATCTCTTTTTGCCTCTGCCTTGGCCTTTTGTTGCTATGGATTGAAGCCTTGAAATCTCTAAAAATCTCTATTTTTTATTTATTTATAGATAAAAAATTTATCTAAGAATCTATATTTTTTCAGATAAACATTTTTTAGATAACAATTAGATAAAAAAATAATTTATCCATATTCTCTTATGTATGAAGAAAGTAGACAATTGAGTTATCGGGCATTGAATGATGGAAGCATTGAAAATAATGATGGAGCATGTTAGAAATAAACTTAAATATCTGTTGATAAAAAAATGATTTAGCTACTTTCTAAGTGGGTAATATTTTTCTCAATTTTATAGATAAATGCTATCTATGAGAAAATATCTTATCCATCTTGAAAAATGTAAGAATATGAGTAAGTTAGTCAATAAAAAAATTAATTAATTTTTTTATAATATATATTCACCAAAAAATACTCTTATTATCGGCCATTTACAAGCTGCATGAGGGCAAACACTTCCACCTGGCCCTCGAGTCTCCTTCCACACTCAATCCTCAATCCTTTTCTCTTCTTTCCCCCTCTTATTTTCCTTGTTTCCATCCTTATGGATATTTTTTCCCCATTATTTTATGTCAAAGAATATATCATGTATTTCCTTTCGTTTAATGTAAAAATTTCAATAGGAGAATCTCCATATTTTTTTTTTTGTAGTTCACAAACGTGTCCTTTCAAATCCGGTATTGTTTGTTTACCGGCAGACCTGTTCATGAGGTTGGACAGCCTGCCTGGCAAGTCAAGCCCGAAGTGTTTTCGATAGGCCTGGGAATGAATGTTGGTTCCATTGGATCACACCCAATCTGAAGCATAAACCCACCTGTTAAACGGGCTGGATTTGGATTTAACTCTTGAAATCCTGCAGAGCTTGACCCGGCCCGAATTTTTTATTCTTTCTATTTATGCCGTGGCCCAGCCCATAAATGACCCGAAGAGTCGAAGTGGCCGCTTTCATTAGCGCTCTCCCGATGAGGAAATACTTTCCATATAACTTGACGTATATTATTCTCATATGGAATCAAAATGCGGTATCTAAAATTTTTATTTTTAATTTTTACTTTGGCTCTACGTGAGAGGGTGGTTTTCATGGAGCTATACGCAGAAATTTCCTGAGCGCCGATTGGATACCTTGGTAGAGAGGTATAAAATAATAAAAAGATCAGAACCGTCTAAATAACCATCAGCGGTAATCTAGGTTTACTTGGGCCACCGATTTCCCCGAATTTACATAAACACCCTTATCGTGATATGTTGAGGAGGTTGGGGGCGAGTTCCGGGTAAAGCCCTTCAGGCATCGAATCCAAAACCCTAACCCCTAGTATCCCCGCAGTTTGGCGCCAACTGCGAGCCGAGGTATCCCTTCCCTCCTTCGCTTGCAGGTGAATGATCGATGCGTAATTTTTTCCTGCTAGTCTTCATACGTGATCTTGATGCGTTGCGTTCTTGCTCGATGAGGAAATCATACCATTAGCTTTACCCAAAAAAGATTTTTATTTTTATTTTTATTTTTTGTTTTTGTTTTAGAGAGATTTCTGGTTGAAATTGATAACTAATTCTTGATAGTAGGGGTTATGATTAGTCCCCGTAAATTATTCTATTGGAAACGAGCTCGTAGAAGAAAAATAGAATTGATTCATGTTGTTATTATTTTTGAGATATTTCGTGTTCTGGGATCCATCTCTCTCTGCGTATGCTTTCAATTTGTGCTGATTATGAGATTTTTCACTGTTGAAATAGGATTTTTCTTGTACTGAGTTGATGCATTGAATTAGCTTTATTATCTTATTCTTGCCATGGTTTGAAAACTCATGGATTCAAGTCAAGTGTTGGCTGAATCGGATCGGAAAACCTTCTGCTTTATGTTCTGATTCTCTCGCATTGTTAGTGAATACTCCCATGTTGTTTTTCTTTTACTTTCCCATACTACGGCATAACAGAACTTGCTATGTATAAGGTTTTGGCCAAAAGTATAATGGCTAAAATATTTATTTTGATGATCGTAATTAGAGAAAAACAGAGAAGCAGTTAAAAAAATATTAAATGCGGCAAAAGTGTTATTGGAGTTATATCCGACTGTATTTTCTCAAAATTTGTAATTTTTTTCTTGGAGTATATTTACTTCAGTTTTTTTGGTAGGTCGTTAGTTTGATCTTTGGTTCTCACCTTTGCAAGAACCGATGTTGGCAGCATCTTGGAACATGGTTACCATTCTACATTCAGCCCACACAGTGACCTTTTGGTCGAGCATCGTCATGCAAAAACAGTGTCATACATCTGCCAAAAAATGTCATATTATAATATATTATGATACATATTATATATCTCAGATACCACATTATCTTAACATTTATATGGATGGTGTTGTGAAATCTAATGTGAAACACGTTTTTGTTATGATTTGATTACAGTAATCAACTACTAATCAAGAAGAATGATGATTATACTATGTTATTGATCTCTATTCATGTCTAAGTTTGAAGCTTCTGTTATGAATTTCTGGAGGATTCAACTATTGGCTAGGATAGATGGCAAAGCACAACATACTCCCACATAAGACATGCACAATTAACATGAATTTGGCGGACTGGTCTCACTGTTTATGCTTATATTTTACTCATATTGCTCAAGCGACAAATATATATAGCAATTTATCTCACCTTCTTAATCACCTAAAGCTAGTTATGACTTGCATGAATCTTAATTTATCGAAGGTATTTCAATTTCTTGATTTCTTTCTTCAGATATTTTTCTTCTGTCTATTAAATTCTCAACTGAGATTCAATTTCAGGAGTAATCCAGGTTTCTGGATAAGTATTGATAAGATGGTTCAATACAACTTCAAGAACATCACGGTTGTGCCATCTGGGAAATACTTCATTGACATTATCCTTTCCCACACTCAGCGCCAGACTCCAACGGTAGTCCATAAGGGATATGCCATCTCCCGCCTACGCAGCTTCTACATGCGGAAGATGAAGTTCACCCAGCAGAATTTCCATGAGAAGCTCTCTACCATCATTAATGAGTTCCCTCGACTGGATGACATCCACCCATTCTATGGTGATCTCCTCCATGTCCTCTACAACAAGGATCATTACAAGCTGGCCCTAGGCCAGGTCAACACTGCCAGAAACATCATTACGAGGATTGCAAAAGACTATGTAAGGTTGCTCAAGTATGGGGACTCATTGTACTGATGCAAGTGCTTGAAGGTTGCTGCTTTTGGTCGCATGTGCACTGTTATAAAGAGAATCGGTCCAAGCTTGGCTTGGAGCAAATACGTCAGCACATAGCCAGGCTCCCCTCTATTGACCCCAATGGTCGTACCATTCTGATCTGTGGGTTCCCGAATGTTGGAAAGTGCTCTTTTATAAATATGATCACCAGGGCTGATGTGGATGTCCAGCTATACGCCTTCACAACCAAGTCCTTGTTTGTTGGTCACACAGATTACAAGTATCTCTCTTACCAAGTGATTGACACTCCTGGGATTCTTGACCGACCATTTGAGGACAGGAACATTATAGAGATGTGCAGCATCACGGCATTGGCACATATATGGGCTGCTGTTCTATTCTTCTTGGACATTTCAGGCTCCTGTGGATATAGCATTGCCCAGCAGGCAGCACTCTTCCACAGCTTTAAGTCATTGTTCATGAATAAACCACTAATTATTGTCTGCAATAAGATTGATCTGCAGCCTCTGGAAGGGCTTTCTGATGATGACATTAAGTTGGTAATGGAGATGAAGGATGAAGCAATTAAAACTGTGATAGCCCAGGGTGGTGAGCCTAATGATGAGAGTGTCTTGCTGACTATGAGTGCTTTGACTGATGATGGGGTAATAGCTGTGAAGAATGCTGCCTGTGAGAGGCTTCTGAATCAGAGGGTAGAGATGAAGATGAAATCAAAGAAGATCCATGATTGTCTGAATCGGTTTCATGTTGCAATTCCAAAGCCTCGTGACACTAGAGAGCGGCCTCCTTGTATTCCTCAGGCTGTCTTGGAAGCCAGGGCAAAGGCTAACGTGGAGAGGGAAAAGCGGAAGCTTGAGAAAGATCTAGAAAATGAGAATGGTGGAGCTGGTGTTTATTCTGCTAACCTAAGGAAGCATTATATTTTGGCTAATGATGAGTGGAAGGAGGACATAATTCCAGAGATTTTGGACGGGCACAATGTGTATGATTTTGTTGATCCAGATCTTTTACAGAGGTTGGAAGAGTTGGAAGGGGAAGAGGGGCTTTATCTAGAATCAGAGGCAGAGGAAAAAGATTATGAGATTGATGGGAAAGAGTTGACCCCTGAGGAGCAAGAAGCTTTGGCTGAAATTAGAAAGATGAGGAGTTTGTTAATCCAGGAGCATAGAATGAAGAAGAGCACTGCTGAGAGCCGTCCTGTAGTGCCAAGAAAATTTGACAAAGACCGGAAATTCATGTCTGTGAGAATGGGAAGGCAGTTGTCTGCTTTGGGGTTGGACCCCACCGCGGCTATTAATCGTGCTCGGAGCAGATCTGTCTCTAAAAGAGGTCGAAAACGTGAGAGGTCAGTGGCTAGAGAAGGTGAAGTTGGAGATGCTATGGATATTGATGGCGAACAATCCAGCAAGAAACTGCGGACAAGGTCAAAATCACAACCACCTGGTGAAGTCACACCTGGAGAAGGATTCAGGAACTCTTCTCAAAAGCTCAAGGCACTTAAGATGGCAAAGAAATCTGTGAAGATCAGGAATAAGGCTGCTCGCCGGGAAGAGGCTGATGGAGTCATTCCTAACTTGAAAGACTAGCAGGCGGTAGAGGTATCCAAATGATTTAAATCATATCTCTGATTTCCTGTTTGCTGGGATTCTAGTTGGCCAGATTGGACAAACTAATTTTAGTCGAGCCAATAAAAATTGTGCTTTGCCTGTCCAAACCCTGCCTATCAACAATTCTACCCGCATGCATCTGTTCCATCATGATGGGAAGTCATTTTTTTTATTATTCTTGTTAAGCAAAAGCTTAGTCATGGCAATTTTGCAACAACGTGGAATCCTGTTACAAAGCAAAATGAGTGTGTTTACTGATTCCGGAGGACAATATCTATGTTTAAGGGACTTTTTGATGTGGTTGAGGTGGGTTTTTTTAGCATCCAAAGATTGTAGAGTGGATGCTTTCTTTTTTGTCTTCTTTCTTTTTCAAAAGGAGAAAAAATCATGTTACTCTCTTGTACTTCGTCTTGCGACTCCTTCGTATCAAGGTTACCGTCTAGATCTTTTACTTGAATGGAAAGTTTTAATCAAAGTTAATACAGTTGGTTATCATTATGATGCTCGATGTAGATTATCAGTCTGGTTAGCATGTGTTCATGGCGGTGATACGAGTATTTGTGGCTTTTGCAGACAGATGCCTCGCACTTTTTTGCAGTTGGCCTTCTCTATCATGGTGTAAAATCGAGGATTTTGATATCCTGCTTTCTTGATTCTTTCTGGATTGTTGTGATGTTCTCATTAAAGCAACCGGAAGGAAGAAAAAAAAAAAAAAAAAACTTTTGTTTTACGGTAGGTTTTATCTATTAATCGACATCTTTCTTGCGAAACAATGAATAAAGTGGTGGTATCAGTTCCATCCTATCACTCCTTTAAGCTGATGTGTTGAAAAGTTGTTCCTGCTTGCTTCAAAGTTTTTCGACTTCCGATTACTGGTAGCGTAATCAGTAGGAAAGGTTCTGCATGGCCGGAAGGCAAGGTGTGTTTCAGGGACCAGGGCTCTGGAAATGGTTACCCACCAAAAAATTATGGGATGCCGGGATTGGAGTTGATTAGAGAGTGCGTTCCTGCAATTTACAATCTCACATTTCAATCAAAAGTTTTTGGTTGGATTAACGCTTGGCAAACAGTCTCGCTGGTTCTGAGTCTAGGCACGTCCCCTTGTGACTCATGGCTTTATATTTTAGGATCCAAGGGGATTGCTTTAGCAATACGGTTCTTTCAAGATTTCTGTTTTATGGTAGCACTGCTCCATCAATGATTCCTCTCCTGACTTCTGGACTCCAGTCCAAAGATTCATGAATGTGATCAAAAGCTGTTCGATAACACTACCGGTTGCTTATCTTTTTACTTGTGGACCATTTTTGAATGAGATCTTCCATGGTGGAGGGGCTGAGTTTTATTTGTGGGAACCCCAAAATCCCAGACCAGTAAAGTCCACAGGCCATTAGGATTGTGTTGGGAGGTAATATTGGTAAGGTTGTAGACTGCATATTTGTACATCTAGACTAATGCCAGGTAACTACTTTGATATACACCCAAAAAGATGTTTAGTTCGTAATCAAGAGTAATTCTTTGTGTACCATTTGTGGTGCAGAAAAATTATACCATTCCATCGGATTGGGCTCGCATGGTCGCTGTTTTTCAATGCGTGGTTCCATTTTTTCATTTGAAACTTTGGATGATGCTTCTAAAAAATTATGACATCTTGTGTTGATATTATTGCATTTGATGTTAAAATTATGGCATATGATGTCATAATTTTCTTTCAAAATCATAAAAAGAATATTTTTGTTATTAAAAATTCTTAAAATGCATTTAATGTCTGCAATTCTACAAAATTTTGAATGATAAAAATACTCCTCCATTTCTAAAAAAATTATGACATTTTATACCATATTATAATATCCTATGTTCAATGACTTCAATGTCATAATTTGGCCACGGCATGTCATAAAAAAAAGAAGTTTTCATCATTAAAAATTTATAAAATTTTTAAATAATAAAAATATCCTTTCTTTTTTAGGATTTTTGAAAGAAAATTATTACATCATATACATAAAATCATAATTTTAATGTAGGATATCATAATATCGATACAAAATGTCATAATTTTTAGAAGAGGAGAAACATTTTCGTCATTCAAAATTTCAAAAAATGGAACCACGGGCATTCAATGTGCATTAGAAAGCGGTGGCTATGTGGCCCAATTAAATGAGACGATGTAGTTTTTCCATACCCCACATGGTATACAAAGAATTTTTCTTGTAATCAGTTTGTTTCGAGCCGGCTTGTTTCAGCCCTATTATAATCAGATTAGATTCAGGATGAAGGTTTCTTGGCCCTGGTCGAACACACTTTCGATGATTGGCTTCCGCTCGGTCAGGTAGAGAGGTTGTCGGCTCGGTCTGAATTCGATTCAATGCCATTGCCATCTCTAGTTTGTGGGGCATTGGCTCACCAGATAAACAGTATGTTGCTTTTTTCACCAAGTTGGTAGCCCATGTTGTTTGCCATAATGTCATATGGGGTGTACCCTTGTTCACTGGCCACTTTGGACCCATTGATACCAATTTTTTGTTTTTTTTGTTTTTTGGTGGCTGACTCATTAGCAACAAAGTTGGTTGGTCGATACTCTTATAGAGATCAAAAATAAGCTCGTCTCGGAGAGGTCCTAACCCACAAGACTGGTTAGTTTATGATGACGGTCCATGTTACTGGAGAAGCGAGTGTTAATATTGGGACCAGCAACCTCAGAAACAGGCTCTGTGGATGTCTTCCTGGGTGAATGCTGTGACCTCCTCCCTTAAGGGAGTCCCTACCGACCAAAAAACAAAAAAAAAATTATGGCTGGTAGGAGATCCCACCCATATGCAAGTGGTTGGGCTTGTCGGAAGCTTAAATTTAGGATTTAAAACCATTACTTGAGGTGAAATCTTGAGAAACAACACTACTCAAGACTCAAACTCCGGACCATCGAGCTATAAACAGATGGCTATGATCACTAATCTAATGCTTAAATCATTATTCAGACGCATAAAGGAACATATCCAAAATTTATTAATAGGCTCAATCTAGGCACAGCAATATAAATTTGGTCCATTTTTTGGTTGCGCATTGGTATAACCATAGGCAAACACTTTGCCTATACTGGTTATGGTGCGGACGCAATTATGTATAGTTGCCAAAAACTTTAGATAGACAATACTTTAATTACTTACAAATTTCTAAAACTAGAATTAATTAATTAAATTTTAAGAAGATGGATGTTATGAGTGAAAGGTCACAGAATATCATGGTGGGTCACAGAATATCATGGTGGGTAGGAAGAGGCTAGAATTAGTGGACCAAAAGATGGTGAGGAATTCAGCAGGATTTAGGAGTGGAGATACCATTTAATGGAGATAAATAGAGATTATGGGAACTTAAAAACTGTAAAGCGTTCCCATTTTTATATATCGTTATACCATTGTTATATTTCGAGATATGATGATTGGAATGTGTTGGATGATTCAAGTGCAAGGAATATTTTATGGATAATTTTGATCTCGTCTGCCATTTCTATGCTATAATCCTAGTGAGCTGGCATTTATGGATAGTTTAGATTATATATAGATTGATAGGTACGCATACGGCCGGAATTGAAGTTAGAATTGTCAAACCTTCTAAAACGTCTGATTCACGGTCGAAATTAAAATTATAATTAAAATAAAAATTTAAATTTTTTTAAAAAATAAAAATTAAATTTTAGATGGATTGAATCATTCTCAATTTATTTTAAAATTAAAATCAAAATAAAATTTTTTTTAATCAAATAATTGAAATAAGAGTCACCAATTTTTATTATAATTTTAGATTCCAACTTCTTCCAATCAAATACCTTCCTAAATCTTTAGTTGCTTAGTCTTTTTTTTTTTCTTACTCTTAACAATATGGAGTGAAAATTAAGAAACGAATGGACCTATTCATATTTAGCTTTTGGATACGTGGTCATTGCTCTGATCTCGAAGTGGAGTGCTGGCTTTTAATTCAGAGACATGCTTGAAAGCAATCAACTTCTAATTTGGCTTTTAGAATTTAATCCAGAACTAGTCAAAGATCGGTGTGTTATCCCTGACAAATAATTACGATTTATAATTATTAAAATTTATTATAATAAATATTTTTTATTTTTAAAATATTTTATTTTATTTTATTTATTATATATATTATATTTTTATTATTTTATGAATTATTTTTCGATATATGGTGTGTTAAGAGGATTTTAACTTATTGAGTTGGCAACATCATGATACTCCTCCACAAAGTATTATTATATATATATAATTTTATAAATATTAGGGATAAATCTCGCTCCCGTCGAAGTTCGGTCTAATGCTCAACCAAGTGTAATTTATAATCACAGAAGAGCTTTAATCCCAGACTTCTCCTTCAGTCGGACTCCTCCATCAATCGGACTCCTTCCGGACTTCTTCTTCAGTCGGACTTCTCTCAGACTTCTTCTTCAGCCGGACTCCTTTCAGACTTCTCCTTCAGCTGGACTTTTCCATCAGTCGGACTTCTTCTAGACTTTTCGATCAGTCGAACTCCATTTGGATTTCCCCAGTGAATTACTTTCAGATTTTAACTAGCATTCCTCCCGGATGATCCCCTCTAATCGTATTTTCTTTAGGTGATTTTTTTTCAGTCAAATCCCTTTTAATCTACAGCTCTCTATACGACACGAATCAACTCACTCATAAACAACTTGAAGGAGTCCGAACTCCTCTAGAATTGATATATGTCAAAGCTCTTCACCAACCAACGCTTGTTTCCTCCGAACTTCGATTATTAAATTCTAATGAATGGGCATATTACGATAATGGACACTACTCTCCATAACAAACTCTACGTGGTCTCGAACGGCCTACTATCCGATGATTACAATATCACTTTCAAGTTTATTATAGATTCCGTTTATAAAAAGAACCCTCCAGATATGTTTTCTCTAAGCTCTTTTCTCCTTCTCAAAACTCTGCTGAATTCTTTTCTGAGCACTCCATTTCTGTTGGCCAAAAGAGCTGACTTGATCATCGAAGGATTTTGCTGGAGCCACCACCACCGATTCTGGATGAGACTTTATTTTGCAGGTCATCGATGGAGGTCTCTTCTTCCTTAACTCCAGCTCGATCCGACGTCAATCAGATTCTGCACCAACAGGATTGGTGCTGAAAGAAGGATTCATTTGTAAATCCTTGTTCTTAAAGGAGTGCTCAGTCGATCCTGTGGATCTTCTTCTTCAAGGTTTATTTCCATCCTCTCCCTCAATCCCAAGAAATGCCTCCAAAGAAGGCGACTACTTAGAGATCTATCGCTTCTGCCATCAGATCTGAGCCAAATCCATCCATTTTTGCTTCATCGTCGGCACTTCAACCTCCTCCTCCATCGACGGCCATGGTAGATTCGGAGCAGTTTAATCTGCTGATGCAGCGGATTTAGGACCTCACCAAAATGGTGCAGGCCATGCAGCAACCTCCGGTGGTGGTTCCATCAGGAAACCCACCATCGAGATAATAGAAATCGATCCCAAGAAGGTGCACTTGGGTCAGCATACCCATCGCCCCTGTGAAGAAAAAATAGAGAACAGAGGATCCTTATTCAGATCATGATTCTTCTCCGAAAGAGACCTTTTCCATCTACAGCTGGAAGCCTTCCAAGATCTGTGATCGAGATGACGTCCTCGATCAGCAACTGTGAGAGATGGACTGATGGATTAAGAAACTCCACCATGTCGCCCTAGCTCACTATGACGACGTCTGCACCGATCTCCCTTTCTCTCCCCAAATTATGCAAAAGCCCATTTTGCCGAACTTTAAGCTTTTCTAATTTAAAAACCATAATGAAAACTCTGATCCGATCGATTACCTGAAGGCCTTCCAGACTATGATGCTACTCCATGGCGCATCAAATGCCATCTTATGTCGAGCTTTTCCATCTACCTTGAAGGAAGCGGTAAGAAACTGATACTCGATGTTAAAGCCAAGTGCGATCTTCTTCTTTGATCAGATGAGCTATTAGTTTGTGGCTCATTTTGTTAGCAGTCGGCATCCCTGGAGAGGTTCGAACTCCCTCATCAACATCAAGCAGAAGAAAGAGAAGTCCATTCGGGCTTATGTCAATCGGTTCAATGCTGTCGCACTGAAAGTCCAAAATCTGGATCAGTCTGTTGCAATAGCCGCATTGAAAAGCGGCCTTCAAAAGAATGATTTGTTATTCTCCCTAGAGAAGAAATATCCCAAGAACTTTGTTGATCTGCTAGCTCGGACTGAAGGATATGCTCGAGCAGAAAAAGCCTTCAAGTTGAAGGATGAGGAAGCCACAGGAGAGCGACAGACGGGCGAGTCTAATAAGCCCATAGCTGATGGAGGACCAAATGAAGTTCGATCATGCTCATGGATTCTCTCTGAGTGCAAGCGAGCCTGAAATCCTCCTCGAGCTCATCGTCAAAGAAGCTCCGACAGAAGGGCACGAAGAAGTTCTTCCCCCAGAAGGTTTCACAACTATGCCCCTCTCAATGCTCCAAAAATGCAAGTATTGATGGAGATCAAGAAGCAACTACTGAGATCTAAAAGGATGCGCACTCACTCTGGCAAGCACAATCCTAGCAAATACTGTCTCTACCATCATGACCATGACCATGATACTGAAGAATGCATTCAGCTCCAAGATGATATCGAGGAGCTCATCAGGAGAGATCGGTAGGGTTGATTCCTCAAACGCCGGTCTAAAGCAAGAGAAGATCAGTCGAGGGCACAGTCGCAATTAGAACCACCAAAGAGGGAAAAATAATAAGAAGATTGGTTGCCTCTCGGCATCATCAACACTATCTCTGGAAGACTTCGACAAGAAGAGGCCAGCGGATTTGAGGGATCAGTGAAGAGATGGAGGACTGAAGAACCCATAACCTTCACTGAGATAGATGCATGAGAAGTACAGTTTCCACATAATGATGCAGTTATAATCTCTTTAAATATAGCAGACTATGATGTACGCCACGTCCTAGTTGATAATGGAAGCTCGGCTGACGCCTTGTTTTATGATGCTTTCTCCAAAATGTCAATATCTAATAGTCAGCTTAGACCAATAAACTTTCTACTAGTAGGCTTCGCTGGTGCTGCAATACCAGTTGAAGGTGTAATAACTCTAGCTGTGGCTGCAAGGCAATATCCAAGATAATCCAAAGCGTAGGTGGATTTTCTGGTAGTAAAGGCTCCCTCTGCTTACAATGCAATTTTCGGCTGATCTGGTTTAAATATACTTCAGGTGGTCGTATCAACTTATTATTTGAAGATGAAATTTTTGACAAGTTATGGGATCAGAGAGGTTAGGAGAGATCAAGCTCTGGCAAGGCACTACTACTCAATTGCCTTGCAAAAGGAAGAATGGTCCAACCCTTATTCTGTTGATGGGTTAGATGTTCGGAACGACCTCGCGGAAGAAAGGAGAGAACCGATGGAAGATCTTATCTCAGTCCTTCTGAATGATGGAAATATGGAGCACATGGTATAGATTGGTTCCAATCTAACTAATGGGATACAAGAGCAGCTCATCGAATTCCTTCGAAGAAATGCAGATGCTTTTGTCTGGGTCCTTGCGGACATGTCGAAATTCGATGTGGAAGTTATGGAGCATCGTTTGGCTATTGATCCAAAACATTGGCGAATAAAAAAAAAGATACGGAGTCATGCCCCAGAGAAATAGAAGGCAATTGCAAAAGAAGTTGACAAGCTCCTTAAGGTTGGATTCATCCGAGAAGTCAACTATCCAAACTAGGTCTCCAACGTCGTACTCGTCAAAAAGGCAAACGACAAATGAAGAATGTGCATAGATTTTAAAAAATTGAACAAAGTCTGTCCAAAAGATAGCTACCCTTTATCCAAAATTGATCAATTGATGGATGCAACTTCAGGCCACGAGCTCCTCACTTTCATGGATGCCTTCTCCGGCTATAATCAAACCTGGATGGCATCAGAGGATGAGGAGAAAACTGCTTTTATTACTGACCGAGATTTTTACTATTATAGGGTTATGCCTTTTGAACTCAAAAATGCAGGAGCAACATACCAGCACCTGATCAATAAGATCTTTAAGGAGCAAATCGATCGCAACATAGAAGTGTATGTAGATGACATGTTTGTCAAGAGCCAAACTTCAATAAATCATATTACCGACCTTGAGAAAACCTTTGATGTCCTTCAAAAATACAAGATGAAGTTGAACCCAACCAAATGCGCCTTCGATGTGACTTCAGAAAAATTCTTGGGTTCATGGTGTCAAGGCGCGGGATTGAAGCAAATCCGGAGAAGATTCAAGCCATTCAAGAGATGATGGCTCCTAAATCCATCAAAGAAGTTCAGCACCTAACTAGAAAGGTGGCAGCCCTGAACCACTTCGTCTTAAGGTTGGCCGAGCGATATATGCCCTTTTTCAAGTTCTCAAGCAATCAAAGAACTTCTACTGGACCACCAAATGCCAACAAGTCTTTAAAGAGCTCAAGGATTACCTTTGTTCACCTCCCCTATTTGTCAAGCCTGAACCTAGAGAAGAACTATTTCTATACCTAGCGGTCTCTCCAGTAGCTCTGGCAGCAGTCTTAGTTAAAGAAGAAGTAAAAGTACAGCGATCGATCTACTATACAAGTCGGATCCTGAGAGATGCCGAGATTAGGTATACCAAGTTAGAAAAACTAACTTATGCTCTATTGATTGTAGCCCGGAGACTCCGATCTTATTTTTAGGGGCACACCATAACTCTCCTCCCTGATCAATCAATCAAGATAATTCTTCATCGAACAGATGCCTCTAGAAGAATAGCAAAATGGGTAATTGAGCTCACCGAATTCGACATTAACTACCAACCTCGACCGTCAGTCAAAGCCTAAATATTGATAGATTTTGTAGTGGAATGCACCATTCTGGATGAAGCCGAGCTTAAATAGAATGAAACCAGCATTTCATGATTGCAGCCGAGCTCCTCTGAAGAAAGAGCCGATCTCTCCGAAGATTTTTGGGCCCTATATATGGATGGCTCACCCAATGCTTCTGGTGCAGGCACAGAGCTAATCTTGGTTAACCCAAAGGGATCATCGCCGAATATGCACTGCGCTTTAAATTTTCTACAACTAATAATGAGACCGAATATGAAGCATTGATCGCTGGGTTAAAGATAGCTAAAGAGTTAGAAGCAGATCAAGTCCAAGTCTACAGTGATCTTCAACTGGTGGTCGGATAGGTTAGTGGTAGTTATAAAGCACAGGAGGAAAGCATGATGAAATATCTTGAGAAAGTGAAGAACTTAATTTCGACCTTCAACAGTTTTAACATCCAATATATTCTAAAGATAGAAAATATCAGAGTCAACCTTCTCTCTAAACTGGCCACTTTAGCCCAGACCGAACTGCCTAAGAAAGTATTCTTTAAAGTTCTGAAATGTCCAAGTTCGGAGGAACTGCAATTTATAATACAGATTGACCATGAGCCGTGTTGGATTGATCCACTAGTCGTCTATCTTAAAGATAGAGTTTTTCCTTATAATCCAAAAGAAGCTCGAAAATTCAGAAACCAAGTCTTCTGATATATTTTGTATGAAGGCAAACTGTGTAAAAGATCATATTCTTTATCGCTCTTGAGATGTCTCCAACCTTCAGAAGCTGATTTTGTATTGTGAAAAATACACAAGAGAATCTGTGGAAGTCATGTAGGGGCCAAATCTTTATCACAAAGACTACTTCGGCAGGGTTACTATTGGCCGATCTTGTACCATGATTCTATGAAATATATCAAAAAATATGACCACTATCAAAGAAATGCAAACATCCAAAGACAGCCAGCCTCTAAACTTACACCCCTGAGCGTCCCATGGCCATTTGCACAATGAGGAATGGATATACTCGGACCTTTTTCAATGGCGTCCGGACAACGAAAGTTTCTTTTAGTGGTAATAGACTATTTCACAAAGTGGATTGAAGCAGAACCTCTGGCAAAAATAACTGAAGCGAAAGTGCAGGACTTCGTCTGAAAATTGATTATTTACAGATTTGGCCTACCTCGGACCCTCATAATAGATAATGGACGATAATTTATTGATGCAAGATTTATCGAATTTTGTGAAGATCTAAATTCTTCCATCATTTTACATCAGTGGCTCATCCATAGGCAAATGGAGAGATCGATAACTAACAGAATCCTACTGCAAGATATCAAAATAAGGCTTGAGAGGACAAAAGGGACTTAGATAAATGACCTCTATCACGTGCTCTGGGCTTACCAAACTATCCAAAGATTGCCAACAAAAGAAACTCCATTTACTTTGGCCTTTGGAACTGAAGCTATCATCCTAATAGAACTTAAACTCCCATCAGCAAGAGTCGTGGCATTCAATGAACAGCGCAACTCACAGGACCTAAGGGCTAACCTCGACTTGGTGGAAGAAAAATAGAAAAAAGCCCAAGTTTAGATGACAGCCTATAAGCAAAAAGTAGCTCGCTATTGCAACACAAAAGTCAAAGATAGAATATTCAAAGTGGGAGACTTTATACTTCGACGAGCAGCTATTTCGCAACCTCAGAATCAAGAAAAGCTTGCTCCAAATTGGGAAGGCCCGTATGAAGTAGAGAAAGTCATCCGGTCCAAAACTTATCATCTGAAGGAGCTCAGAGGAATAATACTCCCATGATCTTAGAATTTAGAAAATTTAAGAATATACTACCAGTAATTTTTTTTCAATAAAACTCCTCCATTTCAATATTATTGTTTCTTGATGCAAAAACTATGTGATGACAGAAAAGAAGCAATCAAAAAGTGGCCATGTTAGGAACAGGAGGAGAACCTCGTCCTAACATGAGCAAGTCGAAAACCTCTAGTTATTTAAGATAGGAGGAGGAAATAGGTCCATTCAACATCCATTTATGTCCCTACTGTCATGATATGGACAGGAGGAGAACCTCATCCTAACATGAGCAAGTTGAAGACCTCTGATTATTTAAGACAAGAGGAGAAAATAGGCCCATTCAATGACCCATTTATGCCTCTACTGTCATGATAGGGATAGGAGGAGAATCTCGACCTAACATGAGTAAGTCGAAGATTTTTGATTATTTAAGATAGGAGGAGAGAGGTCCATTCAACGATCCATTTGTGCTCCTATTGTCATATTAGGAACAAAAGAAGAACATCGTCCTAACATGAGCAAGTTGAAGACCTTCGATTATTTAAGATAAGAAGAGGGAAGAGGTACATTCAACGGTTCATTTGTGTCCTTATTATCATATTAGGAACAGGAGGAGAACCTCGTCCTAACATGAGCAAGTCGAAGTTCTTTGGTTATGTAAGATTGGAGGAGGAGAAAGGTCCATTCAACGGCCCATTTATATCCCTACTGTCATGATAGGGATAGAAGGAGAATCTTGTCCTAATATAAGCAAGTCGAAGACCTCCGATTATTTAAGATAGGAGAAGAAAAGAGGCCCATTCAATGGTCTATTTATGCTTCTATTGTCATATTAGGAATAGGAGGAGAACCTCATCCTAATATGAGAAAGTCAAAGGTCTCGTTAATTTAAGATGAGATGAGGAGAGAGGCTTATTCAATGGTCCATTCATGCTCCTACAGTCTTGTTAGGAATAGGAGGAGAATCTCGTCCGAACTTGAGCAAAGTCGAAGGTCTCGTTAATTTAAGATGGGATAAGGAGAGAGTCCCATTCAATGGCCCATTTATGTCCCTATAGCCTGGTTAGGAATAGGAGGAGAACCTCGTCCTAACTTAAGCAAAGTTGAAGACCTCGTTAATTTAAGACGGGATGAGGGAAGAGGCCCATTCGATGGCCCATTTGTGCTCCTACTGCCATGTTAGGGATAGAAGAAAGACCTTGTCCTAACATGAGCAAACCAAAGACCTCCAGTTATTAAAAATAAGAGGAGAGAAGAAGATCTATCAATGGCCCGATCGTGCCACTGCAGTCATATTAATAGAAGGAGAACCCCATCCTAATATGAGCAAATCAATGACCTTCGATTACCTGAGATAGAAGAAAAATCTCATCATGGTAAAAGCAAAAACCAACCTCATCAAGAATAAGTAAGAACTTCGTCTTGACAAAAGAACCAAGAAAAATTAACTAAGCTGAAAGAAAAATCAACTAAGCTGAAAATGGAAAGACAACATTGTCCTAACATCATCCTGATACAAATAAAGATCTCCGATCATGAAAAGATAGGAGAAAAGCTATTTTTCGATGATTATTCTAACAAAAGACAAAATGAAGGAGAAAAGTGAAGAAATGAAACAAAAAAAATAATTAAAGAAGATATTTTTTCACTAAAATTAGAATTATTACAAAATGAAGGTTTATAAGATCTGTTACAAAAGCGAGGAGGAAAAGGCCAAAGCTCTAAAAAGGATCTGATCTCTCAAACTTTGGGCTGCTGGCCATCACCAAAGATTCTTTTAAATTGATTATCTCTTCCTCAAGTTTTTTCTTTCTTAGCAAACTCTCTACATACATCATGTTGGCTCGTCGATAATTATCTTCTGATTCTCTCAACTACCTCCTCAGAATCATCGACTCAGCCTCCGCATCCTTCACAGCTTAACGCTCGTATACCATCTGAATCTTCAACTGTTGGAGTTCGACCTTATCTTTCTCATATGTAAATGAAAGACCACGAAAGAATTCCCTCAGAAAAATAATCCGCTTCGACTCTTTATCAGCACTAGCCTACTAATTATCGTGTAATTGCCTTCGAAGACGAACCACCTCTTCGTTCATCGATTTGAGCTCACTTTCAAGCTTACTCATTCTCTCCTTATAATCAGTCCTACACTTATCGTGCCGAGCTTCGGCATCATGAAGCTACCTCTGAAGCTCAAAAATTTTTTTCGATCAGTCCCAATTGTGTCTCGACTTATTAAAAGACCATGATGAACTCTCCTCCAACAATTAGATTGTCTCTTTCGCCGAATCAAATTCAACTTCGAAGAGCTGATCTTCGTGGTCAACATCCAGGACTTATCACTGGCACTTTTTTTAAACTCCACTAGCTTCTTCTCAAAATTATCCTTCTTAATGCTGAAGCTTATGGAATTCTTCATGTATAATTTATGGAGGCGAGCGACTTCAATCGTTGCCTCTAAAGCATTTTTTCTAGATCTTTGGAGTTCGTCTTCTGTCTTTTTCAATTTTTTCATCAGGTGATGAATTTTTCTCTTCAAACTCTTAATTATCGATTTTAAAAGAATTTCTTGAGGTAGTGACTCAACATCGGCGGGAGACTGCATCCAACATATGAAAAGAATTCTAAGCTATTGATAAAAAAAAGTCTTACTTTCAATGATAAAAGTTTTCTTAAGTACAAGATGAAATAAAAAGAAAATATAATAATTAAAAGCTCCCAACCTCGGAAGGAGAAGCAGTAGGGGAACTCGATGCTTCTGCAGTAGCTCTGGACTCAGGAGCAAGTTTGGCTGGTGGTTCAGAGGGTCTGGGCTCCTTAACAGCAGGTTTGGAAGGTTCTACGATCGCTCCGATGGGAGAAGGGTCGACTGTAGCAGTGGATGGTTCGGCTTCTCCATCGGCAGTCTCCTTTTCTTCCAAAAAACTTAGGTCAAGCTCGAAAAACTTTTGGACAACTCGGCCCTCGTAGAGCTCAAAATCTTTAATGAACGTCTGCTGGCCGAACTCGACATTCAGGTTCTTTATTTTGGAAGAGACCTTGAACTCTTCCAAAGCCCGGATCATCGCCTCCAAGATTGACTTCACCATCTAAGCTTCCAATTCGACGACTTTGATCTCAGCTTCTTTCTTCCTTTCCTCCTCCAGAGCCAGTGCAATCTTAAGTTCGATCGAGACGAACTCCTTCTTCCTGAGCGCATCTTGGAGACTTCTAATTTTTGCCATCTTCTCCTCCGCAAGATGCTCAACCTCATCGATCTTTTTTTGAAGGCAACTGACCTCGGCTCGAAGATCCTCCTGGATCTTCTCTACCTTCGCCTTCAGATGGTGTGCCCTCTTGATGTGGGTGAGCATTTGGTGATCCGGCTGCAATAAATGATTGATGTTAAAAAAAAAGAAAGAAAGAAGAAAAGAAAGAAGAATGAGAGAAGAGAGAACAAGGAAAAAGCAAGAGACAAGAGAAGAAGTTGGGCAATGAAGCAATCACCTTGAGGAGGATTCCGAGAGAACCCCAGAGGAGATGCCGTGATTCAAGGTCGGCCATGCAGTCCACCACCTTCGACATGGCAAATTTATCAGTTAAAGCTCGGATGATCTTTGGGTCATCGAAAGGATCCTCTCCTCGCTCATTGCTGTCGTCATTCGGCTCACTAAAGTGAGCCTTACGGGGTGTCTTCGCGATAGTTTTCTTTTTCTTCTTTCCTTCCCTCATCTCTTCCTCAGTAGGAAGCTTCAGAGCTTGATCCCCACTGAAAGGGCCTGGGGGCGTAGAGGGCATGGAATCCGCATCAACAGTGCCGACCTCGATAGTTGGAAGAACCTCGACACTAACGGCAACCTTAAAAGTAGCAGTAGTGACGGCGGGGGCCATGGAGCTTGAAGCACCAACCTTCGCCCTCTTCAAACTATCATCTGACGCTTTTCCTTTCCTCTTTTGGATGTAAAGGCCCTTTGTAGACATCACGGCAGCTTCAGTATCCATTTCTACAATAAAGAAGGAATCACAATCAGTGACGGTACACAAATGTGAAATCGAGTGAATCCAAAAAGTAGAAAATGTACCGACAAGGTCAAGAAGACTCAAACCCAGGTTAAACAAGGTCTGTTCTTTTAGAAAATCAGGAAGAAAAGGAGCTCGGTATGGTTTGAGTTTGTTGGAGGAATCAAGGTCGGCTCTATCTAAGCTAGGAGCTCGGCGGACTGACTTCCTAATGTGACCCCGAGGAAGATCTAATAGTAAGGTCGGATAGTGCACAAAAAAATATTTTTTCTTTCAGTTGTGAATGAAAGAAGGAGCATCTTTCAGTAACCCCTTCTTGTCAAACTGGAGGGAGAAGTACCATCAGTCCTTCGCAGAAGGATGGTACTTGAAAGTATGGAAGTTTCTAAAGAGTGAAACAGTCGGATGGACCTTGGCTAGATGATAGAGTGAAAGAAATTCTATCACAAACCTAAAAGAATTTGGTGCTATGGAGGCAAGGAAGATGTTTAGAAATCGAAAAAGAGCAACTACAAAAGGAGAGAGCGAAAGTCGGAGTCCGGCATGCAGAGTTTCTAAATATAGATAGAATCGGCCAGTCGAAGGAGAACTCGCTCGGTCACTCAATGTGAAAAGTTCAAGGTCATACTCCTGAGGGATCCCGTACTGAATCCTAATTAGAAAAAGATCATTCGGGGTCAGGATGCAAGGAATGGCATTCGGCATGAAAGATTGATGAGACATGTCTTCAGTGTGAACTACTGTAATAGGGATGGGGTCAAGGAAGGCTGGACCGAACTAACTCCAGGAACCAACAGATTGAAAAGTTTTGGAGGACATTCGGATCAAACTAAATTCAAGAGAAATCTTTGAAAATTAAGAGGCAAAGGATGCGGAAAACTTCTTAAGAAAAATTGAGAGAATAAGAAACGAAGGATACTAGAATAATCAAAAAGAAGGATGGCGGAACTGACCTAGGTCGATCAAGAAGGACAAAGAGGCAATGAGCACGACGAAGATCAAGCGGAAGAACGCCCGAAATCAGGAAGGACGGAGAAAGAAACCAGAACTCTCGAGTGAAAGGAAGACGAAAGTCGGAGGAGGAAGGAACCAGGACTCTTGAAGGAAAAAAAGATGAGAACTAGGAAAGGAAGTAGGACTTAAATAGTAGAAAGTGGCCCAAAACCGTTTTAATTGTAGATCTCCCTCAGCCGTTCTTTGTGCGATGCGTGTCCCAAGCATCATGACAAAAGAATGGCAACAGGCAGTGCCTTTATGGCACCGTGTCTCGAGCAGTGCTTCGGTGAAAATTTCGAAAATCCATCTCTTCGAGTCGGATCGAGTTAAAGGGACTCTAGCACCAATATGAAAGATGATAAAATGCCTAATTTTTTTTTCAATAATCGTAGAATCAAGGAAAGAACTTCGATAATCATCTTTTTACTCTCTTTCTTCGAATTCCGAACTTGAGAGTAGGGGGACTATTGTTGGGGGTAAACCCCGTTCCCGTCGAAGTTCGGTCTAATGCTCAACCAAGTATAATTTGTAATCGTAGAAGAGCTTCAATCCCAGACTTCTTCTTCAGCCGGACTCCTCCATCAGTCGGACTCCTTTCAGACTTCTCCTTCAGCTGAACTCCTTCATTAGTCGGATTCCTTCCAGACTTCTCCTTCAGCCGAACTCCTCTTAGACTTCTCCTTCAACCGAACTTCTTCATCAGTTGAACTCCTTCTGGACTTCTCCATCAGTCGAACTCCATCTGGATTCTTCCAGTGAATTACTTTCAGATTTCAACTAGCATTTCTTCCAGATGATCCCTTCTAGTCGTATTTTCTTTAGGTGATTTCTTTCAGTCAAACCCCTTTTAATCTACAGTTCTCTACACAGTACGAATCAATTCACTCATAAACAACTTGGAGGAGTCCGAACTTTTCTGGAATTGATATATATCAAAGCTCTTCACCAACCAACGTCTGCTTCCTTCGAATTTTGACTATTAAATCCCAACAAACGGACACATCATGACAACGGACACTACTCTCCGTAACAAACTCTATGTAGCTCCGAACGGCCCACTCTCCGATGGTTACGGCTGTCACTTTCAAGTTTGTTATAGGCTTTATTTATAAAAGGGACCCTCCAGATATGTTTTTTCTAAACTCTTTTCTTCTTCCCAAAACTCTATTGAATTCTTTCCTGAGCACTCCATTTTTATTGGCCAGAAGAGTTGACTTGATCGTTGGAGGGTCCTACCGAAGCCACCACCATCAATTTTGGATGAAACTTTATTTTGTAGATCACCGATGAAGGTCTCTTCTTCCTCAACTCCAGCTCGATCCGGCGTCAACCAGATTCTACACCAACAATAAATAATATTTTATTATTTTTTGATACATGGCATGTTGGAAGGATTTTGACTTGCTGAGTTGGTAACACCATAATACTTATTCATAGAAATAAACAATAGGACAATAGGAAGCCTCTGTTGTGCATATTTGTTAATTATACTTAATTGGTTGATCTGCTTTTGTTGTTCCATCGGCCAATTAGACAATCTATCTACAAACCTAGGACGATAATGTTGTCCTCACATCACAGTCATGGGAGTACTTTTTACTAGAATTACCTGTAGATTAAATACTTGGGAAACAAAAAACAAGCAAACTAAATATTTAAACCCAAATTCTCCTATAGAGTGATCCTCATGTTTTTCTTTTTTTTTTTCAGATATTATTTCCTCCACTGGAAGTTAAATCAAGCGTAATCAAAAGTCTAATGTTTAAATGAGGAAAGATCAACTTATCTTGGAATGCATGCATGTACAAAAGTATAAGGTTGAAGGATTGATATATAGATGATTGAACCCAAAATATAATAGCTTAAACTTTTAAGTTGAATCGGATTCCAACATGTATATCAAATTCTTCTGATATTGCAACTTTGCTGACTCCTTGATAAGCAGTATGAGAGCCAATAATTACTACTCCATGAAGTTCTACACAAATTTGATGCAATTTGGAAACGATTGTTAAGATTTGGTTCAACTACCAGTTAACACTAGTTAGACATAGCATAGCTTGCAAGTAATATTTGCTACTAATCTACAAAGCTTCTATAGCATATTTAATTGTTTTACTATCACCACCAAAAAGGAAACAAAAAGTTACACTAATTATTTTTTTGGTTTAATGGGTTGGTCCCATAGGCTAGGTTTGGAAGTAGGGTTAACTATATGATCGTCCATAATAATAACATGCTATCATATGCTCCAAACGTTCCCGGGACTCTAGATTGACCAATATAAACTGCCACTTTGGATTCTTAAGCATTTGTCCCTTTTTTTTTTTTTTTAATGATGTGAAGGGGGATGGTTCTTAAGCATTGTCCCTTGAGTCACAAGCGTTTCCATGCTTCCTCTCAACACCTAGATCCATACAACCTCATATTTAAAAAATATGCATGGCTTGGCTTGGCAAAAGCAGCACCAATAGAGTAATGACTCCACTAAGTGGTCAAGAGAGTGACTTCCTGCACCAAAAGTGGCTCCTACCGTGGTCCATCATGCATCCTCTAAGATTCTGCTGGCCTAAGAAAATTCCAACAAAGCAATAGATCATGTCTCAATTATTTTTGGCTTCTAGGGAATGGGAGTGTTGTTAAAATCATGGAGGGTGATGGGTGGTAAGGGAACAACGTGCATGGATGAATTCAAAGTGGATCGTGATGAGCAACTAAGCCATCACGAGGAGGCCAAAATCCATGAGTTGGCACCCCTTTTTTTTTCAAAAAAAAAGAAGAAGTGAAGATGCCTCAAGTTTGACGCAGGATGGTGGCATTCTCATTATATTTGTCAAAAAAGAATTGTTCCATTTGACGAGATGGTTTGGAAGTATTTTGAGTTTGATAGGAACTTCATAAACGTCGAGTATTTTTTGGGTACAATGACTTTAAATTAGGGACTTTTGCATCCAATGTCCTTGGGCTCTGAATAATGCTACATTTATGTTTGAGTTGGATTATATGCTATATACTTTGAAATCAATGCAAAGCCATCCAATTTAAAGATCTAGACTATTGAATATGATCTACGATTAAGAAATGTCTAGGAAACTAAAATTATGTATTTTGCTGGTGCTTAACCTGAACAAAAACCTAAGCATCAAGCGGATGTAAAAATACTATGACATGATCTTGAACCTGAGCATCAAAAAGGTTATAACACAAGTAAGGAAAGCTAAAGTACTCAGAGATAGAATCTCCTCCAAATGGAGGATGGTGTGCAATTGTTGTGGTTTAATCTATCATATGTTTCCATTTATAGATTAATTGTCTCGAACTCACTAGTGAAATGTAATCACTAATCACGCTTATCCTGCGCTTGTTCTATCCATTGCCCTTAGAAAGTCATGCATTCCTTTTGGCAATGTTCACAAAGCAATTCCAACTAGCATAACAATTTGAAGATTACAAATTATATTTTTCCCCCTCTATTTAGCTTGGTTACTTTTAAGAAATGGAACATCCTTGTCCTTGAGAAACTTCATTGCAATTTGCTGAAGGATTAACATCCTAACGACTAGTTTTGATACAACGATCATCACCGCATCAAGAAATGGACAAATCGTAGCATCTATGGAAACACCTCTCATCGAAGTCTCCTTGTTAGCCTTTGCCTCTGCTGATGAGTTCAGCTCTACCAAACATCTTTTTTCTTGCAAAAGTAATTCTAACAAGATTAAAAGCTCTACTTCAAAAGTTTAATATTTTGAGTGAGGGTCCTCTTATGAATATGTTTCACACCATTAAAGACCGTACAGCACTAGATAGCCACCACATCATCTATCTCACCGGTAGATAGTTATTGCTCATCCTTTGGATAATTTGGTAGCTATTCAAAGCTACACAATCCACAGCAGTTCAAAATAATTACACTATATGCATAGGATCTAAACTCTAGGATTTTAGCCATTAGGCTATCTCCAAATATCGAGACAAAAGATCGATCCCATTCCGACCATCTCGATGCCATATATCTTTCTTTTAGAAGCAAAATTAACTTGATGGCATGGTTAAGCCACCAGAACCACAGAAATGGACTCACAGGAGGACTGTGCTCGTATTCCTTTCACCGAAACAGACACAAGCAAAAGGAAAGGGCAAATGGTCTTGTCTTGATTGCTTCTATGAAGCTTTATCCATTTGTAGCTACGCTCTAAGTTGCTATGCCATATCCACTAGCTGGACCAAGATGTCTTGCACCCATATCTTCTAGAACCCACTTGCAGCTAGCTAGCAACCGATACGTGATTGAAACATTTAAGTGGACCCATCGGTGAACGAGACACATGTGATATGTGTGACATGATGAAGCTTCAATTATGAACTTTGGACTAATTATAATGAAGAAGATGATGATATTATCTTAACTTGTTAGTGAGAACTAATATGCTTAAAAGTCTAAACGAAATGAACACAAGGCAATTCTAATTGTAGAAAATCTACACAGAGGGTATATGGCAAATTTTTATTGGCTATGCAATTCTTGTTTGCATTCAGTTCATGAGAGAATTCACATGTAATTAAAAGAGAAGTTAATTTTTGATTTCCATTTCACATTTTGTCCTCACATAGGTGGCATTATACAGATAATTCTTTAATTTGCACATGGTTAAGATTGTCTTTTCACAAATTTATACTTCTTTCAGCATTGTCATATTTATTTTTTTCTAAAAGAAAAAAGGGAGGAAGACCTATCCTCACTATAATTGTCCAGGTCTAGATACCTATTTACGAATGGACTGGAGATTAAATCTATAATAGCCATAGAGATTAAGGGATAAAATTAAATCATCATCAATAGAAACTAAAATGACAGTCAGTTCATGTAATAAGCTCTAACTTTCACAAAAGAAAAGTAGCCCTTTGCCTAAAAGAAAAAAATGAAGAGGCTTTTTTTTCTCTCCCTCTGTATAAGAGAAATTTTTAGTTGGATACAGAAACATTCCCAGCAGTTTTCTTTTTTAGTCTTCTCTCTTTTTTTTTTTTGAGAAATTATTCATCAAAACAATTCTACTACGTGTATCTTTCACTACCCAATAACAAATCAGCACACCATCGAAAAAAATAAATTTTTTATTTAAAATTTTAAATCAACTATGGATAACAGTGTATCCTCTTATTTTTTTGGATGGCATGCTGATTTGTTATTGGACGACATTAAAACTGTTTTAACAAATAATTTCTCCTTTTTTTTCATCCATATCTGTGCTTGTTGCTTTTTCATTGGACTAGTCCACTGCTGAGCTGGTGGGCCTGATCCAACAAATAATGTATTTTTATAGTATCCAAGAAGGGAAAAATGGAGAACACTGAAAAAAAAAGAAGAAAGAGTCTCCTGCGGCGACTCATCATGGGCTGAGGCGTTCCACTCACTTAGGAGTAACACCAACGAAACAAGGGATTGAAAAGGAGTGGTTGGGGGACAAAGTGAATGGAATTGAAGATGACAGCAAACCATGCATAACCCCACGCCCTTGCTTTCTTTAATCCCAGTTCTCCTTCAAGTCTTCAGGCAGACAACCATACGCAGAACAAAAAGCTGGCCATTCTACTCTAATCATATCCTCCACTCTCCTTTCCCTCAACTTCTTTTGGTGGTATTATTCAAATTTAATAATCTTACATTTGTGTGGTTTGGTATACTGGAATACCACTACACAAAATTAACGCATAACACATGCATAAAATGGTATGTACATATCATAATTTATGATGGCACATGCTATGTTTTCTTGGCTCATAGCTGTATTGATTTCAGCATATGCTATTGCAAGTGACCAGTCATGCAAGATATATAGACAGACGCACACCAAGTTTTTTAATCTTAGTTGTGAAAAAATGCATCAAGTAATAGTATTTATAATGGTTTTTAGTAAATTTTAGGTACAGGTCAACGTGGATAATTTGGATTTGTTCATTAGAATTTCTATTATAACCACATTTTGGGATGTCATCTGCAGCATCATATTGATTAAATTCTACCAATCGAAGGGCGAACAAAGGCCAAATGTTGGACTTTACTGTTTATGGTGCTTCTCTTTCTGACCCAAAAATTCCAAATTCCCAAAAGAATTAAAATAAGAACATTCTACATGGTTTGTACTTTGATATATACCGATAATTGTAAATAATATCAGGACTATATATATGACTTTTGATAAATTATGTGAAGGCTCATCTGCATAAAGAAGCTTAGATTTAGAAGGTAGGCAAGCTTTAATTTGAGACAATTCTAGTGGAGCAACTTTTTTCATCTCAGTTTTCAAGTCCTAGAGGCTGTTATCTCATAATGCAGTCCCTTGGACTTCTTTCTTTTAGTATCATTAAAGTTGTGGCTGGTCATTATAATGTTTGCTCAAAAAAATAATAAATATAAAAAGCTATTGCAGTACTTTGCTTAAGATGTTACAGATGAACTTTTTCCACTTTGTTTTTGTTCATAAGCTACATGCCTTAGAAAATGACCAAGGTCTATTAAAATTCAGTGAGATCATGAGCAGTGGTGAAGTTTATCAGATAAACCAGTTGGCACATTCAGATGCAATTCTATAATGCATGCCTAACATGGTGGCAGCAAATTAAATCATGGTTTAGATTTCTGAAGTGCAAATTCTTAATTAATTTTAAGGAACAATTGGTTGATCAAGCTTTCACTATTATCATGATCCATTATACAATCTTAATTAAATCATCACTTTAGAAAGTTCAGGGTTATCTTTATATCAAGCATTCTTCTCCAAAAAAAAAAAAAATCTTTATATCAACCTAACATACATTGTCAACCCATTTAATTGCTAGTTTCTTAAGATAATTGTTTTTTTCGGTGGGGAGACAGAAAAATGTAAGGGGAAAAAAATGATAGATTGTTGATGTTATTCCACTAGGGCTCCTTTAAGTCTCGATCGGCTAGCTATCACCTAGGATTGATCATTGATGTTATTCCACTAGCCCAATTAGGATAAGTTCTCTCATGGCAGCTTGATGAAACCCAAGATATTTGAAGGAACTTAAATAGAAGAAGCCATGTCAGTGAGACATGTGAACCGAGTGAGTAATCATCTACTAACTTATTTTGATAGTGAGATTTCACCACCAAAGTTGATCAATATCCCCAAGAATACTGAACCCTACCTCGACAAGGAGGAAAAGGAGGGGAAAAGGTGCACTAAGATTCCTCTCAGAGTAACTACAAGGAAGCAAAGGATGGTGTCTTAAACTATTTTTGGCACCTTGGGGGAAGAAGCCTGGCGAAAGCCTCACAGGGTGATGGGTGGCAGGGGGACAAGGTGCATGGATGTGAAGCAAAGGAGGACAACCGACCAAGCACAATCCTTTGTCCCCATGCAGAGATGCACATGCGCATCAAAAGCCCAGCTTTCCTGCCTTATGGCATGGGTCAGGGAACATCTCTTTTGTTTATCTTCTTCATATATCATTTAAGAAATATTTATAGTCCTGTGAAGCAGTTATATATATGCTCACTAGGTTTATAATTTGCTCTTAAAAAATCTAAAACAATAAAAAGCTATCCATTTGGATGCTATACAATGCTTAGGTATTTTTTTTAAAAAAAAAGTATAAGCAGCACAACTTAAATTGGAAAATGTGAACATGAGACAATTGCTGGTTTTCAGGCACATTATACAAAATGATGCGTTTATTTAGAAATATCTTTTGCAGAAACTCAGACGGAATGCATGCCCTCGGCTGATGAAAAATTATTCTCAGTCATGCGATTCTCTATGCAGGTCAAGACATCTATATACTTGGCGATCACTTTAGAAGAAAGATATGGATTGTCTCCTCTAAAAAATAAATCAATAATTTATAAAATACCATACCAAATTAAACTACCTGGTATACCTCGAATCGAGCCAGACAGGCAGAAACCCAATCCGATTCGGTAGTTTTTTTTGAAAAATATTCCGAACCGCACCGAACCATTCGGTTCGGTATGGTACGCCATCAAACTGCCTGAAATCGGATGGTTTGGCTTGGTTCAACTCTGAACCAGGCCGTACCGATAATAAAACAAGAGGAGGTGGATTTTGCTATTTAGGGAATAGGATGGGTCAGCCAATAATAATCCTTTGCCTCATATTTCAACTTGGAGAGCCTGAGAGTCTGAGAGTGTGATCTCGAATTCTCAGGATACCGAGAATGTGAACAAAGTCTTAAAAAAATAAAAGAAGAAAATTTTGAAAAATTCGTCACAATCTTAGGGAGACGACAGTTTTCGAACGAAAGTAAGATAATCTAGTATATTATTAGAAAATATTTTATTTTTTATAATATTATGGCCAAAAAATAGTAAGAAGTAAAAAAAATAAGAAAAAATCATGCCAAAATTTATGATTTTGATATAATTTTATTATATATTATAGACATTTGGAAGATCTATGTGGTAACGCTGAAATCATTATTTTTTATTAATTATATATATTTTTTAAAAAAATATATTTTTAAAATAAAAAAATTTAAAAAAAATCAAAAAAATTGTAAATTCATAATATTATTTAGGATAATTAAAATTATGTATAGTATAAATTTTATATCTGATTTTAAAGTTTTTGATATATCATATGCATAGTAATATAGGCTTAATTTTAAATAAAATAAAAAATTAAATAGTATTTATTGTATGTTAATAGGCTTAGAAGAATATATGTAGAATGTATAACATGTTTCTACTTAAATTTAAGCTTAAATTTTTTAAAAAAATTTTTAAAATTTTTTATATTTTTTAATTACTTAAATAATAAAAAATATAAAATTTTTCGATGAAAAATTTTAATTTTTATAAGTAATTATTAAAATAATATGTTTTGTTAAACTTGCAGAAATGAATAAGAAGAAGGATAAAGAATGTGATATTGATTGGAAACAAAATGAGATACTCTCGGCTCAATATTATTGGAGATGCAAATGGTGCAACACAGAGTTCAAGAAAGGAGGGATGATTAGGTTGAAGCAGGATTTGGCTGGTGATTATCCCGATGTGGCCATATGTCGAAAATGTTCATAGGAGGTCCGACAGCTGATGAAGAAATATCTTACTGATTTTAAATCAACGAAGGAGAAGGCCAAGCAGAAAAAAGCAGAGGTGGACCATCGAGCTGCAAAGCCACCTTATCACTCCAAAGAGTCAGAGCAGGCCTTCCTTCAAATGATGAGGAGGTATGGATGGAGGCTGCCATTCGGACGAGTATGGATGATCAGTATCATAGGAAGGAGATGGCCAGATGTAGAGAATGATTTAGACCATTATATTATGAATCGAGATCCGGCTCTGCGGCTGCTGAGGAAGAATCTGAATTCAAGAGGACCACCTCAGTCAGGGAGGCATCCAGTAGAGGCAGGCACAGTATTTCATCTATGCTGGAAGATTTGGTAGTAGGAGGAGGTCCTCCAGGGACATGCCAGCAAGAGCTCAATTCATGATTTGAATCCACATTCTTTTCTTAGCAAAGATTTAAAATAATGGAGGATTGATAGTATGTTGAAAAAGGATAAGAAAAAAGATATGTGGCGAGCTATTGGATCATAGTTTTATTTTAGCCACATTCTAGCAAATGTAGTAGATAATACTTACTATCAATCTATTATTTCAGCCATACAGGCAGTCGACCTGAGTGTAGATCCTTCAATACTGAAAGATATTTATGGTCAACTTCTTGATAATAACAAAGAGGAGTTGCAGAAATGGATTTCTTCTTACAAAAATAAATGACCTATATATAGATTGATGGTGATATATGATGGTTGGATCGGTCCTACTAAGTAGATTATCATCAATTTTTTGACTTATTATGATGAAAAAAATATTTTTTACAAATCAATTGATGCTTTAGATAAGGTGCACGATGCTACGTTTATCTTTGGATTGATGGAGATGATTGATTCAGTAAGAGAGCAGAATATCATGCAGATCATCACATATAATGGACCGTAATATAAGACCGCTGGAGAGTTGCTGATGGAGCAGTGACCACATATTTATTGACCCCATGTGCTGCACAAGATATTGATCTCATGTTGATGGATATTAAGAAGCTTTGTAGGATGTAGTAGGTAGTGGACTCAACCCAGACTATTACTAGATTCATTTACAATCATACATGGGTCTTGTTATTGATGCGGACGTATACTGAAGGAGAGATTTTGAGATCAAATGTTATTCAATTTGCTACAAACTACATAGCACTTGATAGCCTTCTAGAGAAGAAAGCAATATTGTATCGGATATTTATCAGTGTCGAGTGACAGGAGAGTAGATATACAAGAGTCGATACTGAGAAAAGTTATATGGAGAACTTAGTAATCAATCAATCATTTGACAATGGGCTGATAAGATAGTGAAGATTATCAAGTCATTGTATGAGGTGCTTCATACTGTGGACAGTGAAAAATACCCCTAGATGGGCTTTTTGTATCATATGATAGAGAGGGCAAAGAAACATATCAGTGAGATAGATCCAAAATATGATCAGAAATATATCAACATTATCGAGCACTACTGGGACTATCAGATGGATAGAAATTTGCATCTAGCCGATAAGTACAAATTTAAGAGTCCATTAAAAATTTTTCTCTTCTACTTGTATGAATCTACTTATTCATTTATAAAATTTATCTACAGCATACTATTTGAATCCAAGATTTTAGTACACCATTTCTGAGATAAATATAGATAATGAGTTTTTTACTGCTCTTCGTAATGTGTATATAAGATGGTGGATGATCCAGAAATTATATTCATGTGTCTGCAAGAAGTATGTTAGAGAGGATGAGATATGAGTATTTAACCAAATTCAGTCTATAATCAATTATATATTTATTAATATAATAAATATATTTTTTATAGACAAAATAGTTTAGAGAGGGGATGGTTAGCTTTGGAGTCTCATCGATTATTGTAAGCAAAAAAAAGATGAATTCAGGTAAATTATATATCAACAATGAGAAGACTTTGCTGACTTTACATACCTATCAATATTATAAAATATGATAAATAATTTTGGTTAATATTTTTACAGCTGAATGATGGATTCATTTTGGACGGTTCGTAGAAAATTTGAAAGCTGTAGCCATCTGTATTCTTTCCCAGATAGTCTTCTCTAATGGCTGTGAGCGTAATTGATCAACTTTTGCCCTTATCCACAGCAAACAGAGAAACCGTCTGATACAGAAGTGCCTTAACGATCTTGTATATATTCATTATAATCTAAGGTTGAGGTTAAAATATATTCAGGATAAAGTACAATTGGAGTACATGGATCCGATGTTGGATGATTATGCTGATGGGGACGAGAATTCGATAATTAGATGGCTTGCAGGCCAGCAGTAGGAACCAGAGCTTGATGAGCCAGGATTTCCTCCACGACCATCCAATTTAGTAGCTGGAATGATCGGGATAAATCCAGGGCGATGGGCAGATATAAATATTCCATATAGGATTTCAGCTAATCAGCCACAGCTTGAGGATATATAGAGGAGTCATTCACCGTATGACTCTATGTCCGAGATATTCTTCTAAATATTTGAGCGAGAATTTTTTAGACGAAGCCAATCATCTCAAGTAGGAAGAAAAGATCCATCCTCTCAAATGCAGCAAAGTAAGAAAAAAGAATAAAACAAAAGGAAAGACAATTGCAACATTCTCGAGAGTGCAGGAGTCAGCTGGCTCAGATTCAGAGATTAGGATGAGTGATAATAGTAGTGACGAATCTAATGATCAGGAAAGGACTGGAGGATAAGAAACTATTGTTCATGAGATATAGCCTCAGGTGATATTCGATTCACCGATGAGTCTTAGTTTATACATGCCACACAAGATAGGGACCACGATGCACGAGCTGATAGAGGCCTTCAGGATACTATTTTATATAGACGACGGCCTTCCAAAGGTCATCTAACATACGATGCAGCTGCAGATGATTTAGCACGTGAAGTAGGATTCATGGATGTATCTGGATCATCCTCATATTATGGATCTTACCATCCACAGGCAGCTTATGATCCATATGGATATGGATATGATGCATCCGAAACATCGTTTTCTAGTGGCTACTATTCTATGTAGCTTGGGGCTTCTTATGGATCGAATTTTGTTGCTGGCATATTTGGATGGGCTTCTCCACAGCCATACCATCATCTGAAGGACATCTCTCAGAGCCAGAGTTTGAGTGAGAGATCTGAGATATCTTACAATCCAGAAAGATTACCTTATAGAATGAATATTCAGGACTATAGTGCTAGCTGAATAGAGGGATAGACTGATGTTTTTTCGGAGTATGAGAATGATCCGAATATCTACGAACATCATAGATACTCGACAAGATTTTAAATTAGTAGAGATCTTGAGGTTAATAAATTATTTTTTTATATCTTGGAGACTTATATATTAAATATATTTAATGTATTATTTTAAATTTTTTTTAATTTTATTTTTTAGGGATGTTAGAATTATTATATAATTCTAAATTAATTTAAAAATTATAAAAAAATAAAATAAAAATTGAGTCAGAAAAAAAAAGGTACAGTATGATATGGTATGGTATCGTATGGTACCGATCAAGAATCGGTATGGAAATTGATATTGATTTTTGAATCCTTACAACAATCTCAAAACCGCAAAAATGACTTGGTGCTGCAATGGTTTAAATAAATCTCAGGGGAGGAAAACTATGAGTTAGTAAACACCAAGAGAGGTGACGATCCAAATTGGTGATAAAAATAGCAGAATTATGATAGAGAATGGTCCAGATTACTAAACTATATTTCATGCTTGCACGCGTAGCCATAACAACTTGATAGAACTCATAACTAGATGAATGCACTTGTGAAATACTTCTGAATGTCAACTTAAAACTTAATCCTTTGTATTCCATCTCCCAAAAACATTCAACTGCAATATGTGAAGACAATCGTCCATAGGAATTGAATTTTTGTGCATAGGAGATTGAGCCTTCTCAAGAAACAAGGGAGGTAAGGAATATATGGTTTTCCTGTTCTTAAACCACGAGAGGCTTTCATGGGGATAAGGGAGGCGATCGTACTACATAATTGAATAGCAAACAATATTAGTTTGTTGTATCACTTTATCTGTTGCTGGATCCAAGTCTTCTAAGAAAGCCATGTGAACGCCCTTCAACCATACCGTAGGCCTTTGCCATATTATTATTTTTTTCACTCTTTTTTTGGCTGGCTGCCATACTTCTCAGCTCTTGGAGCATATAAAACTAGAATTCATTTCATGCTGGTATATACGTCTCATTGCATATTCCATTAAGTATAGATGGTCTAAAATAGTTAAATTTGTGGGGGAAATAGTTCTAATTGGACAATAGAATGGTGATTCAATGAAAATGAAAGAATCACAATAAAACTTGCGGCAGTATATATCCACTTTCAAATAGCTGCATCATGCTTTGTCCTATGAGCCGGTATTCATCTAAATTCTTGGCTTGATTAACATGACATACATCTAGTAGCTAAACCTTGAATGAGAGATCAAACTGCTTATAAATGGCTCACATTAATTGAATCTCTTGGTTTTGAGGGCAGGATATGGAATGCCAAGTTAGTAAAAAGATTCCTTTTCCCAGAAAATGTATCCGTAGTAAGAAGGCATGGCCTCAAATTTCCTGAGGGTTATCGACCATGGATATATTAGGTCTCTCCAATAATGAAATCGGTCTTACATGCATGCATGGATCTTACGAGAGGATCCCAGTATGAGAAGATGACGAGTTGCAGCCGCAAACTTCGATCTCTAGAATTTTTTTTTTTTTAGATACTAATTAATTAATTAAACATTATCCCACTTATCTCTTGGAAACAATATTGGATTCTTCGACATGCTCACTACTAACGAGACATAACTGATACCTGTTTAGGTTCACTTAAATATTGCCTCGCAGTCTACCACTTCCAGTTTATCGATCACTTCCTTGCTGCATTTTGCTACGATCGACGGACGTAGGCTCTGAGAAAAAACTTACAATTAAGTATTTGATCTTGGTAGCTCCAGCTTGCATATCTTTTTCAGTGCGACAGGTATAGCACTAAACAATTTCTTAACATTTTCCTCAATAAAATTTTACCGGTCAGCTGTAAATCTTTTCATATATTAGATGCTTTTACAAGCGTGCCACCGCACGTGCTTGGTCAAAGTAGATGAAGCCATGCATGCACACCCAAAAGCAACCACATCCTTATCGACAGTACGTGCCAACCTCACTGTTTCAATTATCTAGTTATGGAGTTCTCGTCCAAGAGGGCAGCTGTTCCCGCAAATCCACGGTTATGTATGGAAGCACACTCTTGTCACAGTTCTCTTCTTATTGGCTGCTTTCTACTCCAACTATCAGTAGGATCAAACACACGTATATATATAATTAATTAACCATCTTAGAAAATAGAACATAGCATATATAGGAGAGAATATAGTTCCCTTCCCTTTGGAAACCGAGTGTTGTCTGCAGGTACCCGGACAATACTATCTTTCGATGTTTGTGAATAAAATTAATTGCATGCATGCACCAAATCTACTGTTCATGTTGCATGTCTTATCTCCTAAGCTATTCCCTCCATTCATGCATGCATGGATTTAATACAACGGCACATACGTGACTGTCTCCATAACCAATCCATGCCGAGAAGAGATGACTTCACCTTCTTATCCACCGATCTACGTGCACGTCCTTCTTTTACTTCTTTTTTTTTTTTTGGCCCCCTAGAGAAAAGATATGTTACTAAGGGCAGCTGCGTGGTCCTGCTAGGGGACAAGCCACGGCCTACATGGAAGAAAAAACTAGGATACCGGTTTAGGGTTTAACATCCACTCCTCTCCCACACGTGAAGGGGTGTAAGAAAAAAATATCTTCGAAGAAAGAAATGGTTCAGAGCTGAAAAGGTCCTCCCTACGTGCCTTGGAGGCTGTGTAAGCGTGGAGGATGGAGTGAGGGGGCAGCGTGGCATGTTCCCCCACTACGTGGCTCAGGTGCCACCTGAATGAATGGCTGGGGAATTGAAGGTCATGGCAGCGACCACGTGGCCTCTGATGGTCGGCATAAAGTAAACATGGACTAGATTTGCAGGGAACAAGGTTTGTGCTTGCGTGCGTGCGCGCGAGGCTTCGTGCTTATGGTCTTGTACGTGGTTGGCTGCATGGCCCGGAGATGGCCGATGGATGGCCATTTCATGCGGACAAGCTGGCGCCTTTAGGTTACCCAACGTCGTGGCATGGCATCACTTATATTATTATCTTCATATCCATATATATATAAGGTATTATCTATTTTAGCTCTGTTGGACTTAATGAGTGGATCTTAACCATTTGGAGTCTTACGATTTTATTCTTTAAAAACGTCTTACATAAAGATTCTAATACATATAAGTCATACTTTCTTTTGATTCATGATCAATATGGAACTAAAAATACCATCCCTCCGCAACATTAGATTTGTGCATATTAGCTAGGCTTGTTGGAATGCATGAAAGGAGATACGTGTTTGCATGTTATACGCATAGGATGAACGTTACATCAAATGGAAGCTCTTATGCAAAACCATGGTTTCGATTTGCAGGATCTTGCATATATATATATATAGAGAGAGAGAGAGAGTAACAATTGGTCATACAATTAATAAGTGAATTAGATAGGTAGGATTCACGTACTTGTGATCAACTATCCCCCACCATGGCATGCATCATGGTTGCAAGTTTGTGAACTTAACCTGTTGATTAAACTATGCTTTTTAGCTAGCTAAATGGTGCCAAATGGTGGTGGGTCTCACTCGCACTCCATCAAGATAAGAAATGCGTCGGTGATGAATTAAGAAAGCCAAACCCAGATACCTTGTGGAGACTTTTGGTTGGGGTGGATATCTTTTTAGTCTTGATTTGATAATTTAGTCAAAGAATGAGCCACACCATGTTAATCATTCTGCCATTGAAACCGGTTACCAAATTATGGTAGCCGTCGGTATAGATGCATGTATTTAATTAGCTGAGAGGAGGGTTGGCCGGTGCTTCATATATAGCCCTGCAAGGACTATTTTATCCTCTGAAGCAACAATTCAACAGGAAGGTTTGATTATTATGTATAACGTTAGAAACTGAGACCAGATCGAAAGGTATATATATAAAACTACTTTTTAATTATAGACCCCAATCGCTTTAAGTCTAGGCAGGGATGGAAGTGAACCAAACTCAGCTCCCTGAGTGGTTCATTCAATTAATTCAATCATCAGATATTGGCTACTAGGTTTATCATAGCTGATTAAAAGTGAAAGCTGTAAAATAAGTTGCCGAAAATGACTTAAGACCATCCAGACCAAACTCATTATGGTACTTTTTACAAAGTCAAGGCATAAATTTGACATTTTGGTGACTGCTTCTGTCAAAGCAAACACTAGAAAGTCACTTTTTCCACTTAATTTTGGTCATTTAGGTGAAACAAACATCCTCTATTTGATATAGCATTTTAATGTTTAGCAAACAAATTCTAGGTACCTCACCAAACTTAAAAGATTAGCTAGCTAGAATATCACCTCATGTAAAGTGGTTCACTTTCTGGGCTTGGGCTTGAGCTAGCACACATAATAGAGCTTGACTCAAGTGCAAGTGAAGCTAAATAGATCGTTACTTCGAGAGGTTATATGCTAATTAAGTTATGGCATAGGTAATGCACATTATTAATTTAGGGATCTTAAATAAGCTTTGGAAAAAAAGTTGAATGAAATTAGGAAAAGTGAAGTCTGTCCACTGAATTGACCGACATTTTCGTTTAAGGCTCAAAGTTTTTATCCCTTGTTTTGATTCAGCCAAAAATATTATATATATATATATATATATATATATATATATATATACTGAATTTCGATCCATCGGAGTTCAGTTTATATTCGATCGGATCTTTGACCATTCGATCAGCACGTATCTTCGAACATATATTTGAAAAGATGCGTCGGTTAAAAAAAACAGACACGCACCTACGCTTGAAAAAAAATTCAAAGAAAAAAAAAGGCCGGTTGTCTAAAAAATTTTTTAAAAAAAATCTAAAAAAATTTAGAAAAAAAATAAACCCATTTTTTTAGCTTTTTCTCAGTTTTTTTTATTCTTTAAATTACTGAAGGTGCTTTCAAGGCGCCTGAAGGTGCCTTCAAGCCTAAAAAATTAAAAAAAATAATTCAAAAAAAAATTGGATGCATCTTGAAAAAAAAGCTATAGAAAAAAAAAAGAAAAAAAAGACGTCTGAAGGCGCCTTTTATGTGTTTTTTTTTTTCAGATGACTTTTTTTAAAATTTTTTTCAGCTTGAAGATGTCTACAAGCATTTTTTTTTCAACCACAGTCAGACACCTATTTTCTCAGCTCCGAAGGCATGCCTTTTTAGACGACGCTTGTTTTTTTTAGCATAAAGATGCATGCTGATTCATCGATCGAAGATCCGATCGAATATTGACTGAATTCCGATCGAAATCCAATCTATCTCTATATATATATATATTATGAAGGAATAATTACAAGAGCACCAAAATCATCGCAAACTAATTTATGCTTTGTAATTTATTTAGGGTATAATTTTTACTATAACTAACTTGTGGAACAAAAATGCATGACCGTTTTCAAGTCCCTAAGTGCTGGTTCAAACCATCTAAAAATTCATTCTTTTATGGATAAAAAAATTATCTAAAAATTCATATTTTTTAGATAAATATTTTTAAGATAATATTTAAATATAAAAATAATTTATTTATATTTTTTTATACATGAAAAAGTCACTTAAAAATTTATGGTCCATATTTTTTTGCATGACTATTTTTCTAGATAAATTATTAATATTTATCTATATTTCTCATAACATTCTTTATTTTTTAGGTTTGGAGAATATGGATATCTGAGTTATTGGATATCGAATGATAGAGGCATTAGAATGAAAACAAGAATGTGATATCTTAAGAATAAAATTAAATATCTATTTTATTGACTGATGAAAAAATAATTTAGCCACTCCTACTTGGATAAGATTTTTCTAAAATGAGTAAATGCTATCTATGAAAAAATAACTTATCTATCTTTAAAAGTATGAAGATATGGATAAGTTAATTCATAAAAAAAACTAATTAATTTTTTTATAATATTTATTAATAAATTAAAAAAAATGATATCAGTCATTCACAAGTTTTAAAAAAATGGAAGAATTCATCACTTTACAATATACCCATCTTAGAATTCCATATTCCTTAGTTCATGATAATTTGTGATTAAATCCTCATTTGTCTTTCTGTTTTAGAAATGGTTCTAGCCATCTCCATACAAGGGGATGTAGATTGGCAACACAATTTGAAATTGAGAAATCAAATATCCCAAGGAGCAAATTTAGTGCTGCGGCAATTGATATATAGCCAACTCTCTTGAAACAGCAGCAAATTAATATAGGAATTGTAAAAATTGAAGGTTGTAGTTTAAAAGCTACAAAAACCTAGGATTTGACATAAAAAATTATCAGGAATACCTGCTGCGAAAACACAATTTAGATAGATTGTTGTGCTCATGATAAAGTTGAAAAGTAGCACCTTTTTCCCTGTCATAAATATAATCTCCAAAAATAAAAATATAAAAATAATTAATTCTAAGGAGATAGGGAAGCTGGTACTCCATCGTGCTTCGAGATTCTTTCAATCGCGTAAATGTGAGATCCATTAACAAATTCTTTTTTAAATAAAATCAAATTTATTAAATTAATTTAAAATAAAAAAATCTGTAAAAAAATATTGATAGATACAATAGAAGCATCTCATAAGGTTGCCATGGCATCAATCTAATGTGGGTGGCCATGTTACTCTTCAATCTTTAAGTATAAGCAATTTTTGAAATATGCATTTATTACCGGTTGCTTTTTTTTTTATCCTTAAGTTTTCATAAATCTTTTATTTTAACTTTCGCTGTCAACTAATTAATTCATAGGTGGTTTCTTTTGAGCGGACATGAAGATCCTTATTTCCTACTTCTTTTCTTGTTCTCTATTTTTTTTTTATAAATTCTTGAAAGACATTGCTACAAGGCTCTCATGGCTGAGGATAAGGGCATGACTAGGATTGCTTAGGCTTATATGGTAGCTGGTATAAAAGCAGAGTTATTGGCGGTTGGCATCATCATGCAGGAGAAGAGGGTTGTAGAGGAGGGTTCAGAGGAGTGGAACTTGAGCTTTTATTGGCCCACCATGTAGAAATGGTAATGAATTAAGTATGAATTATATATAAAAAAATAAATATTTATATTTATTTTATAATTAAAAATTTGATAATAATATTCATCTTGGGTCGAATTGGGTTGAATAAAATAGATTATGCAGATCGGATCAGATTAGATGGACAAAATAGGTTAGGTCAAGTCGAATCAGATCAAATTTGATTGGATAAAAAACTCATAATTCAAATATTTAAAAATAATTATAATTTTTTTAAAAAATATTTAAATTAAAATTATATCAAATTAAATAAGATAGATTATTATTTGCATCCAATTTAAATCTACTTTAAATAAGTTATCTAGAATCTATATCTATCTCGATATGAAATCACCTTCATTCATTCAGTTTGGATTGGATTGAATGTTTAGTCTTCAGATATTATTGCCACCTTTATTATTATAACCAAGATGGCAAGGTCGAACGAGTGGTACTGTAGTTTAAATGGTGCCAAAGGTATGTAATTTTTTTAAAAAAATGTTTAAAGCATCATGTGCTGGATATATGACATAGGACATGACTTTCTTAAGATCATGTTACAGACAGGAACGCACCGAATCGCTCGACTTACTCAGCGGATCCAACTAAAGATTTTTAAAAGTCAAAAAATTTATATAAACTCAAATAAAATTGTGGGTTCAAAATGTAATTTCGAAAGCCTTTGCCCTTCAAAAGCTTCACGGAAGAGTGTGTCCACAACAAAATACCCCTGCGCCTCTTGTCGCACATCATGTGAGATTGCAAATTTAACCATCAATAAAGTCCATGCCTTTGGAGTGAAAAAAACATCATCCTCCCTCCTCACCCCACCCCTTGTATTTGTGACCGACCTACCGCGTTAAACGATAATCCGGAATCCGCAGGATCCTCTTACTGATTTCGATCTCGACCACATGATTCTAATCACCCGGCTCCAGATCAACCCTCCAACCAACAGTTAAAAAAGAACCACCAAGGTGCTGGTACGCATTCTGGTACGTTGTACCGCATTAATTAGGCGCATCCAAGAAGATATGGTCCGACGTCCCGTTATCATCACCACCCATCTTTTTATTTTTTTAGACCAAAAAAAACCCCGGGGAGGCCGTTATCGTAATTTCACTCGCCAGCGGCGCAGAAACAGACAAATCGACTCGGCCATCATCCTGATTATCACCACGTGGAATTAAAAACCCAAATAATATCCATAATCACCAATTTTCTCTTTTAATTTTTTTTTTCCTCCTCCTTCCCTCTTCCTTCTCTCCGTCGTCCACCTCATTGGGATCGGTGGTATTTCTCCCTTCCCCCCTTCTCTCCTCCCACACTCCAAGAACAAGAACTGCGAATTTAAAACAACATTGAACAACGAATTTTTTTTCTTTAATCTCTATAAATTGCGCCATCGCTCTCCCCCTTTCTCTCCTGTTCTGCGGTTCTTTTTCTAATACGATCGATCGATTCCATCGCCATAGATTTTAGGACTCATGCCTGCCTAGGGTTCCGTCGGCGGAAGGATCAGATATGACGGATTTCCGGCTGAAGCAGGAGGACGCCGATCGGGAGTTCCGGCAGGGCCTGGAGGAGCTGGTTCGCGGTCACATCGACGGCTGCATGACCGCCCTCGCCTCCTGCAGCTCCGCCGCTGACGACGACGACGACCACTCTGCCGCCGGAGGAGGCGGCGAAGCCACCGACCTCCTTGCACGCCGGCGGCGGCGGTCCGACCTCGAGGGCGACGACCTCGCGGAGTCCTCCGCCGCGGCTCGACGTCACTCCCGGATCCTGAGCCGGTGGGTCGCTCGGCAGGCCGAGGAGATGATCACCACCATGGAGCGCCGGAACCGCGAGAACGAGCTCATGGCCCTCGCCGGGCTCCACACCGTCTCCATGCTGGATTCGTCGTTCCTCCGCGAATCCCGACGCGTCGCCCAGTCGTCGGTGGAGCGCCCCGTGGCCGCCCGGTCCTCCTCCATCCTCCAGCGCTGGCGGGAGCTTGAGTACGAGGCCGCCGCCGCTGCCGCCGTGAGGGACCGGAGGAGCCCCACCGTGTCCGGCAACCGCCACCGCAGACCAGTGGGAAGCCGGGCGGCGGAGCGCGTGGGCACGTCGGAGGATGCCAGCGAGAGCGACGACAATGAGTACCGTCGCTGGGCTCAGGAGCCATTGAGTCCGGCCGGCAGAAGGCGGGATGCACATTTGGTGGACGATGACGAGGGCCGGGATTCGAGCAGGGAGCAGTCCCCCGATCTCGGGGACGGAGAGAGGGAGAGGGTGAGGCAGATTGTTCGTGGGTGGATGACGGAGAATGGGATAGCGGATGAGGCATCTCGGATGTCGCCGAGGGCCGAGTGGCTCGGCGAGACGGAGCGCGAGAGGGTGAGGCTTGTGAGGGAGTGGGTGCAGATGGCGAGCCAGCAGAGAGAAGCCCGGGCTAGCAGGAGGGAGGAGCGGGACCGGGACGAGTCGGTGACGGGTCATGAGGAAGGGCAGCCGGAGCCCGTCCGGATGGACCTGCCGAGGCTGCGCGGGAGGCAGGCCCGGCTCGATCTGATCACGAGGATTGTGAGAGAAAGGCAGAGGGAGCTGCAGGGTTTGTCCGAGCATCGGGCTGTTTCAGACTTCGCTCACCGGAATCGCATTCAGGTCAGTCTCCTGTCATGCTAGTTTTCTTTCTTCTCCTTTATAACATATTTCTGTTAATTATTTGAATTCAAGCACACATAGAATATCCTAGATATTTGTGTTAATGGCTTTTGAAATTGTGCATTATATGTTTTATAGTTTGGCCTTTTGTAACTACTTTACATATTAACAAAGTAATAACTCAAAATTCATAGTAAACACTACAGCAAGACACAATTAAGCTTTCTCATCAACAACATACTCGAGATGCGCACACGGAATCCATGTTGTAGCTGGCTCTGATGTTTATTTCATAACATAACCCATGTAATCCAGTACAGTGGGGAGGAATGAACCACCATTCTTGATGTTAAGTGTTCGGGGCTCCCATGGATGGCGTAATTATAACAGATATACATGAGTGCATACCTTTGAAATGCTCATTGACATAGGGATTCAAAATCGTTTGTTGCTAAGGCGTATTGCATGTAAACCTTACACTAATTGTAGGTAAAAAAAAAAACCCCGAATACAGAGATCCTGCACATCTCTAATTGATAGATTAATTAGTCTGGTACCATAGAAATAAAAGAGCTTCGGTCAACCTATGACAATTCATCTTAGGTTTATACATGCCTATCTGTATCATTTGGTGTTCATTCTTACTTGTCTACAAGCTCTTAAGAGTAACACTAGAGGTCAAAAACTTTTGGTGCCTTTCATCTTCTACTTGCTTCAAATTCCATAATCTAACCAGAACCTAAAGCAAGAAAAATAAAAACTATTCTTAAAAATTGTAACAAATAAAGAAAAGTTGGTGGAGCTTTTCTTTTGATTTAGAATGATTTCACCGTTTTCACTTCAAATTAGTCATACCCTTAAATTGTCAAAGCAGTCAAAAAAGGTAATAGAGAAGAGTTTCCAACTATACTGGATAGATTCAAGGCTGTCTAGGATGGTCGGGTTCAATATGGTAATGGTGGAGAATAATATATTTAATAACAGTACAAGATTTCAAATAACAAATATAATTCTGTTGTAAAATCTAGTTATATTAGTTTGCAGCGAAGTGGTCTCCATTGATCAAAATACCCAACTTTATGAACCCAATTTCTTGGCATTGAAGAATCTCTTTCCTTAAATTTTTCTCAAGGCTAGTATCTGTTTCGTCAGGTAATATCATTTATTTGTTTGGAAGAGAACAAAATCTTCATTTAGTCTATGATTTGATTAAACCTTGATAAATATTTATGGTATGCTTTCAGATTTTGACTTAGTGAAGTAACCTAATTTATTTGTCAAGGACACATTTTTAGGATTTTCTAATTTGCTTATGATGATGCTCATGGTATTCCATGTTGAACCTCCATCTTTCCTTGAAAAGTTTATTTTGCTAGTGAACTCAAAATATCACATGACTACATGAATATTAATAACGTATTAGTGAATGACGGCAGTACCTGTCAAAATCTTTGACATAATACCATTTGAATAGACAAATGCCATTCAAACGAGTCAAATTGAAACAGTCAATTATAATAACATATTACCAATGAACATAAGATAATATGTAGTAAGTGAACTAAACAAGAAATACTAAGGTGATGTTCCTAGAGTTTGAAACTTTGGAAGATATTACACTTTCACTACTTCCAATTTATGTTTATGGTCATGTTTTTGCTAAGAAATACTGGGATAATGTTTTGCCTGCATGACTATTTTATTGAAATCTAATACAAAACATCTTCCAGTCATTACTCCGAGGTAGATTTTTAAGAAATGGAGGATCAACTGAGGAAGAGAGGCCACCATCGGTTGCAGCAAGAGAACTGGGTCAGCTAAGACAACGCCATCCTGTCACTGGCTTGAGGTAGGTTTCCTTTATGACCTGCTTACAAGTTGATATTGTTACTATTATTATTTGTCTAGTACTTATGAATGATCGACATTTAGAAAGTGGCCATTTATTTAGTTACAGCTTGCTCTAGACTCTGATTGTTTCATGATTAAAACACTTTCCCTATGTGGTGATCTGCATAAGCACTCCAATATTGATGTTTTTAATTTCCCTCATTAGGGATGGGAACAGTATATTGGATCTGAATCTTGCATTCAATTACTTTGTATGATTAACAAAAGCATATGCATTAATGCTGAAAAGATGAAGAGATATTCAATTTCATAAGATTATTATTGTTATTATAAGAACACTATAAGGGCTTTGTAGTTTCAGAATAACCTCATTGATTAAAGAAGGAAAAATTAGACACATTCTTTTTTGTCAAATTCTTGTGAATCATCTTGCAACTGCACAGATGGGGGCACTAATACTAATACCTAAAGTGCTGCATATTTAATAAATGATAATGTTATGCCTTTTAAGCTTAAAGTCATGAGGTGATGCAAGCTACATAATGGAGAGGAAGAACTACATGTTTGATTTCTTAGACAAAGTTTTCAAAAGAAATGTTTGTCCTTAATGAGAATGGATTGAATCCTTGACATCTCAACCATTCTTTGCCCATGTCTTGGAAAAGGGCCACAATATGGGGATGGTCAGGTCACTGCATAGTGCATTTGCAGTATGTGGGATGCATATGCGGTTCATTTTTTTAAATATCCAAAAAACAATTAATGTATAATATACATCTATAAAATAATTAAAAATTAGAATTAAATTATTTGAAAAGAGAAATAAGTAATAAAAATTAAATATTCACAAGTACACTTGTTTGAGTGCATATTCTAGAGTGGTTAGAGATGTTAATCTATTAAAATCATAATTCGTGGGAAGTGTAACCTATGCTTGGATTTCTAGTATATTAAAGAACTTTGAAGTATACAATCATACCACCCATCTGAGCTCGATTTTAATTAACCCGACCTGTATAAACACATGCTAATGTGCATGGTTTTTGGATCCGGATAAAGCGTCCCACATGTCGTTTGGCCCATATATGCGATCTGCGGACTGACTATGCAATCTGCGGCCCATATCCCATATGTTTGTGGTTTATATGCCACCTATGCAAAGGCTTTGAATATCTGCATTTTGTCCTTTACTCTGCCTCATTGTTATGTAGATAAGAATCAATCACATGTGACATCATGCTTTCTTCTGTTGCAATCGTATATTAACTCTCAATGTTTTGTCCTTAGTGAAGCATTAATATGTCTATGCGTCCCCATGAATTACCTCCTATTGTACAAATCTTTTTCCTATTATAGAAGCACAAATTCAACTTTTTATGACCATCAACATTTGCATATTATCCTTTTACTCACACATACCATAATTTGAGAGGACTCCCACCATGATTTAATGGTTGGGGTTTTACCACCATCAATTTCTCATAAAGGTTATTGTTTCACGGTTTACACACTACAGCTACTATGTGGTTGGAAATTGAAATAAAAATTATCAAAAATTATACAATTTGTGAAACCAAATACTAGTAAATGCAGAGGGAGCCATGTCAAACAACAAACTGAAAGAGTTAAAACCGGTACATAAAAATTTAAATTTAGCCAGCTAATAATGCTGTAAATCATACACCAATTGACCAAAAAGTTGGTTACAGTGAGATTCTAAAATCCATACACATGCTTGTATTCTTAATTCTATTCCTTTCAAGCTAATCATACCACATGTTGGACAGTTCACTAATAAACCGATGAAGCGTTATTGACCTTTGGTGTTGATAAGAGTCTCCATATTCTCAATAAAGTCATCTAACATCAAAGTGGGGAAAAACCCTAGAGAACTCTATAACAAGTCGATATGGCTAGTTGTTGAAGAACATTTATTTTAGCCATCAACATTCACGTACATACATATGTATATATATTTATGTATGTGTATATATGCATATATATATGTGTGTGTGTGTGTGTGTGTGTGTGTGTGTACACACACATACGTACTTATGTAGGTATTACACACAAACACGCATGCGTGCGTACACACATTACACAATACTTTTCCATGTTCTTTGAAATGAATCTGTGCTTATGGAAATTATCATTTTGTTTTGTGCATAGCATAAAAAGGACATCCTAGCGTGCGAGGCTCCTGCCACTGTAGGGTCTGGGTGTGTTAGATATATGTAGCCCTCAAGGGTGGAGAGGCTGTTTCCATGTTTCGTGTATAGTAATTTCCTTTTTTGTTTATTGTTCTAAGAGTGGTTGACAAGAACTTGTAAGGTCATGACAAAATTTACCTTTTGTATCTAGGGAAGGATTTCGCTACAGACTTGAAAATATTGTCCGTGGTCAAGCTAGCAGCCATTCTGATGCTTCAGTTAACATCAATGGCTCTAGGAATGATCAGCCTCGTAGTCATAACATCAGTGGCTCTAGAAATGATCAATATCGACCAAGTACCATGGCGGAGGTGTCAAATATTAACCATGATTCATCTCAAATTACTAATGTGAATGGGGAGACAAATGAAATGATTGAGACACATGAAGCCACTGAAGTGGAAAGCAACATGCCAAATGATAATATAGACTGGCAAGAATCTGCTCCTCAAGGGGTGAGTTGGCAGGAAGATGCAGAACATGGTCGGAGGGACTGGCAACAGTCTATTGAAGTTGGGTATAGCGAATGGCACGATGGAATTGGAGAAGAATCTGATGGGAACTGGCGGGAGAATATGGACCAGGAATGGTCTCGTGAAACACCAGAAGATGAAGATGGAGAAGATGGTAATCTCCTAGAAGCAAATGAGGAGTGGCATGAGGATGATTCTCAAGAAAATGTTGCAGACTGGCAAGATGGACCTTCAAATCCTCCAAGAGATCAAGAATCTATTTCTATGAGACGAGTCAATAGATTTATTCCACCTGATGATGACAATGTGTACAGCATGGAGCTTAGAGAACTCTTGAGCAGGTAATTGCTCTTTCTTTTTTTTTTCCTTTCCTTTCCTTTTTTTTCCCTTTTTTTTTTTTTTGAAAGTTCCTCTGACTATTGTGTGATTTATTATCATGTGTTGACTCCTTCATACTTCATTCTGTAGGAGAAGTGTCTCTAATCTTCTTCGAAGTGGGTTCCGTGAAAGTTTAGACCAACTGATACAATCATATGCTCAACGGCAAGGACGTGCTCCCTTTGATTGGGATCTGCAAGGAAGCATGCCTACTGCATCCCCGGAGGAAGATCAGGCCCAGCAGAGAGATGATCCGAATCAGGACCAGCAGGAAGCTAGTCCCAGGCCTCCACTTTTGCTGCCACGTCCACCAGTGCCACCTCCACAACCAATGTGGCACTCTGAATTGCATCACAATAATTGGACTCGACAGAGCATGCATCGTTCATATATTGTGCGCTACCTTTCATAATGTTATGATTCCTTATTATATTTCATAAAATGCAGTTTTAAATTTTAGAATATTGAATACAGCAAATAATTTACATGATATTACTCTCATGCATTGTTGACATGCTAGGACAATAACTTTGTCCTATTCTTTTAGTTTTAAAATAATTCAATCTGATTTTTCTGGGTCTATGTTGTCAAACTGATATATTTTCATCTGCAATCCTCTAATCTGAAACTGACATGGTGTTGTTGGTGCAGGAATGGGATATAATTAATGATTTAAGGGCTGACATGACTAGGCTTCAGCAAGGGATGAGTAATATGCAGCGGATGTTGGAGGCATGCATGGATATGCAATTAGAGCTGCAGCGCTCTGTTAGACAGGAAGTTTCAGCTGCTTTGAATCGCTCTGCTGGAAAAGGTTAGTACAAATTTTCTTGAACAAGACCATCATGTTTCTTGTGAACTAGTTGTGATACCATAAATTGGTCTTGCAATGTTAGTGTACATTTATTTGATGCATGATTTAATTCTATGAATCCTAAACTGATTCAGATTCTTAATATAGAAGTATGCAGTGTACCTGCAGCAAGAGATACATGAACCTTAACTTTTATAAATGTTCTGGGTACTTAATATGAAAATAACCATAGTAACAAAATGGATATGTGGGCCTGTAGCTGAACCAGAGATGAAGACACTTAAATGCACGTATATGTATGCTATATCAAGAAAAATATCCTTATGGATTTTGGGGGTAGGGCCCTTTTTTTTTTTTTTTGTGTGTGTGTTGTTGTTGTTGTTTTGGAAGGTCTGTTGGCGGGCAAATGCTATTAGGAAGAGCAAGGAAAAGAGAATGAGAGAGGAAATTTTTGGTGGCTGTTAATGCTGTAGATGGTGGGGGTTGGGTGGTCCCAGGGGAGCAGGGGCATGAGCAGGCAGATGGGAAGGTGATAGTGCACATACAGAGAGGGAGCTACTAGTGATGATCACTGCCTTTCGGGATAAGTGGAGGGTAGGCCAGAAAAAACTCGGATAGATGCGAGCAGAGAAGTCATTAGAGCTATCAGATGACTAAACTGTTTGCTAGCCAGCTTGTATTTGGCTCAATATTCAGTTGCAAATCGACTTGATTAGTGAATGAGCTGAGCTCGAGCCAGTGTTCAGAGCTAGAAAGTTAAGTGCCGAGCTCAATCTAGATCGACTCATTTGGTATTAACCAGAATACACAGACACAGACACACTAAAAACAAAATTTTATACAAATTAAGCTTATAATTATATATATTATATTTTAAAAAATAATATGTATTATAGATTAGTAAATATATATCTATTATTGCTTTGGTAAGTGTTAACTTGCTGTTGGGTTTTAATCCAACGGTAGGATCTATTAACAGTCATTGGTCTTAAGAAGCCAGAAGCACTAATGACCAAGTGATTCTACCAGGCCAAACGATGGCTGAACACTCACTTTCCCTTTTCTTCTCCACCCTCATCTATTCTCACTCCTACCAGCCACCAGCATACCTTCCAGCGTTCCTTGTACATCTCCAGCTCTATTGGACCTCTTTAGATCTCTTCCTTGACCTTTCTAGCTTTCCTTTACCTCTCTAGTACGCTCGACTTCCATTCATGTTGTTTGGACTCGAGATCCTCTCTTTCACATGAGACCTTGATGGCAATGTGTCGTGGTTGTAGTTTCTACAAGGTACGACTCCAATCACATCATCTCTTCATCTAGTTTTCTCCATATTCAAATCTAAATAGAAAGTTCTATTTTTCTTTGATTTCTGCATAGGTCTGAGCTAAAAGAGGAATTCTTTGTTCTCTTTGGGATGAGAATTTTCTTTTCTTTACAAAGTTTTTTAGGGTGCCTTTGGTTAGTCATTAAAAAAGTATTTTTTTTTGCTTTTTGATTTTTAAAAAGCAAAAATAAAAAAGCAATGTTTAGTAACATTATGAAAAGCAAAAATAAAAAAAAATCAAAATAATTATTTTATATGCAAAGTAAATTTTTTTTTTTATTTTTGCTTTTTATATAATTGTCTTTTGCTTTATAGCAATGTAGTTACCAAACATGCTTTTTGCTTTTTTGCTTTTGTCCGATGGCAAAAATTAAAAAAAGTAAAAAGTATTTTTTAAAAATCAAAAATAAAAAAGTATAACCAAATGCATCTTAATTTTTTGGATACAAGCTTTAGTGCTTTACTACTTCAGATAGCTTTTATTAAGCTATATTGATGATGAAATTGAGCTCATATTTGTGTCCACGAGCTACTTATTAATTCAAGCCTATCATCAAGTCAAACCAAATGCCGAGCTGAGCTTGACCTGAGCTGATGAGCTCTGGCTTGGCTTGGCTTGGCTCGGCTCAATTTTTTGAGCTTGCATGAGCTGAGATCAAGCTGACCATGAGCTATCCCAGCTATATATGAGCTAAGCTTGAGCTATGGTTTCCTAGCTTGATTTGAGTAGGAGTTGACCCTTGCTCAAGCCGGTCAGCTCGCTTATGTTCGGCTCGTTTGCACCACTAGTATTCAGCTTACATGCACCCATGTAGATGTATATGTACACGTATGTACCTTAATGCATGCCTACTTCGACTTAAGAACATCTAGTTCTCACTTAATACCAACACGATTGGATTAAAACTACTCTCCGTTTCAGGTGTCGGTGCAGAATCATCAGAAGATGGATCCAAATGGGGTCATGTTAGGAAAGGAACTTGCTGTGTCTGTTGTGATAGTCATATTGATTCCCTTTTATACAGGTCAGTGTGTCTCCTCCTCAAACTTTTAACATGGAGCTCAATTTTTAAATTAAGTAGCCAAGCGATCACAATAAGGAAAAAGGTGGCCGGTACTTATTTTCTTTCCCTATCCAGATGTGGGCACATGTGTGCTTGTTACAAATGTGCTATCGAGTTGGTTCGAAGTGGAGGGAAGTGCCCATTGTGCCGTGCGCCCATTGTTGAGGTGATCAGAGCTTATTCCATACTATAGGATTAATAAATTAGATTAAAGGGATGGAGGGAAGAAAAAGTTGCAAGGGGCCTTGAGTTTTGTAGCAAAAATTGCATATCAGGTTTGTCCTGGGTGTATCTATTATTCTCCATTTTTTCTTTGCCTCTTGTTCTCCGATTATTTTTTGACATGTGGAAATGTTGAGTGGATTCACAAGTGGCATCTTTTGGTCACATCGGTATCTCAATAAAAGCAATTGAATGGAATTCCTTTAATTTTCCCTTTTATTGGTGGTAAGAAACTACTAGCCTAGATTTTGCTACTTTATAACCATATAAAAGTGATTATATTTTCCAACTTTTCAATTTGCATGATAACACAAGGATCCTTTTGTTATTGTCTTCCTTTTCTGTTGGTGTTTTCAAGAGTCCAAGAATAAAAATGAACTAGTCGGAGCAACATGTATATGAGGAAACCATTTTTGTTTTTCTTAAAAATTGCTTTTAAAGTCCTTAGAGCTTTTAATAGCAAATATTTATTGCTTTTAAAAAAGAGCAAAAATAAAACTAACAGCAGATGATTTGTGCAAATACTGTTTTCAAAATCAATCTATGTGTGTGATATGTTTTCGGTAATGATTTTTTTAAAGAAAAATTTGGACCATCATTACACAGTTCCGCGGGAATAAATCCCAGAGATGTCGGGATATATTAGCTGCCCAACCTGAGCATCTCCCTAAAAAGGTTTAACAATGCTAAACTTTTATGAAGAAAAGACTGGTATAATGGGCTACTGGTCGTAAGAAGAAACTTGTAGAAACAAAATACATTTCCATCAACGAAATTTTTTTTTGAAATACGATGACAGATTTCCTAATATTTTCAGTTTTTCAAGGAAAACATGCTTTCCATATAATTTTCTTGCAACCAAAGCACCGTGAACTCTCCTTGAGTTGGTGTTTTGCGGATCTATGTATTAAAAAGAGTCTTATTTTTGGAAAAAAATTCATAGCTACAGCAGACTTTAAGTTCCTATGGACAAAGAATGTAATATAACAAATGAATTTCAAACAAATAATGTGATGATCTTAGATGGGATCAGACCATCTCAGAATAAGAATCACTAATGGTCTAAGATTACCTTGGGAATTTATTTGGGTCATCAAACGCCGACATATAATTTAACAATCCCAAGAATAAAAATTAGTACTAATTAGAAGTAGGTGTTTGGATGATTAATCCTGAGGACAGCTAATCTCTGAAAATATAAATGGAAGTAAAGTCCTCAAAAAGATATTATTTTAATCCTACCGTTATCGGGTTCCTTTTTAAGCCTTCCGTCATGGTGTAATGATTACTTGGACCAGGTCCAACGGACCACGCCAAATCCTTTGGTGGAAACATGCCACATTACCCCTTCTATTTCACCGATTTCCGATTGCGCCTTATACACCGTGCGCATGCTCCGAGATTCGCCCTGGTCCACGCAAAAATTTCTCCCCGTCATGGTAACGCTGGCCACGAACACTTCTCACAGTCGGCCTCAATGTCCGATCACCATGAGTAAAATAATATATGATGTTATTTTGTTGGGGTTCATGTCATTTTCCAGATTTATTATGTCAGCATGATCTTTCAAATATATGGATTTTTTTATGCTTCGAGGGAATACAGTCCTCCCCTGGATTTACAGACTTCTAACTTTATATTGCCTGCTTAGTTGTAAAAGGGGAATGAAATTATAGAGGTATCCTTTGGCATATGGAAAGAGTGAACAAGCGATAGAAAGTTCACAACCTTTGTTCTAGCATTGCCGGTCAAAACGGACGAAGGGCGATAGCGTGATCTTTCTAAGCAAAGAGTCTGCTGTCCAGCAAAACCTATCAGAGCTTTTCAAAACTTGGCTAGCTTAAGAGGTTTTGTTCTCTTCAAGATACACCCAAAGTTTCGTCGCCTCTAAGAATGCTTTTAGTGATCTGGTTATGTAATCGTTTGATCTGGTTTTCCTTTTTACTCCCTTATGTTGGTACTGTAATTTGTATCTCTCTTCATGTTCTTAATGAAGATGGATGGAGTTTCCACTTCTTCCCACTCTCTCTCTCTCTCTCTCTCTCTCTCTCTCTCTCTCTCTCTCTCTCTCTCTTTCTAAAAAAAGAGTATAGTGGTAGCCATGTAGGATGAAATATTTCAATTGAAATATATAAATAACTATATTTTTAAATGTGTAAATAATTTCCATTTCTTTGCATTATATTCATGTTGTATTCCAAAAGTTCATTTGTTTTAAAAAAGCACTTAAAGTGTTATAATTTCCACAAGTCTGTTATATTTATATATTATTAATATGAGGCAAACTAGAATTAGATCGATTGGATTTAGACCTATATTTGGTCAGATTAAAACTCTATAATAGGGATTCTACATCAATAATACAAGTCATTGAATATGATCTATTTTCTTAAAATTGCTTGCACATAAAAAATTATATGATTTGGAGATCTCTAGTCTATATACATCAACTCATCAAAAAATGGATAGCTTAAATAAAATTGAATTAGATGTATTTTTTGATCACTTGATATATGGGCTAGGGGTCTTTAAATTATATAATTTTTGGTATGCAAGTAATTTTGAGGTAATAGATCATATTCAATGTTTGAATCATCGATATAGACCTTCATTGTCTAGTTTTAATATGATCGGATTTGAGCCCAAATTCGGTCTACTTTACTCAAGTTTGCTCCTTATTAATATTGCTATATTTGCATGCATATTATTTAGGCCAAGATTTTGAGTCTTTAGTTATAACTCTATATATATCACAAATGAAGAAAATGGTTGGGTTGTGTCATGCTCCAAACCTAGCACCGGGATCGAGCACATGATGGCTACACACTCTTTAGGGTAAGGCCTTAAAGAATATGCAAGGTGTGCCTTTAAGTTCAAATTTATTCATATCAATCTTACGCAGTGATACCAAAAGCAATTCTAATATTTTTATTCAAATAAAAATAAATGTTTCACAAGATAACAAAGGTAAATCAATATTTAGTCCAAAGATTACTTAAATAGAAAGCATCTAGGGTCCTATGCTCCTCACTGCTCCCTAAGCTCCATAAATTTCTTCTGAATCTAAAAAAAAAAAACAAGAGAACAAAGGAGTGAGCTTCACGCGCCCACTAAGTTATCAGAACCTTTAATTCAATAAAGTATTTTGTATAGAAAATAATTTTCAAGTTGCATGATTTTTTCATAAAAGGATTCCAATGAATATAGAAGCATGCCAAATCAATCAATATGTAATTACTTGAAATAGATTATTTGGATAATCAAGGATCGATATTCCGCTCTTACTCTCCTAGTCCCTCTTACTATAGCCATGATCGGTCTATGGACAGCCTCGAAAGGGACTAGATTTCTGACTACAACATGCCATCCATTGGTCATACATCAGTGATTGCCCCACTAAAGGCCCGAAAAGAAATCTACCTCTAATATCATACGAAGAAACATACACTTCTCAGCATATGTACTCTCATTAATAAGTACCACTACTACAAAATAGGGCTATGATAGTAGTTTGTAACCGCTGTCGTAGCCTAAAAAATCGCTGTTATAGGTTATGGGAGCGGTTAGCTAACCGCTGCCATTGCAATTGATGCTGTAGGTCTGTGACAGTGATTGTTGTAGCGGTTCTGAAAACTACTGCCATAGAATGCCTATTGCAGCGGTTTTTAAACTGCTGTCATAGGCTCTATGACAACGGTGTAGTAATTATATAACCACTGCCATAGGTCTAATGCAACGATTGACACATTGCTTACGACAACGATTGGCACGTCTATAACAGCGATTGTAAAACTACTGCCATAGCTTTTGAATAATTAAAAAAATATAAAATTTTTAATTTTTTATATATTTTACCTGATAAATACATAGATATATATTACAAAAAAAATATTATAAACATAAAAATATTTCTGAAATGCTAAAATTTTATTATCAAATAAAATTTATTATAATATTTTTTTAAAAAAATATATCAAAAATTTTCTAAATCTACATCATCGTTGTCATCGAAAGATGGAGCACGAGTTGGAGCTGGAGCTAGAATGTGGGACAATATATCTTCAAAGCTCGTGAAGGCACTTTCAAAATGCGCGTTGAGCGTCAACACCATGTCTCTCACGATGCCCTCCAGATAAGATGTGCGCTCCTCAGCCTGATCAACCCATGTCACAGCATGATCTGCCCATGCCAATACCTCCTCAAGCTCCTTCCAACCGACGACATCGAAAGCTTATGAAGAGATGCTTGTCTCAGACCAATAGTTGGTCGGCATATGTCCAGACCTACATCGGATCCTCCCAGAGTGCTCAAGCCCTAAGACCTGAGACAGATGGTCATGGGGCCAGAGGTATCCGGGCTCTCACTCGCGAGCGCATCTAACTGATCCTGTAATTATAAATTTAAATAAAATTTTATAAAAAATGCTATAATACTAATCATATATATTAATATATTTAATACTTATAAAATTTTTTTCGATCGTGGCGTTCATCGATCTGTCCTTCTTATCCGTATGGCTGGATCGAAAGATCTCGCTACGACTGGACATCACTCCATCTATCATCAACTATAATAATGGATCAATTTATTAGAAATATGAAAAAAAATATCAATTTAATTTATCTAGTAAGATTTGGAATTCATTACCTTTCTATGCACATAACTAGCCATAGACTCACGATCGAGAGTGTGTGTATACTCTTGGGCTGTCCGATTCTGACAAAAGGTAGTCTAACAAGTATTCAAATAAATAATAAATATTTTAAAAAATATTTAAATATGACTTTAGGTATATTAAAAGCTTTAAAAGTTAGTAATTTTACTTCGAACTCCTGGCTCCTTCAATGGGTAACCATTCTCTCCCACTGACTCGAAGGATAGTACTGTATCTAAGGAACAAGCTCCTTCGGAGTGTCTCATCGATGCTCGAGCCATCTTTTGTGAAGCTTGACCTTATAGTTTGGTATAACTCCTCGATCTTCTTCAGTCGAGCATCTCGAGCCCTCTCATAATCAAGAAAGTTATACCTCATCTGTACAAAGTTATCAAAAATCAGTTACAAAATTATTCTAATCAAACATAGTATTAACATGTAAAATATATAAATATAATTAAGATACACTTATCCATACCTCCTTCCACATCCGATCTCTGACAGCAGCATCCATCAATCACCAGTCTTTGGATTCTACGAAAATAATGTCCGACCATCTCATAAGCACTCCAAAAAAGGAATGCATTTCTTGTGTAGTCTTTTCTACTGATCTCCTCTCCACATCATACTGCACCATCATCTGATGCTGGCGGTTCCACACACGTGCCATATGTGTGAAATCGTGAAATATTCGACTGGATGATGCACCTGCAATAAAAATACGTTATATAAATATATAAGTATATAAATACTATATAAAATAAATAAATAATATAATAAAAATATACACTCAGATGTCGGTGGAGTAGCATGTGTCAAAGATGTGGGTGATGGTGGAGGCTCAAATGCCGGTGGAGTAGATATCGTCGATGGAGTAGATGCCGATGATAGAGATCCTTGAGCAGTCGATGCGGAGGTAGATGGAGTATGCTCCGACTGCTCCTCAGATGTTGAACTCCATATAACCCACCGAAGGATAAGGGTGAAAGCTAGATGGTATTTTGGTGCCATCATGACCTGCCATATTAATGAATATTAACCAATATAATATGTTGAACAATAACCAAAGATATGCCTAGGTACCATCTATACAATTACATATAAATATATGGATGCTAAAGATTATGTACACTAATCAATTGACGAGTCTACCGCTATGCAATGCAATAAATAAAAGCAATAAGATGGAGGTTCTCTTAGCAGTTGGGGGTTCTCTTAGCGGTCGGCATGGCACGGTCTACCGGCATGGCACGCCCCAAAGCATGGCTTACCGATACGGCACAGCATAGCCTATCGATACGACATGGCCCAAGGCATGGCATGGCATGGCACAGTCCAAGGCACGATATGACATGGCATGGCCTATCGGTACAGCACGACCCATGGCATGACATGACATGGCTCCGATGCGGAGCTCCATGTAGTAGATGTCGGTGGAGGAGGTCCCTCTCTTGATCTTCTTCTCTCGATCTCCCTCGCCGACGAGGCTGGATCTCCTCCCTCCCTCTGTCCCTCTCTCGATCTCCCTCGTCGATGATGGTGGTGAGATCGAACCCCTCCCTCCCTCCCTCACTCTCTCGATCTCTCTCACCGACGAGGTCAGACCCCCTCCCTCCCTCCCTCTCTCTCGGCCTCCCTCACCAATGATGGTGGCGAGGCTGAACCTCTCCTTCCCTCTCTTCCTCTCCCTTTCTTAGTTTTGGATCCCAAAATCAGGTTCGAATACTCGAGATCCATTAGGGTTCAGGTCTGGTACTTCAAGTATGGATCCATCGAATATTCGGATTCGGATATGATATCAGTAATTAAAATCGAATCCGAATCTGAATATCCAGATTTCGATCCAAATTCGATCCATTGATAGGTCTAGTCCAGTAATTAATAAATAATACTATGAAATAAAAATAAAAATTATATCTTTGGCTATAGAGAGAAGGTCACACTAAAAGCTTCGAGGGTCGTCGGTAATGGCTCTAGAGGAAGACGACGACGGGCTCTAGAGGAAGACGACGACGCTAGAGGTAACTTGCACAATAAGAACAAGAGAGTGAGATAGAGAGAGAGAAGAGAGAGAAAGAGAAAGAGGAAAGAGAGAAAGGGGTGAGAGAGAGGGAGAGGAGGCCCGGAGGGGCGCCATGATGGGGAGGGCAGGGGAGGGGAAGGGCAGGGGGAGGACGGCCAGGGATGGATAGGGTAGGGGCGGGTGGCGGCTAGGGATGGGGAGGGCAGGGGGTAGGCGGCAGCGATCGGGATGGGAAGGGCAAGGGGCGGTGGCCGGAGAGGGTAGAGGGTGGACGGCCGGGGATAGAGAGGGTAGAGGCGATGGCAGCTGGGTATGGGGAGGGCAGGAGCAACAGCGGTCAGGGATGGGGAGGGCAGAGGGCGGATGGTCGGGGATGGGGAGGGCAGGGGGTGGATGGCTGTGGCTAGAGAGGGCAGGGGGTGGATGGCCAGGGATGGGAGGGCAGGGGGTGGCTACTGTCAGGGATGGGAAGGGCAGCATGGGGGGTAGGATGGGTGGGGGGTGGACAAAGACTGCTGGGGAGGGGCCGACATAGAGGGGGATGAGCGGGAGGGTGGTGGCGTGGCACGGGTAGGGGGCGGCAGCTGCCAAAAATGGGGAGGCGAAGGGGGAGGAGGGGGGCACCGAGAGGCAGGGCCAATCAGAGGGAAGGAGGAGCGACGCCAATCGAGGGGGGAAGGACTTGGGTGGAGTCTCACCGACGATGGAGAGGAGGAGAGAGAGAGAGCGCGCATGGGAGGAAAGAAAAATTTAAAGATTTTTAACATAACCTACGATAGAGATTTTTGAATCACTGCCATAGATCTATAGCAACGGTTACTAAAAATCACTGCAATAGATCTTCGACAGTAATTTTCTAACCACTGTCATAGAACTATAGCAGTGATTTTCAATAACCACTGCCATAGATTGAAAATAATTTTTTTTTATTTTTTTTAAATATTATATAATTTTAAAATTTAATGCTTATCTTCATCGTTCATTATCTAAATAATTATCATTAGAATATCATCACAAAAGATCACCTCGATCTGATGGCCCTAGCTTAATTGATAAAAAAAATGATTTCGATGATCACGAATGATGATGTGATGATCTGATAGATGAAGATCTTCGATCGATCCAAAAATCTACAATAATGATCTCGGTGATATTTATAGCATACTATCTAAATTTTACTTCAATCGGATATTATTATTATGATCAATTTAGTATGGAATAATTTCGACCGTTAAATTAGAAACAAACGATCAAAGGGCTAAATGACATCCGATTATGAGATAATATTTTAGTTAAATGATCTTTGCTATAATTTTAATTATTTTATATGATGATAATAGAAAAATTTAAATTATTTTCATATGAACTATTCATGTTAAGTAGATATTGCAAAAGTATGAGCATAACAATCAATAAAGTTTAAGAATGGTTATCAGACAATGTATAGTTTTAGATCGTTCTTAGGCTCACGTATTGAACTTTATAATCACCATCATAAAAAATGATTAAAGCACTAGCCAAGATCATTTATAAAAGTATTATTTCATAATTGGACACCATCTGATCCTTTGATCACTCGTTTATCATTTAACGGTCGAAATTATTTATACTAAATTGACCAACATAACGATATCTGATTGAAGTAAAACTTTAATAGTATGCTACAAATATAATCAAGATCATCATTGTAGATTTTTGGATTCATCGAAGGTCTTCATCTATTAGATCATTGCATCATCATTCGTGGTTATCGAAATTAAATTTTTTGATCGATGAAGCTAAGGCCATCGGATCGAGGCAATCTTTTGTGACGATATTCTAATGATAATTATTTAAATAATGAATAATGAAGATGGATATTAAATTTTAAAATTATGTGATATTTAGAAAAAAATAAAAAAAATATATGACAGCGGTTAGAATTTTATTGGCTTTTGCTAGGGATGTGCCGAATCAAATTTTGAGTAAAGCTTATTTGGAACACGTATGTTATTGGTTCAAATTTAGTCATTTGTCTTATATAGAAGTTTATCATGTTCGTGAGAAAATTTTTTATTTACAGGTTCATTGATGCTGAAGAAAAAGGGGATGCTTCGATCCTATTGGTGATTATATCAAAGCTATCGAGCAGAACATGAGAATGCCAACAATAGCTTGCTTATTTGAACAAACTAACATCGAGCTAAATTTCAAGCCAAACACGTACGCTGTTCATTTGGCACCGGCATGGTTCCTGCCACATGCTAGTACTTGGCATGATGCCATGCCAATTTATGAAATTGATACATATTGGGCCATTGCAGCCATTCATGGCACTCTCACTAGATATTTTAATCCTTGGTTTTAATTAATCACCCATAGAAATGAATCTCAATTAGAGTAAACCAACTCGACGTGAACTATTCAAAATACAAAGAAATCTGAATAAAATTTGAATCAAAATAGCTTTGATACGACTCTGATAATTTTGGTGAAATCTAGCCATTCAATAGAAATCCAACGATCTAAAAATCATCAAAATTGGATGAGTATCAGGCCAGATCAGGTCGGGTTAAATTTTGGCCGTCCGATCATGCATTGATGGAGGAAATCTGGCCGTAAATCGTGCGTCGGGAGTCCTGATCATCGACGGGAGTGTTCTAGATCATTGGATCATCCCCTGGATTGAGTGCTTTCATTCGATGGTGATCTAGGTGAAATCAAAAACCAAATCAGAGTTGGAATAAACTCTGATCATCCGATCTTGACCGTAGGCAACCACAGTCGTCCGATCGCACAATTACTATTCTCATGGACTGCATGGACCGGCTGCACTGCACACCGCAGCCAATTAACGCCTCTATTGTCGAGTGAAAAGACCAGATTGCCCTGTGAGTCGTGATAAATTTTTGTGGATCCTTTAAGGGTCTAGGTCCACCACGTGTCGCGCTGTGATTTGCCGATTTTCGCTGAGCTGGCGGTCCATGCCTGGATTGTGAATCGACTGATGGCTTCAATGGCTAAGTCAGCTTTGATGGCTTTGCTTGGCTTGGTGGCTTGGCTTACGGAGCTGGCTGAGCCATTTTTTTTTTTTATTTAAATTTTATTTATTTTATTTCTTTAGAAATTTATATTTTTTTCGTTTTAGCTTCATTTTGCTCTAAACTTATTTCGTTATGATAAAAAAATGAGCTCTTTTCATTGATTATAAAATTTTATTTTTTAATTTTTATTATTTTTTAATTAATTTTTTAATTAATAAAAATATAAATTTCTTAAAAATTATATATAAATTGATTAATAATTTTTAAAAATTAATATAAATTAATTAATAAATTAATACTTTTATTGATAAATTTATGATACTTATCACCCCCTCTAACTTAAGCTTTGCTCGTCCTCGAGTAAAGAAAGAATTTAGTTTTAAATATCTTTTAACTTTAGAGTTTTAAATTTTACCTAAGCAATTTTCAAAATGGCCATTGATATTCAGTAGAGCTTAAATGAGACATATCATTGGGGTATTAATACTTATCAATAGAAAAATTAAGTAAAGAATATTAAATTTTTTAAAACTTTTTCTAAATTATCCCATCTTTATCTCTGATTTATCTAAACTTTCATATAGATAAGTGTATTGCTACTTCCATCGTTCATTTATTAATTTTTATTTTTATATTACCCACTTTTTGATGTGAATATCATTGCTTACTTGGCAACGGGACTCGGTTACTCGATGGAAAACCAATATTTTCTTCTTCTTCTTTTTTTTAACGTTGTACCACTATTGAGTGTTTTAATCTCTTAAGCTTTCTATTTGATCCATATAGTGAGTCTTGGGCCAATGACTTCCAAATCAGTTGGCTTTAGGGCACTAGATATAGAATATCCCTCAGACTTACTAGCTCGAATCAAATAAGCTATGAGTTAAGACTAGCTTTACAACGAGCTTCTTTATCCTTTCCATCTTTTGATGCGAAACTCAATGCTTGCTTAGGCAAAGAGGCCTAGTTACTCAGTGAGAAGTACTTAGAAACTATTTTATTAAAATAAATTTATTATATGAAGAAACGTATAGTTATCCTACACAAGCTTATAAAAAGTAGATTTTTCTTTGATGTTAGTAGAAATAATTAAAAATACTTCAAGAAAAAACTTTTTATGTTTTAGACTTAACTCTTTATTGAATTTTCTTAATACTTGATTCCTCAATATCTCACAGATTTTCTGATCTGTGTATCAATTTTCTTTTAAAAATGCTTAATTTAATTTGATTCTTAAGCATAATCAGGTGTCTAAATACTAAATACTAATTTTTTTGAGAATTTAAAATTTTTTAAAATTTTTATTTTTCTTCCCCCAACTTAATCAACATTGTTCTCAATGGAGAAGAAAAAAAATAAAGGATGTAATAAAGAACATGAAAGAATACACCTGACTATATTTTTGGTCCAGTATATGCCTTTGAGAATTTGGGCTCTCCCTCCAACTTATTCAAATTATCCTTAAAAAAAAATTAAAAAATAAATTAGATAAATACTAAATATTAGATTGCCTCCTAACAAGCGCTAAGTTTACCGTCTTCAGCCAGACACAATGTAGCTCACTATCCTGTGTCGAATATTGGATTGATAAATTCCAATGATTTTGGATTGCCAATCTCAGAAAGTTGATTTATAATTCTATTATTGATATATTCACTATTAATTTTAGGGATATAATTTATGATCCCATTCTCTGACCCATGTTTATTAAGAATTTCTCCTATTTGTTCTTCTAAAATACTCATGAATGGAGTTTTAGGAGTTAAGTTTGATTCAATGGGTGCTGGAATGGTGACTAAAGGCTGTTTTAATTTTGAAGGTAAATTAATGTGATCTTGCTTAAATAACTCCATTGATATTTCATTACATGCCTCTTGATTTTTGTAAGAAGAACCGGCTTCTTGAGTTGAAGGGAATAGAACATTAGGTTTATAAGTTTTGGGTAAATCATCTATTCTCTTTTTTCCTATTTCTACCTCATTTAAACTGAAATCAGCATCAGTACTAGTTCCTAGCTTGGCTTCTTCTATGTGGTTAGTCTTAGTACTAACCTATTTCTTTAAATTTTTATTTTAGCTAGCATCAGTACTAGCCTCTCTCATCTGATCTTGATATAGATCCATAAGAATCCTATAGCTTTTAAGTTCAGGAGTTACTTTGGAATTCTCAAATTGAAAATTCTTAGATGAAATATTAGATTGATAATTTAATCTAGGTGATTGGTGGACATTAGGTGGATTGTTTGAAATTGGTAGGCTTGACAATTGATCTAGTTCTCTCCTTATGTTAGACTCAACTAATTATCCTATTTGAGCTTCTAGTCTGGCGATAGATTGCTGTTGAGTCAGAATCAATTGTTGAAGTTGGTTAAATCTATCATCAGCTAGATTGGTCTATTAAGGAGGTGGATATGAGAGCTGATTATGATATGGTGGTCGAAAAGTCTTACTAGGCTGAGCTCTATTATAGGCATAATTTTGATATTGGGATCTATTTTGATAATTTTATACCGATGAAATTTGGGTCTGAGCCTGAGTTTGTTGAGATGTCTAAGAAAAATTATGGTGGTTGCTCCAATCTGGATTATATGAATTTAAAAATAGATCATTAACCGGCTTGGAGTAGCCTTTAGCAGCTTAGACTTGTTCTTGGATAAAAGATGAAAACTGTGCAGTCATAGGACATTCACTCACATGATGGGTTGGACTAGCACAGATTGAACAAATCTTCTAATAATTAGAAGATGATGTGAATTGTGTAGAAAATTATTGACCTAGGGTTAGGACTTGATCTAATTTTTGAGCAGGAAAGTCCACTTTATTTATTAAATTTAAATCAGTCTTATGACTAGATTCTAAATGTTTAAATTCATGGATCCCTGCCCAGGTTTGGTGGAAAGACAATGAACCATGGTTAATTAAGTTTTCACTCAGGATTTCAAATAAGGTATAGGTTTTATCCTCACTCTTGTTCATGAATGCACCTCCATAGGATGCATCTACTATATGTCTGTATTGGTCTCCTAAACCCTCATAGAAAGCTTGAACTATTTGCCACTTAGACAAACCATGGTGTGGGCATTTTCTAAGAAGTTTCTTAAGTCTCTCCCATGACTCGTGAATCTGTTCCCCTGGAAGCTGAGCAAATTCAGTGATAGCTCGCCTCATAGTATTGGTTCGGCTTATGAGATAAAAGTTTTTAAGAAATTCACTTTGCAAGTCAGCCCAAGTTTTAATTGATCTCCCTATTGTCCCAAGCCAGTACTTGGCTTTATCTTTTAATGATAAGAAAAATAAAATTAGTCTAAAGGCATCATTAGTTAAATTTTGAATTCTCACCGTAGAGCAGATTTTTAAGAATTCATCTAGATGTTTATAAGGATCTTCATTGGTGTTCTCATAAAAAGATGGAAGCATTTGGATTGTAGTCGGCTTGATCTCATAGTGAGTAGCATGAATTTTAGATAATTGGATACAAGTCGATGGGTTATAGGTGGAAGGAATAAAATATTCCTTCATCTACTTAGGTGATTCTCTAAAATTTTCAGCCATTTGATTATCGGGTTTAATACAATTTAGTCTTTTAATTTTATTGTTGGATTCAACTAGATCAGGTAAAGCGATTTCCTACAGTGCATGCACTAGTGCAACCCTATCGTATTGATAAAAAAAAATTAAAATTTTTTTAATATTTTTTTATTTATTAATTTAATTTAATTATTATTTTTAATATTTTTTAGTTAGTTAAATTTAATTTTTATTTTATTTTATTTTATTTTATTTTTATAGGAGAAAGAAGAAGAAAGAAAGAAGAGTTCTAGAGAAGAGGTCCTAAGGAGTTCTGGAACTAAGAAGAGAAAAAAGAATTAGGTTTAATTAGATTTGATGTTAGTTAGCAATCAAGTTGATCAATCAATCCTAACATGGTTATTCTAGATCTAGATAGCTCCTAACTGCCAAAGTCACCTTCAAGCCCTCCAAGTGTAGGATTAGCCAATCAACTAGTCAGGTAAGTGTAAGGTTGGTGGAAGTCCCTCCGTTGCTTGTCTTAGACATCAATTATGCTTGGCTAGGTAAGCTAATGGAATCAATTAGAAACCACCTTCCTTCGGGCCCAGTCATTTCTGAATCACTTTTCTAGACATCAGTCAAATTGCCTAACCCTAACTTGATTCAACTCTTAGGGTTTCTTGTCCTATTGAGCTTGAGTTCCTAGGGTTGATGTCTAATCAATTTTAAAATTAAAGGCTTAGATCAATGCAGGATGCTGGTTGGTTGTTTGTAGGCCAAGGAAGGGTGATCAAATTTCCACCAAATCTTATTTAATTAGGTTGTGCCCTTAATTTAATTTAATATGAATATGCATAAAAAAAAATTTCAATGAAAGGGTTCTATGCAATTTAAACAAGATGTATGCAACTAATTGAATTCTGAAAGGCTTACCTTACCTCCAACAATCACCAAAAGAAAATAAAAATAAAAATAATATGATGCATGCTCTAAGCAGTTAAGATTTTTAATCTTGTCATGAGGCTTTTAATTAGGTTTAAATAGATATTTTTTTAAATTAATTTAAAAATAAAATAAATAAATAAATAAATAAAAAGAAAAGAGGATTAGGGTTATGATTGATCTCACCAAAATTAGATGCTTTCTTTCTTTTCTCTTTTTTTTCTATAAAATAAAAAAAATTAGTAAATAATATTTAAAAAAAATATTTATAATTAATTTATAAAAAAATTAAAGAAATTAAAGAAAAAAATAGCATCTATTCCATCTCCGACAACGTCACCAAAAACTTGATACATTTGCCAAAATTATTTTTAATTTATTTAAAATAAATCAAAGAAATAAAAATTAAAAATAAAAAATAATCCTCGATAATGGTGCCAAAAATTTGATAGGAACGCGATGTTGTCGTGAAAATACAATGTTTATTAGTTTAATCCGACTTCTTAAAATAATTAAAAATTTATAGATAGTAGTGAGTCGGATCGAATCCATAGAAAATGTAATATTTTTAGATTTAAAATCTTTGATTTTACAAAAGAAAAAGAAAAGAGAAGAATTTTAGGATCAAAAGTAAAGTTGAAAAATAAAAAATAAAAATTAAAAGGTACAGAAATTTAAACTTGGTACTAAGATCTACTAGTTAGATCTTAGCATCTACTTGCAAAGCAATAATTTAAAGTGCAAAAATTAAATTATAATAAAAATAAAAAGTATGAAATTAAAGAGCATAAAAATAAATATTACATTAAAAGTTTATAATTTAAATACATAAAATAAAAAGAAAATAAAATAGGCTGATCTCTGATCTTGGATCGGCATTGATGGAAAGATGGTATAGAAGCCCCGCTCTTCTTCTCAACACCAATTGCTTTGAAGCAGCCATTAACCTATAGCCTAGCTTCATCCTATATCAAAGCTTTATCTTGACCGGAGATGTTGATTTCTGGAGGCTTAGGGTCCTTTTTATAGAGCTAGGAGGGTTGGATATTTATTTTTGAAGGCAATGTGGGACTAATAGCCTTTATAATCGTCAAAATACAAAAAAATCTGAATAAAATTTGAATCAAAATAGCTCTGATATGACTCTAGTAATTCTAGTGAAATCTAACCATTCAATAAGAGTCCAACGGTCCAAAAATCATCAAAATCGGATGAGTATCAGGCCAGATCAGGTCGGATTAAATTTTGACCGTCCAATCATGCGTTGATGGAGGAAATCTGATCGCAAATCTTGCATCGGGAGTTTTGATCATCGTCGGGAGTGTTCTGGACCATCGGATCATCTCCTTGATCAAGCGCTGCCATCCGATGGCGATCCGAGTGAAATCAGAAACCAAATCAGAGTTGGAATAAACTCTGATCGTCCGATCTTGACCGTAGGAAACCACAGCCATCCGATCGTGCAATTACTATTCTCATGGACCGCATGGACCAGCTGCACTGCACACCGCAGCTAATTAGCACGTCTATTGTCGAGTGAAAAGATCAGATTGCCCTGTGAGCCGTGATAAATTTCTGTGGACCCTTTAAGGGTTTAGGTCCGCCACGTATTGCGCTGTGATTTACTGATTTTCACTGAGCTAGTGGTCCATGCCTAGATTGTGGACCGACTGATGGCTTCAACGGCTAAGTCGGCTTTGATGGCTTGGCTTGGCTTGCGGAGCCGGCTGAGCCATTTTCTTTTTTTTATTTAAATTTTATTTATTTTATTTCTTTAGAAATTTATATCTTTTCCGTTTTAGCTCCGTTTTGTTTCAAACTTATTTTGTTATGATCAAAAAAATGAGCTCTTTCCATTGATTATAAAATTTTATTTTTTAATTTTTATTATTTTTTAATTAATAAAAATATAAATTTTTTAAAAATTATATATAAATTGATTAATAATTTTTAAAAATTAATATAAATTAATTAATAAATTAATATTTTTATTGATGAATTTATGATACTTATCAAAAATTATGCTCATAATCGTATTATCAATGTAAGTAATTTAGCAAATGTACTATTCCAAGTAGATGTCAATGAAACATGGGACCATCTTGTGGAAGCATCAATTAGGATCATAAAATATCTAAATGGTCCATAAAGAGGATGAATTGGATCATATATGTCTCCTTAAATTTTTTTCAAGAATGTAGGAGATTGAATTGCTAATTTTGTGAATGAAGATTTATGTATCAATTTTTTAAGTACACGTAGAATAATGGTAATCACTAGTTAGAAAAATCTTTTGATTCTTTAATGGATGTCCGTTTGAGTTTTCAATAATTTTGTGTCTCATTGTTGATCTAGGATGACCAAGTTATTTATGCTAGAGAATAAATATTTCTTCGTTAGTGAGCTTTTGGTTAAATACTATATTTATTTCAATTACACGAATCATCATATAATACAATCCAGATGAAAGAATAGGAAGTTTTTCTAACTCAAGTTTTTTATTTGAATCATAAGAAATAATATATAAAAATTCTTTACCATGATCACTTTTTGTTTCAATATGATATTCATTTTGGTGGATATCCTTAAAGCTTAATAAATTTCTTTTAGAATGTGCTGAGTAAAGAGCTTCCTTGATTTCTAAATTTGTACCATCTGATAGTATTATTGTTGCTCTTTTGGAGCCTTTAATTATATTAGAAGTACCAAACTTATATTTACATTTCCATCTATAAAGGTTAATTATGAAAAATATTTTTGATCCCGAAGTATGGTATGAGTTGTAGCACTATCAGCTATACAAAATTCTTTCACATTCATTTTTAAGTTTAATCTAGAAGATGAATAAGATATTAATTTTATAAAATTATTTATTAAAATAAAAAAAAATATAATAAAAATTATTCTTTAACTATTTCTTCATCAATAATCATGTGGTTAATTTTTTCTTCGGGATGGACAAAAAAATCAGAGACATCAAAAGGAGGCACATTTGGATTATCATTATCATTATTAAATAAATCTACAAAGTTTGTCTCAGGCTTTTTTCTTCTCTTTCATGGAAGCTTGATATAGGTCTACCAGATGCTTTAGCATATATACAATAGGTACGTGACCCATGATCCTTCATTCTATATTTATAGCAAACATTCTTTTAGGCTATATCTTTTTCTCTTCATTAGAGCTTATACTATTGAGAAATGTGTCCTAAAGTCAATCATCTAAGTAGTAGATAATTAAAATTAGTATATAAATTATCTTATAATAATAGTTATTTGGTTGGTTCATCATAAAAGTTCTATCTTTCTTAAATAAACTCCTAAATTATGATGAAGTTCTTAGAACCATAATCAATCGATAAAGAAGGATTTATCGGATGATTCTTAAATTATTCATGATCAAATGATAAGATATTAATAAGGATGATAACTTATCGAGTGTAGGTTGTTGTATGCCATATGCGTTGGTTGTCCTCGTAACCAAGAAATGTAGAAACACTGGTATGGCATCCAGATGAGATATAGGAGTATATCTATACTGAACGTGACTAATGTAGTACTCTACTATCAAAAGTAGCTAGCTAAGATCAATAGGTATAAGTGTTTCTCCGATCTAAGACTACCATGGTGACTTGCAAGCAACTCACTATACTTTAGTATCGGACTGTCTGTATTTCTAATATAGGTTCGAAAGGTTTCTAGGTATAGTCAAGTACTTGTAAAGTCGGTGTGAGTTAAGATGAGATTTACCACTTCTAATTAACTTCAAGAAGAGAATGACTCGCTGTATTTTAATTTAGCAAAATCTGAGCCTGGGTAATCCTCGTGAGGTATTACGGGATTTGCAAAATTTTGAGATAAAGATGACTTATATGAGTGTTTAACAGCATACTTAAAGTCGTCTTGAGTATTATTGATCATAGGGATGATTTATACGGTAACCATAGTCTAGGGTTCTAAGAATGTTATTTTGCATACATTCGACCTATTCGGACGTTAAAAATTATTGCTAGATGGTAACTTTGATTGGTATAAGAATCGATTTCTAAGCTATCGACTTAGGTTCGAACCTATGGGGTTACACATATTAGAGTTTGTAATCTGATCAGATGGTTAATCAACGATTGAGAATCATTCTAAGGTTAATCCATCAATACGATTGATGTTTGACCTAATGCAAGTATTGCAGGAGGATTGATTAGTAATTGAATTGCTAATTGGCCCAATCTAATTAAGCAATCGGGCTGAGTTCAAGTCTAATTAAATTAGATTCAATTAGAATTAGTTTGGACTTAATTATATTAAGTCGGTTGGTTTATTGGATAAGCCAATTGCAAGAAAGAATAATTTTTTGTTTGACTAGGACTTGGGTGCATCTGATTGACTTAGGATTTATATCAGATTTAAATCTTAATTTAATATAATTTAATTAGACTCCTAGTTGGACTAGAATCATCCTTAATTAGATTATATTTAATCTAATTTAAATTAAATTTAAATTAAATTTAAAATAATTTTGACCTAGTCAAACAAGAGGAGTTCTAGTTGGATTAGGACTCTCTCTTTCTCTTGCGCCTAAGAAAGCCCACGCCTACATATATTTTTCTAAGGTTTACGTGAATATTTCCATGCCAATGAGAGGTCCCCACGCCCCACCTATCAAATTTTTTGGGAGTTTGTTATGACTTGGTCAAAACAAGAAAGAGTTGGGATTTTTTTCCTTCTTGCAAGAGTCCCCTTTTGACCAAATTCCTTTCTCCCTTGTGCGCCACCTCTACCCACGCCCTTCTTTTGATTTTCATCCTTTTTTCCTTTTTTTTTGTGTGTTGGTTTTCTATTTCACATGCCAAAAATCAAGGAAGGGGCGTCCAAACACGCCAAAAGTCAAGGGAGGAGCATCCAAGTGTTGGATGCCCCATAGAAGTCCTCCTTTGACTAGGTTTTAACCTAGTCTTGCAATGAAAGATGGATGCCTCTTATGAGATGGTTTTAGGATGTGAAAAATTCTAAAAAAATTCTAAAAAAATTTAAAAAAAGAGAAAAAGGCTTGGAGGATTTGTGGCATGAAGATTCATGAAGAAGAGCCTTCAATTAAGATATTAAAGGTTGATGTCTTGAAGAGACAAGGTAAGAGAAGATTGTCTTCTCTTATATTTTTTTTATATTTTTATATTTTTATTTTATTTATAATTTTTATATGATAAAAATTTAAGAAAGAAAGAGGATTTGGGTGTGGAGATGAGTGCTCCAAGTTGTTGGGGCATGATGTTAATTTTTGGACATGATCTGATCATGTCCTGATGCGAGAAGAAGAGGAGAAGAAGGTCTTCTCTTAGGGTTTTTTTGAGAATCCTTCTTCTCATTTTTTTATGAGATTTTTGTATGAATAAAATAAAAAATCTTAGATCTGAAAACTTAGAAAAAATTCTAGAGGAGAAGGTCTCCTCTTGTCCTAGCATAGAGATATTTTCAGGACATCAACCGTTGATGCCCTGAAGAAGAAGATTTATCTTATCTTAGGATTTATTTTTTCTTGATTTTATTTTCTGATTTATGAAGGATCCAAGGGTTGGATTTCTTCCTTATTCCTTCTCATGTTCCTCATCTTTTGGAATATCCAAGAGATCCGAAGAGCATGTATTTGATTAACCATCAGGAGGGATTTGCAAGAAGCTAGCACTTCGAATGGATCTTCATTCGATGAACCTTCGATTTATGTTGCAGGTTCGTATGGATCATCTATAGAGGTCGGACACTTATGCAGCTCCAAAGATAATAACAGATTCAACCATAGAATTTTCAACTCATGCAAAGATAAGAGATCTGATCTCTTGGTGATCTAGATGTGATCTAAGATTAGATCTATAATTATTCTAGATCTAGATATTGATATGATCAATACTATTTATGATTAACTTAATTTTAGATTTATATTTATATCATAACATGTTATAAATTCTTAATGTAGAATTTTATAATTTGATTACATGCATATTGTAGATTAAATAGTTTAATCTATGTCTTTCGCTGCTCTATATTTTAAAATTTTTTTGAAATCTATGCATGAAACCCTGCATATTTTTCAACAGTGGTATCAGAGCATCTAGGTTCTTTTATAATATGATTATATTTATATTAAATTAAATTTAAAAATTAAAATTAATTAAAAATCATACATACTGCCATAAGATTATCCTATTATAAGGTTAGCCCCTTATAATGAAAAGGTTGTCCTAATATGTGCTGATCTGAATTTGAATCATGAATAATTTATATTAGATCTAAAAAAAATATAATTTATTTTTAAATTTAAATCTAAAATTAAATATATATTTAATCTATTTTAGATTATTTATATTAGATCTAAATAATATCAGGATTGCACATACTATCATAAGGTTGTCCTGCTATAAGGTTTATCCATTACAGTGAAAAAGTTATCCTAGTATGTACTGATCTAAAAAATCTAAGTCATAAATATATTAGATGAGATTTAAAATAATTTATAATTTATTTTTAAATTTTAAATCTAATTTTAAATGGTTTATGATTTGATCCACATGATGTGTTTTATGTTTAGATCTAAATCCTCTTATTGCATATGTTGATATATAATTTTTATTTTAAATCTAGAATATATATGTATGACATATTTATTTTATAAAATTTAAATTAAGAACTTACTTTCTGTAAAACTCTAGATTCGAAATCCTAGGACATGATCTAAACAATGAAATAAATCAGATCTAAAATCATGTATTGAATATGATTCAATATAAATTATTTATAATTTAAAAATATTTTAAATAATAAAATTAAAAACTAGTTTTGAGGTTCCATAAATCCAAACTTTAAACTTAATTGAGAATTAAGTAATTATTTAGGATCTAGATTTGTTATTTGAAGATCTTAAGACAAATTCACAAAACTTGGGTTAAAGGTTAAATGAGTTAGTTTTGATTAGGTCATTAACTAGGTTAGACCTAGGGTTAGATTAAATATGAACTTAGTTAAAAAATTGATCAAACCTAATTAATAGTTAATTAGGATTAGATTATTTTTTTTCTATAGATCAATATAATTGTTGTAGTTGATCAAAGTCCATATATCTAATAAATGAACTTGATCGTGGCTCAGTGGTTGAGCCGGAGTCTTTAGGCAGACCAAATTAAAACTGACAAACCAATTGATATCTAAGGTAAGTCTGGCATTTCATATCGATGATTTTTAATTAGTAGTCCACTTACCTAGCCATTTCTGATGGTGTCTAAGGCAAGCCTTAGTAGACCCTCCCACCGATCTCACTTACCTGACCAATATGGTTAATCGGATTTTGATTATGTTGCTTATTGATTCGAGCTAACCCATGTCACATAGAAAATCAGTGAGATCGATTTCGTTCAGTGAGACTGATATAGGTGCCCATGGACCAAAATTGATCATAATCCTCATCAGTGACTTGTGAAGTCAGTGGGAGGACCTGACTTGGTGAAGTCAGTAGGAGCAAATTGGTTCATATCTTTTATATTCTTGAATCACTAATAATTTAAACTCTCTAAAATTATTAGATTTTTAAAAAAATAAAGTTATGAAGATAACTGAGTCATAGCCTCCCATTAAGGTTTTAATAATGGGTCTATTAACTCAATAATCATTGGAGGCCCAAAGACCTAGTGCTTGTTGACTAATGAAATTATCATTCATCATATGACGACTTGGATGTGTCTCTCTAATGATGGTTAGGTTGGTCAACCAAAGTTGGGCCTAATCATTCGTTGGTTAGATGCACCAAGTATAGTCATATTAATGGTTGGACCTAACCGGATCCTTACAGTGGAGGCCAAAGCCTACTGATTAGATTTCTGATGTAAAATTAAATTATTAAAAATTATTTAAAGAAATAATTGATTACGAACCTATCCTTAGATGTACATGAATTGGCCAACCAAAGTTGGGCTCATGTGCAGTCTATGTGGATTCTAGTACCTACTAGAAAATTAAAGTAATTCTCCGAATTAGAGGTAGAGGCTATCAATTTAAATAAAATAGTGAAAAAACCTTTAGACTAAAGTTCAAGTCTTTAGGCTTAATATAATTCATATACTTAGGTCAATGTTCTCTTTTCTCAAATTAAGGCTAAACCCTAATTGCTCCTATCACTATTACACAGTGATGACTTATGGGATCCAATTTTGATAATTAGTATTAAGAGTTGAATTTGGTTCAGCAGTACGAATGGATTCGTACTGGGGCTTCTAAGTTCAGTCAAAATAATTAGTCCAAGGTTAACCTAAATTAAGCATAGTGCTTCTAATGTTAGAAGCAGGGTCATAGGAAGAAAAATTGTCTTGCTTCACTTGATCATAATAGGCTGAATAAGAGAAAGGAGCAAAAGTTGTTCATTAAAGATATTATATGATAACATCTTAAAATTTTTCTATAAATAATTCTACTACATGGGTATTAGATGCTGGCAGTCTTATGTAATTTATTGCAAAGACTACAAGTAGGTAGGATATTTAAAAATGATGAGAAATACCTGAACATTGGGGATGGAAGTCTTGTTCCAATTCTAGCTTTAGGATTTGTCGAGCTTATTTTCAATATATGTCATTTTGAGTGACACTATTGTCCATCGTTTATGATAAATGTAATCTCTGATGGCCTTTTGATCAGAGATGGTTATCATTTATCAATAAAAAAAATTATTATGATATTATTATGAATAATATTATAGTAATATATGGATAATAAAGAAATAATATTTAATATTTATGCAGTCTGTTAAGTGTAATGTACACATCCAAGTTAAATTATATCATGGATATCTATCTTTGGCATTATAGGCTTAGTCATCTTAACAAGAACAGGATAAATGGATTAGTTTGAGAGAAAAATCTTGACATCAATGATTATGAACTATTGATAACTTGTGAATCTTATCTTCTTAGAAAAATGATAAAGTTACCTTTTACTGGAAAAGGTGAAGGAGCTGATAAAGTTCTAAGTCTCATACATAGTGATGTATGTAGACTTATGAACTTAAGTGCCAAAGGAAGATACTAATATTTCATTACCGATGACCTATCTGGACATGGATGCATTTGGCCTGAATTATTTAAAATATTTAAATGATTTAATAATGAAATAGAAAAACAAACTGAAAAGATATTAGAACTCTTTGATCGGATCGAGGAGGCAAATACTTATTCAGTGAGTTTTTGACATATCTAGGAGAGAATTGGATTCTCTCTCAAGTGGATTTCTTTTTGAAATACAGTGTATCTAAAAGAAGAAATTGAACTTTGTTAGACATGGTTCAATCCACTATAGGATTCACTTGTCTGCTTGTTTTAGGATTGTGCTCTTGTGGCTACTAGTTTTACTCTGAAAAAGATTTTGAGTAAATCTATCGCATAGATTTCATATAGGATATGGATTGGGTGTAGACCTAGACTCTCTCACTTTTGAATTTAGAGTTGATCGGCCTATGTCATATATTTGCACATAGATAAACTTGGATCCTGATCCAATAAGTGTTTAAAGGGTTATTAATTCTACCATACTGAAGAGTATAAGATGTTCATCAGTAGTAAAGGCGTTTCTTTTAAAAAAAAGTTTCTTAGAGAAGAAACTGATATCTGTAAAGTTAAACTTAAAAAAGTTTGACTGGTAGAAAAGAATCGATGTAATCTAGTAAACCTACAGAATCTGATTTGATCAGATCAAATCTAGAGGCCATTAAAGTATCATCTTTAAGGAGATCTGATAGAGTACCGCATTAGCCGAATAGATACTTCAGTATCTAGGTTCGAGATGGCAATTTTGTTGAGCTTGATGAAAATAATAAGGATCCGATCACCTATAGGGATATAATGCAGTGATTTGACTCTGAGAAGTGGCTTGGAGCCATATGATCCAAATTGAAGTCCATGAAAATCAATAGTATATGGACACTAGTTGATTCACCTGAAGGGATAAAATCTATTGGGTGTAAATGAATTTTCAAAAGGATCAGACTAGCGCAGATGAGAAAGGTAAAGACCTTAAATCTCATTTGGCTATTACCTCAGAATTCGAACATACGTTTTGAACGTATGCCTTTGTTATGAACAAAGACAAATCCTGCATTTGTAATTGGGCAAAATATTCTATAGTGTTATTCCTTGTGTTGTCTATGAATGAAATTTTCTTAATCGAGAATGACATCCCAGCATTGCAAAGAATAAAGATTTAGCTATCATCTTTTTTCTCCATGTAAGTGATCAGACATGGTATACTCACTAGAGGTAGTGAGCAGATACCAATCTGATCCAAGTGAGAGCCACTAGAAGATTGTATAGATAATTTTTAGGATTTAGAAAATACTAAGGTTCAGTGTCTCAAATATGGAAGTACTGACTTAAAACATAGAATATTTTAATTTCAGTCAGAATAGGATGACAACTAGAGAATGTCGGCTCATACCCTAATTGTAGGAGCAATCTGCTGGAAAGGTTCCAAGCATGATACTTTAGCCTATTCAGTTAGTGATGTAGAGACATTGTGGCATATGATGCTGTCATGTAAGCTACATTGTTGTTGAGGTTCATTAGCAGGTTGGGAGTGGCACCCTCCACCGATGGTCCAATCCTATCATAGCACTGGAGCCATAGCTCAGACTAAACAACCAAAGAACCAGCATATTCTACATTGCTATCATCTTTGATTTTTGATCAAGGTGACGTCGATCTTTAGAAGATCGATGAAAATGGAGAACTTGACCGACCCATTTGCTAGGATCTCGAAACTAAGAAGTTCTACGAACTCAAGTGGAAGATAGGATATTTGATATCGTTCTGATTGGTTTAAGTCCAAGTGAAAGTTATTGAAAAATGTGTCCTAAAGCCAATCATTTAAGTAGTAGATGATTGAAATTAGTATATGAATTATCTAATAATAATAGTTATTTGGTTGGTTCATCATAAAAGTTCTATCTTCCTTAAATGAACTCTTAAATTATGATGAATTTCTTAGAACCACAATCAATCAATAAAGAAGGATTTATCGGATGGTTCTTAAATTATTCATGACCAAATGATAAGTTATTAATAAGAACGATAACTTATCAAGTGTAGGTCGTTGTATGCCATATGCGTTGGTTGTCCTCGTAACCAAGGAATGTGGAGACACTGGTATGACATCTAAATGAGATATAGAAGTACATTTGCATTGAACGTAATCAATGTAGCACTCTATTGTCAAGAGTAGCTAGCTAAGGCCAATGGGTATAAGTGTCCTTTGATGTTCTGAAAGAGAAGATTTGTCTTCTCTTAGAATTTTTTTTTTATTTTATTTTTTGATTTATGGGAGATCCAAGGATTGGATTTCTTCCTTATTCCTCCTCGTGTTCTTCATCTCTTCGAGCGTCAAAGGGATCCGAAGAACATGTATTTGATTAACCGTCAGAAGGGATCCACGAAAAGCTAGCATTTTGAGTGGATTTTCGTTCGACGAACCTTCAATCTGTATTGCAGGTTCGTGTGGATTATCTGGAGAGGCCGGGTGCTTGTGCGGCTCCAAAGGTAACAATGGATTTAATCGTGGAGTTCTCAATCCATGCAAAGGTAAGAGATATGATCTCTTGGTGACCTAGATGCGATCCAGGATTAGATCTAGAATTATTCTAGATCTAGATATTGATATGATCAATACCACTTATGATTAATTTAATTTTAGATTTATATTTGCATCATAACATGTTATAGATCTTTGATGTAGGATTTTGTAATTTGATTACATGCATGTTATAGATTAAATAGTTTAATCAATATCTTTTGCTGCTCTATATTTTAAAAAAGTTTTGAAATCTATGCATGAAATCCTGCATGTTTTCCAACATGTACCTATTTTTAGATTCTGCCAGTTCAAGTGGCTTGTCCCATTATTCTTGAAACCACCCCGACCACGACCACGATCACGGCCATGCCCACGATCTCGTTCACACACATGCTCATTATTTTGGGATGACACAACATTCACTTTAGGGAATGGTGTGGAGCCGATCGGGCTCATGATTTTTTAGTAATAATTTATTATTCTGCTCAGCTATTAAAAGGCATGAAATTAATTTAGAATATCTTTTAAATGTGTTCTCGATACTGTTGCTGCAGGAGCATATTTCAGGCGTGAAAGATAGAGAATATCTTTTCCAACATATCCTCATTTATTACATTCTCTCCACATAGTTTTAATTGTGAGCTAATCCAGAATAGAGTAGAGTTATATTCAGATATGATTTTAAAATCTTGCAACCTCAGATGCATCCAATCATACCTTATCTTTGGAAGAATGACTATCTTCTGGTGGTCGTATCTTTTCTTTAGGTTATTCTACAATTCTAGTGGATCTTTCATAGTAAGGTATTCAACTTTTAAACCTTCATCAACATGATGCTGAAGAAATATTAAAGATTTCACACAATTATGTAGGAATACAGTATTTCCTTCTTGAATCATGGTTTCAAGATTCATGGCATTAAGATACATTTCAGCATCCAGAATCTGAGATAAGTAATTCTTGCCTATAATATCAAGAGCAGTGAATTACAAATTTACCAAATTCGACATATTTAAACTAAAAATTATAAAATAAATAAATATTAATAACTGTATCTTTTTATAAATCTATTCTACAATCGAATAGCCTGTGAAAGCTTTTAGAAGTAATCCTCAAGATTCCATTAATAGATGTTGAAGAGAGGGATTAGCCCAATAGATTGTGAGAATTTAATATTTTTAAAAGAAATGCACTTAAAACTTAAAATATATCTTCAAGAATAAAACAAAGTTGATTCAAACTTGGGACCTCATTCTACTTGAAAATGCCTTGTACTATTAGATTGTAAAGCTTCTTGTGATAACATGTTGTGAAATAATATAATATATAATAGAAAGGAGAGAGACACAATGAAAGAATGAGAGAGAGAGAGAGAGAGAGAGAGAGAGAGAGAGAGAGAGAGAGAAAGGAGAAATCTTTTCATAAGGTGATCATAATTCTCATTCTATTTCAAGCTTCTTTTATAGATTTTTTAATTCAAATTATAAAGAAAATAATATTTCTCATTCGTTTATAAAAAAAAATAATATTTTTTATTTTAATTCCTACGAGGTCATCCACATGGGCTTCAACACCCATTTATAACAGAAGCAATAAAAAGTAAAGTTTGAAAACAAAATCAAGTTAGATGGGGCCTGATTTTTACAATATTTGCAATATATCCCATAAAATTTGTTGCTTGATAGACTTTTCTTTATGACCATGAAAATCATGGATTGAGCTATATGGCTTGGATCAAGTTACCCTATTGGATTGAACTCGGGTTTGAAGCTGGGACAAAACTGGACCAAAATGTGTTGGATTTGTTGACAGGGTTGTGCAAGGAATATTATCGAATCAACTTTGGTCATTATGCTTATATAGAGATTTAACACATTTATGAGTGGATTTTTTTCATTTTAGGCTCTTCGATGCAGAAGAAAAGGGAGGATCCTTGGAAACAACATATTTTTTTGATAGGAGACGCCTACTACTCATATAATTCCTTTTCCCTCCTTGCAAAATTATTGGCTTTTGCTAGGGATGTGCCGAATCAAACTTTGAGTAAAGCTTATTTGGAACACGTATGTTATTGGTTCAAATTTAGTCATTTGTCTTATATAGAAGTTTATCATGTTCGTGAGAAAATTTTTTATTTACAGGTTCATTGATGCTGAAGAAAAAGGGGATGCTTCGATCCTATTGGTGATTATATCAAAGCTATCGAGCAGAACACGAGAATGCCAACAATAGCTTGCTTATTTGAACAAACTAACGTCGAGCTAAATTTCAAGCCAAACACGTACGCTGTTCATTTGGCACCGGCATGGTTCCTGCCACAAGCTAGTACTTGGCATGATGCCGTGCCAATTTATGAAATTGATACATATTGGGCCATTGTAGCCATTCACGGCACTCTCACTAGATATTTTAATCCTTGGTTTTAATTAATCACCCATAGAAATGAATCTCAATTAGAGTAAACCAACTCGACGTGAACTATTCCATGTCTAATGTACTCCAAGACAGCTTCAATTCAGTTCCAATGACTTCTGCAAAAGCTAATACTCATCCATCCATCCTTTTTTCTTTTTAGGAAGAGCTGAGCTAGGTTAGCGTCTATGCTTAATGCGGTAGACCTAGATCTATAATTGGTTCCAGATCTCGTACGTTATGTTAATTACTCATGTTTTATATGATCAAGTTCGCTCCACCAATTCTGCACCAAATCAAGCCTTTTTTTTTGGATGTCGATCTTGCATCTGTACTCGACCTGTATGTCTGAAATTATGTACTGATTTAGGTCCAATGTGCTTGCGAACTATTAATTTTTCTTCTACTTGCACTAAAACTCATCTCCATGCATTCGCGTGGGTCCTTTTCTTGTCCCAAGAATTTTGAATTCTTTGGATCATTATTGATGATGAACCTATATAAAGTATGTATATGACTTTCAACTGTTGCTAAGGTAGATATATAACGTAGATTCTTGGATTTTATTTATAGTTCACGCGTCGATTGCCTACGTTGTGGATTAACTTGTAGAACTCACTGCATGGAAACAATTCTACTTAGATTTCTAATTTTATTGATATTTGCATGATTTATTTATCTTTATATTTTTGAGATTCGTTTTCCAAATCATTTAATATTTTCTTCTTTGGTTCTTATACTACTTTTCCAAACCTTATTATGTTTTAGTCAGCTTATGGTTTGACGTCCAAAAGTCTAATGGATTCGGGTTGCCAAACTGTTGCCTCTACGTTGGTGGGTAAAGATGTTGAACAAATCAACAATTTTTTAGACATGAAGCGTATGACAAAGGAGGAAAAGGAAGTGTTGACAGGGGAACACCCATGGGCATTTTAACTTTATTTAGTGGGGGTTTCCTTCGACCTGTTAAGTTAGTAACTTTCTAGTTTTGGAGAAATTAAAAAAGAATCGCTGCTCGAGTTTTGCGACCTTTAAAAAAAGTCAATTGGCCAATAAAGTGCCTCCATTGTTTCTCCTTTTTAACAGGCTTGCGGACTCTTGAGAAGTAATTGCGTTTCAACTGCGTGTCTTGGATTTCCCTAATTTCGCTATACCAGAGCAGTAATCTTTCCAAAGTATCTCAAAAAGGTAGGCAGGCATTTAGCTTTGTGAGACTGCTTGTATTCTTGCTGTCGTTGAGATGCTGCTAGTTTTTTTAAGTTGAGATGTTCATATAGAGATAAAAGTGGATGTCCGGATGTATTCGAATCTACGTAAATATTGATAAAAATTTAAATTTTCAACTAGTATCTATATTTTTATTCATATCCATTGGAAAAAAAAAGAAAAAAAGAATTGGATATGAATAGACAACTATTCAATTTGTATCTAAATGTCTGACTAAATTTATAATTTTTTTTAATTTTATATAATATTTATAATTTTTTTTAAAATTAAATTATTATATTAATATATTATTAATTTAATTTATTATCTATTTAGTAGCATCATTGATTCGATCAAGTTTAATCATCCAACTTATATCTATATTGATATCCATATTTCTAATATCTAATTTATATTTATATTTATTTAAAATAAATATAAATATAAATATATTAGTATCTTATCTATATTCGATCTAATTTTTAGCTCTATGGATGTCCTGTTTGTTCATTGCTATTTTTTTTTATTTTTTTTGAGAAAATAGGAGCTAGTCTCCACCTTTAATCCATTACCGCACCCCCAACTCGGGGGAGGGTTTGGAAAAGTTGGTATATACTTTGTTGCCTTCCAGACCCTTTCATTATGCTTAATCTAGGTGCAGTGATTTATTCCGGACGAAGTTAAGCCGGTTAACCTGGGTTATCCGATTCCGCTTCCAAACGTAAAACAGATGCTTATCAAAAAAAAAAAAAAAGTAAAGCGGATGAAATCAGTAGTTGACTGAATAAAATAAGAAAGAAGTTTAGATACAAATTTTGCTTGTTTTGCTGAGAACCGATTGGTCCATTCCAAAAACGAGGATTTCATTTGCTGAGTCATGTCAAGCTGCCAATTTTAATTTTTATTGAATATTCTATTTTTTTTCGTTCCTTCCATTTAGATCAGATGATCATTAGGGTATAGAACTGTCAATTTGGATTGAACCTGCCCTGTAATATAGATGGATTGGGTTGGGTTCATATTTTAGCAATCCATTTAAAAGTGGGTTAAAAAATTCATCCCGTTTAGGTTGCTGGTTCGGGGTGGGTTGGAATGGGCCGGCCCACTTTATTCTTTTTGATCCCTATCTTTTCTTTTTCTTTTCTATTTTACCTTCTATCTTTGTCTTTTTTTTTTTTTTTTTTTTTTTTGATTTCCTCCTCCCTCACCGTCCCGGCCACCACGCCCAACACCTGCAACGCCACCCCTCCAACCCCCACCCACCCCGACCACCCCCGCCTTCGCCCCTCCTCGCCGTGGCCACCCCTCCCCACTTCCCCACCCCCCCACCTCCGCCTTCGCCCCTTCCCACCGCAGCCACCCCTCCCCGCTTGCATGCCCTCCCCCACCGCCCCCCACCCCCAACCCCACCGCGGCCACCCCTCCTCGCTTGCCCATGCCTCCGGCCACCCCTCCCAGCTCAACCCTCCATCCCCTGTGCCTCCCGTTCTCCCCGCTCGCCCTCAAAGCCATCTCTTCCTCTTGATCCCCCATGACCCTCCCCTCCGCTGCCAGCCACCTCTCCCTCTCGGTGCCCCACTCGTCCCCCCATCCCCCACCACCCTACCCCGCCGCCACCCCTCCCCGCTCGCCCTTTCGTCCCTTGCCCCTCCGGCCTTCCTGCTTGGTCCCCCTCGCTCGCCCCTCCATTCCTGCCCCTCCCGACCTTTCCAATTACGGATTTTTTTTTTAAATTTTTGACGGGTTGACCCGTTTAACCCGCAGCCTATAGTGGATCGAGTTGGGCTGAAATTTTTTCAATCTGCCAGTTAAATGGGCCAACCCGTCCCATCCCATTTAGAGATAGGTCGGGGTGGGTCAGAGCAGGTCGGGACTGGCCGGTCCATCTTAACAGCTCTATTAGGGTATGCAAAAAAACCCATCCAATGATGAATCTGGCCTGAGCCCGCCTTTTTGATTTGGTTCATATTAGATTTTTTTTTTTTCATTTGATTTTGTTTTGATTTTAAAAGTTTAAAACTGAAAAAATTTGGTTCATTTTCGGCATTAGCTTTCACAAACCGATTTGACTCACTCCTACCCCAACTATATATATATATTCAAACTATCCTAATCCAATACGACCTGATCCATACATATCTATATATATTTAAAGTTTTTATGTTCATTATATATTGTTACTATAGTAATGTAAACATCTCAGTTCGTCCGATCAGTAATCGAAATACCTCAACTTAGTTCTTATATGTCAATATCCTAAGGTTAAGAAAGTTACCGTAATATCCTCCGAGCTAGTGGTCAGACTTTGGCGGGAGATCCGAGTCATTCCCTTCAGCAACAGCTAATCCAACGATTAGGCTTTTAGATCACCTTAGATAAACGGCTCCTCGTCATCCTCGGCGGCCCGTCTTATGGATAAATTGCGATCCAGCTGCGATCTAGCGGCGAATAAGTTGTTTTCCACTTCATCTAAACTCATAGGAGCAGATAAGGCATTCCAATCCTTCCAGTAATGATCTTCCCGCTCGGGGACGATGGTCCTAATCTCGCCACAATGTCATTAGTGATCTAAAATTAGTGGAACAGCATAACGTCCGTAAAAAGTTTTCTCTACAAATATCATAAACTCTAAGGATCCAGGTAAGCACAAGTAATTTCTCTTAGAGAACTCGTTGTTGTTTGATCATTCTCTACTGACTTGTGCATTGAAAGATCCTTGCTAGAGTTAAATCCTCCAGCCCAGACTTTATTTTGCAGGTCACTCCAGTATCCCTGTGAGAAGCCGACCGCTCCGCCCCCAAGGTGACCCATTTTTGGTAACAATAGATAGAGGAAGGGCCTTATCTCTTGAATATGCCACCAAAGAAGGTATCGTCACGTCTTAATGATGTCGGAGACGCTACTGCCTCTCAGCAGATAGATCTTTGGGCTGAAGATCATACTCAGCCCCTACCAGTAGAAGCCTCTCTGTCGGCTCAATCGGTCCCTATTATAATGGACCACTTCAACCTGCTCCTCCAGTAGGTTCAAACTCTGACGGCCGCCATTTAGGTTGTCCAAACTTCTTTTGCACCTCTTCCAATGGCGCCGCAATCGAGCCAAGCTATCCCTGCACCACCCTCAACGATGCAACCTATACTTTCTTCAACAGTTCTAGCTGCACCTCCTACCTCGATGCCACTTCGACCGCCAATCTCACAGCCCTAAGGCAAGCCTCCTCGGGCACCCCCACAAAGCCCGAAGAGGAAGCAACCTCATTGGCGATCCCCTAGCCTACAATCTGGGCATGACTCTACCCCCGATCGACACTCACCTCAATAGTTAGAGGCGTGTACTATTCAAGATCAAATTCTGAAGAAGAGGCTACATTAGCTTGAAAAGCAAATTGAGGCCATCAATAAAGCTTCCTCCTTCAGGCCTTATGATGGATTCAGCGGCGAGCCTCTCTTCGACGAGAGGATCCTAAGGGAGCCACTTCTGCCAAATTTTAAGCTACCTCAGTTTGAAACTTACAATGGGACCACAAACCTCGTCGATAATGTGGAAACCTTCAAAGCAGCATTGCTCTTTCAGGGAGTATTTGATGCCATCCTTTGTTGAGCCTTCCCCGCAACTCTTAAAGGGGCAGCTCAACAATGGTACTCCAATTTAAAGCCAGCCTCCATCCATTCTTTCAAAGAATTGAGCCGGTCCCTGGCTGCGCATTTTGTTAGTAGTTGCAAGCAGTAGAAGCAATTCAACTATCTCAATACCATCCAACAAAGGGAGGGAAAGTCGATCCATGACTATGTGAGCCAATTTAATGCGGCAATTCATGAAGTCTGTGACTTGGATCAGTCAGTCGTGATGACCGCCTTGATGGATGGATTGTAGAAGAATGATCTGAAGAGGTCATTAATAAAGTTCTTTCCTCAGGACTATGCCGGGATATTGGATCGGATGAGGAAGTACTCTTACCTAGAGGAAGCTTTTGCTGAAGATTTTCTTGCCAGTTCTATAGTGGCGGGATCGAATAAGGAGCTCACTCCATTGAAGAAGAAGGCCGACTACCAGCGCTCCTGATCTCCACCCAGGAAGCAAAAGGATAGAGGTCCATCTAGAAACTATTGATCTCCAAGTCTCTAGAGAAGAGATCGACAACGCTTTCCCCAGAGGTGATACTACAACTATACACCTCTGAATACCACTCGGAGAGAAATTTTGATGGAGATTCAAGCCGAGCTCCCTCATCCTCCGAGGATGCGGATGAACCATGAATGCCGCAATCCAATGAGGCACTATTTTTGCGTGGTCACAATATGGAAAACTACTGCCTTCTCCATGATGCAATCGAAAAACTCATTCGGGAGGGAAGGCTGGAGCACTTCGTCTGTGGAAGAACTTCTCCATGATAACCTCCTCCAAGAGCTCTGCAGCCGCCTCGTTAGTCTCAGCACTCAATGCCAATTCCTGCATACGAGGTGGAAGAGCTGGTAGCGGCCGATGAGCAACCTCTTTATAGCGAAATCTACATGATCACTGGGGAGTCATCCAAAGTGGTGGCACCAAAGAAACAAAGACACGGGGATAGGCTCAGAGAGGCAATAACCTTCACTAAGCAGGATGTACAATAATAACACAATGATGCGGTGGTTGTTTCTTTAAATATTTTTTTATTATAATAGACATCATTTGTTCATTGATAATGAAAGCTCAATCGATATTTTGTATTTCTCTGCCTTTTCTCGAATGGGATTTTCCTTCGATTAGTTAAGTAGATTTGATACACCAATCCAAGGTTTCTTCAAAAGTTTAGTAATTTCGAAAGGAATAATCAAGTTACCTATCAGAGTGGATACTCCACCTCAACAAGTGATGATTCTTATGGACTTCCTTGTTGTGAAGCTTCCTTCAGCTTACAACACTATTCTCAGATGACCTAGCCTCTGGACACTGAGAGCCATGGTGTCTAGCTACCACTTAGTAGTCAAATTTTCAACAATCCATGGAGTAGGAAAAATTTGAGGTAACCAGACTGTGGCACGGCTATGCTTCACCGCCAAACTCCAAGTAGAGGTCCAAGTGAAAGCCCAGCCTAAACTTCCAATAGGGCGAGATGCTTGAGATGATCTAGTGGAAAACTGCGCTCAACCATCTGACAAGCTTTTGGAGATCCTATTGAGGAAGGAGAATCCTCATCAAACCATAAAAATTGGTTCCTATCTCGATTAGGTAACAAAAAACCAGCTAATCGCTTTTTTATGGGCAAACGATAGGCGATGAAAAAAGCGAATGAAAAGTGGTGCATGTACATTGACTTCACCGATCTAAACAAGGCTTACCCAAAAGATAGCTATTCGCTGTCCTGAATTGACCAGCTGGTCGATGCCATTTCAGGACATGAGCTCGTCAGCTTTGTGGATGCCTTCTCTGCTTATAATCAAATTTAGATGGCTCCCAAAGATGAAGAGAAAACAGCCTTTATTACTGACCATGAAATCTTCTGTTACAGGATAATGCCCTTCGGCTTGAAAAATGCAGGAGTCACATATCAAAGACTGGTAAACAAAATGTTTAAAGATCAGATTAGCAAGAACATGGAAACGTACATTGATGATGTGCTGGTCAAGAGCCGAGCGATGCCAGACTATGTTGAGGACCTCCAAGAGACTTTCAACCCACTTCGTTAATACCAAATAAAGTTAAATCTTATGAAGTGTGCTTTCGAGGTGACTGCCAGCAAGTTTCTCGGCTTCATGATTTGCTGTAGATACATTGAGGTGAATCTCGAGAAGATCAAACCAATCCTGAAAATGTCATCATCAAAAATAGTTAAAGAGGTATAACACCTAACTGATAAAATAGCCTCTCTTAATCGTTTCATTTTCAAGTCGGTCGAGAGGTGTCTTCCATTTTTTCAGACCCTCAAGTAACCAAAGAACTTTCAATGGATCTCGGAATGCCAAGAAGCTTTCGAAGAGCTGAAAAGATATCTTAGCTCTCCATCTTTGCTTAGCAAACTGCAACTAGGTGAAGAGCTCCTTTTCTATCTGGCCATCTTTCTAGTGGTAATCAGTGCAATCCTTGTTCGAGAAGAGGAACGGCTAAAGAAGCCCATCTATTATACTAGCAAGGTCCTCCATGATATGAAAACTAGATATACCAAATTAGAGAAACTGGTCATTACGGCAAGGAAACTTTGACCCTACTTTCAGGCCCACACTATGGTACTGCTCACATATCAACCAATAAAAGCAGTTCTACATCGCCCAGATACTTCGGGTCGGATTGTGAAGTGAGCATTAGAGCTCTCAAAACTAGACATACATTACTGGCCGAGACTTTCTATTAAAGCCCAGATCTTGGCCGACTTCATTCTCGAATGCACTATCCCAGATGGTGAGACCCCAGAAGAAAAAGTTGAAACGAGATTAGAAGACCCTGGAAGCTCCAAGGGCGATGAAAGCTCGTCATCAAACCTAGAAGAAACATAGACCTTACATGTTGATGGCTCATCAAATTTATCAGGATCAGGAGTTGGACTCATTCTATCCAATCCGGAAGAAGATGTGGCGGCATATGCCTTATGCTTCAATTTTCTAACTACCAATAACGAAGCAAAATATGAAGCCCTAATTGTCGGATTAAAGATCGCCAATGAAGCCGGGGCACAACATCTAAAGGTCCTCAATGATTCTCAGCTAGTGGTCAGACAGATCAAAGCAAAATACAAAGCTCAAGAGGAAAATATAAAAAAATATCTTCAAAAGGTAAGAGACTTGGTTTCATCTTTCCAATACTTTAACATTCAACAGATCCCCCAAGTACAAAACACTAGAGCTGATGTTTTATCCAAGCTGGCATCCTTGTTACCCATCGACCTAAACAAAGAAATCTACTTCGAGGTCTTAAAAGCTTTGAGCTTAGAGGAGCCCACCACTGTTCAATAAATCAATGAAGAACTCCATTGGATGGACCCTCTTCTAACATACTTGAGGTCAGGGGAGTTACCACCTAATCGAAAAGAAGTCCGAAAGATCAAAAACAAAGCTGCCAAATATGTATTGCTCAATAATGACTTATATAAGCGATCTTTCTCTCTAGCCCTCCTAAAGTGCCTACGCCCATCTGAAGCTACCTATGCCTTACGAAAGGTCCATGAGAGAATCTATGGAAGTCACTTAGGGGATTGATCTTTATCCTATAAGATTCTTCGACAAGGATATTACTGACTAACAATGCAACAGGATGCACAGAACTTTATCAGAAGATGCGAACAATGCTAGTGAAATAACTGGATCCAGCACTAATCGACAGCACTTCTTACCCCCATTGAAGCCCCATGGCCATTTGCCCAGTGGGGATTAGACATCCTAGGCCCGTTCCCTTGAGTCTTAGGCTAGTGTAAGTTTCTTCTGATAGCCATCGACTATTTTACAAAGTGGATCGAAGCTAAGCCCTTGACTCAAATCACTAAGATGAAGGTTCAGAACTTCATTTGAAAGTCGATCATCTGTCAATAAAGTCTACCCAGAGTGTTGATCTCCAACAATGGCAAATAGTTCATTGGTGCTTGACTTTGTGAATTCTATGAGGACAATGGGATAGAACAGTGCTTCACTTTGGTGGGACACCCCGCAAGCAAATGGAGAAGTGAAGATCACTAACAAGACCCTTCTACAAGGTCTGAAAGCTAGGTTGGATCAAATCGGAAGGTCATGAATAGAAGAACTCTATCACGTCCTCTGGGCCTATCTAACCACTCAAAGGATTTCCACCGGTGAAATGCTTTTCAACCTAGCATTCAAGATAGAAGCAGTCATACCCATAGAATTTGGGCTTCCTTCTATCAGGGTCGAGGAATATGATGAAGACACCAACCCTATATGGCTTAGAGTGAATCTCGGCCTGATCGAGGAAAGTAGGGAGTGTGCAGCAGCGAGGATGGCTGCTTATCGACAGAGGGTGGCCAGATATTATAATGCCTGGGTCAAAGTTAAAGAATTCCAAGCAAGCGATCTCATCCTTCGAAGTGCTGAAGTCTCGTAGCTTACTAAACAAGAAAAACTCTCATCCAATTGGAAAAGTTCCTACCAAGTCGATGAGGTGGTACAGTCAGGAACTTACTGATTGAAGCGACTTAATGGAAGTTTACTTTCTAAACCATGGAATTCGGCCAACCTTTGCATGTACTATAAATAGTTTAAATGAATAATGAATTTATGAGCCCCTTCTCCAAATTCGTCAGTGAGTGTATATGAAAAATCGAATCAAGGTCTCTTTGATCAGAACGAACTCATAGCAGGTTCCTCAGATCGAAACTACTTCAAATGAAGGTCTCTTTGATCGGGACGAACTCACAGCATGTTCCTTAGATTGGAACCACTTCAAATAAGGGTCCCTTTGATCGGGACGATCTCGCAGCGAGCTTCTCAGATCGGAACCACTTCAAATGAAGATTTCTTTGATCGGGACGAACTCACAGCAGATTTCTTAGATCGAAATTGCTTCAAATGAGGATTCCTTTGACTGGGACGACCTCACAATAGGCTTCTTAGATCGAAAACCACTTCAAATGAAGGTCTCTTTGATCAGGATGAACTCACAGTAGGTTCCTCAGATCGAAATCGCTTCAAATGAAGGTCCCTTTAATCGAGATGATCTCGTAGCAAACTCCTCAGATCAAAACCACTTCAAATGAAGGTCCCTTTAATCGAGATGAATTCACAGCAGGCTCCTCAGATTGGAACCACTTCAAATGAAGGTCCCTTTGATCGAGATGATCTCGTAGCGAGCTCTTCAGATTGGAGCCACTTCAAATGAAGGTTCCTTTAACTGGGATGAATTCACAGCGAGCTCCTCATATTAGAATCACTTCAAATGAAGGTTTCTTTGATCGGAACAAACTCACAGTAGGTTCCTCAGATAGGAACCACTTCAAATGAAAGTTTCTTTGATCGGAACGACCTCGCAGTGAGCTCTTCAGATCGAAACTACTTCAAATCAAGATCCCTTTGATCGGAATGAACTCACAGCGGACTTCTCAGATCGGAACTGTTTCAAATAAAAGATCCTTAATTGGGACAAACTTATAGAAAGTTTTTTGGATTGGAACTACTTAATCAAATTGATCCTCTGATCAAGGCAACAATGTAAAGTTCTTTAAAACTGGAGCACATATCAAAAAGATCCTCGGATTGAGACCAATCTCTCAGAAGTCCACTTCAAGACATAGTAAATAGATAGTAAAAGAATTAGTTTATTCATAAAAGAAAACTCTTACAAGAGCAATAATATCACTATTGCTTTTATAAGAAAGGACCAAAAGAGAAAGATAATTAAAAAATTTCTACAGTAAATCCTACGAATCGAGGTCTTGACGTAACAATGCCTTCCCTACTTCACTTCAGTAATGGCATCGGTCATGAACTTATAGAGGACCAAAACCCATCGACATAATATTTATCTCTCCACAGCATCGAGCTTTAGTCTCCGACGAAACCATAGCTGATGTCGGGTTAGAAGAAGAAAGCAAGGCTACCACAAGCTAAAGGTAATGAAGATGATCCCATTGAGGTTGAAGTAGTGATCTCTTGGAATCCAACTCTACTAAGCCTCAGACTAAGGAGCCCTCTAACAACCCAGATACATGATAGATACCTCAAGAAAATAGTTAGAATTGCATCAAAATATCCCATCAAAGCATCCTACAGGCGAGGAAGCATTGAAGGCTGAGGATGCAACTCTAAGTGTCACCCCTAAGGGATGGCTCGATTCTCTCCTCTTCAGAAGCGGCACACCACACAAGCACCTAAGGAACTAAACACTAGACCCCTGCCTTCATTGAGCAAGAAAATAGTGACAAAGCTCTCTGGACCGAGGGAGTGATTGCTTCCGCGAGGAGAAGATAAATGATAAATATCTCAAGATCGAGAACATGGATATCTGGCAGCTAGAACGACTATCATGGACATCCTTGAAACAATGACAGACCAAGGGGGCCCTGTTGCCTCTTCAAGTAGATGACCACGGTCAAAATGAAAGAACATAATTCCCATCCCCTAAGAGGGGTAACACCGTTCTCTCACCATCCTGCAAAATATTCTAAATATCACGGAAGGAGAAGGAAATGATGGACAGAAGGTGAAAAGTTTCCTTTAAATAGAAAAATCTGCTATAATGGCTAGACATCAAGTTGTGCCATGTGCAAAGCAAAGATTGGATAGCCCTGCCGCCCCACTACTATGTACCAAACTTTGCATGAGATTTACGGTAATGATGCTTCTTAACTATGTACATTTAATGCTATGTAGAAAAATAGGCGCATCCCATTGGTTACATGCACCGTTAACAAAAAGATTGATTCGTAAGACCTCGGGTCGGAAATTGATCCCTCCGAAGTCTCTTGGAATAAAGACCTCACTTCTCGGGTTGGAGCAAAATAAGCGATTAAGTTACAAAGAAGAAGTCATAAAAATCAGAGAAGTTTCATTCATCAAGAATTTTCTTTACAATAAATTTTGACACACCCCAAAATTACACAAAAACTTGTTGGACATTTTTTAAGTCAGCGACGGACACCCCTAAAACCTCATCCAAAAAATTTAGATTTAATTTTGGATATCTAGAAGCCACCTCATCTTGGATGACACACTTTTTCTTATCATAAGCATCAAGCACAAATAAAGCATTTTCATCCTTATACTCTTCTGACACCCAAAAATTATCAACGACCCTTAAAATGGTGACCTCGGCTCGTGATTCCATGTCACACTATAGCATGGCCATTTTTTCTTCTACCGATTTCATCGTAATTTGAGCTTCTACTTTGAATGCCTCAGCTTTAGCAGATCGGACTTTGAGCTCCTCTACTTTGGTTATTTTACTTTTTAATGCCTAATACTCGAGCATTCTCCTCGACAGACTTCTTCAATGCTGCCTCAACATTTTGAGCTTTTCTTTCGGTAGCATCAGCCCTATCAGAAGCCTCCTCGACCATCTTTGATAATTTGTCTTTGGTCATTTTGAGCATTGTGGCCTCCAACTCAAATTTTGATGCTTTAGTCAAAATATCAATAGTATTTATTGGGGATAAATTTTGCTCTTGCCGAAGTCCAATCTGAAGCTTAACCTAATGTAGCTGGTAATCACAAAAGAGCTTCAATCAAAAATTCTCTTCCTAGCAGCCGAATTCATTCAGTGGCCGAACTATCCAACGGCCAAACCTAGCCAAACTTCTCAACGGTCGAGCCCCAGTCAAACCTCTTTAGTTGGTCGAACTTCTAAGCAGCCAAACTCCTTCCAGACTCCTCCAGCAATCGATCTTCTACGGAAGCCGAACTCCTTCCGAACTCCTCCAGCAGTCGAGCTTCTATGAAAGCCGAATTTCTTTCAAACTCTTCCAACAATCAAGTTTCTACGAAAGTCGAACTCCTTTTGGACTCCTCCAGTAGTCAGACTCCTACAGGTGTCAAACTCCTTGGACTCCTCCTCTAGAAGCCAAACTTCTATCCAAGTCGAACTCCTCCAGCAGTCGAACTTCTACGGAAGTCGAACTCCTTTCTAGACTTCCTCCAGCAATCGATCTTCTACGAAAGTCAAACTTCTTTCCAGACTCCTCCAGCTAACCTAGCTTCTACGAAAGTCAAACTCCTTTCGGACTCCTCTAACGGTTGGATTCCTATAGAAGCCGAACTCCTTCCGAACTCCTCCAGTAGTCGGACTCCTACGGGAGCCGAACTCCTTGGACTCCTCCTCCAGTCAGACTTCTACGAGAGCCGAACTACTTTCGAACTTCTCCTCCAGTCGGACTTTTATGGAAGCCAAACTTTTTACAGACTATTCCTTTAGATGGATTCCTACAGGCGATCTCACTACTGAATGGTTACGATTATCACGACAATTATGATTGTCATTTATCAAGACAATCATGATCGACATTTATCAAGATACGATTATGATCGATCATTTATCAGGATGGTTACGACAGTCATTAATCAAGGCAGTTACAACAGGCTCCATCTATAAGAAGGGATCCCCCAGATACGTATTTTGCTAGAAGCTTTCCTTCTTTTTCTTCCTAACATTCTACCGAACTTTCTCTCTGAGCACTTCATTTTTATTGGTCAGAAAGAACTAACTTGACCATCGGAGGATTCTATCGGAGCCACCACCATCGACTCTGGATGAAATTTTATTTTGTAGGTCACCGACGGCGACCTCATCTTTCCTCGACTCCGACTCGATCTGGCATCAACCAAATTCTGCATCAACAGAATTGGCGCTAAAGAAAGGACCTGAACCTTCGATTTTCTTATCTTAAAAAAGTGCTCAGCAGTGATCTTTCTCCTTTCTCTCTAGAGTTCTTTACAAACATAATGCCTCCCAAGAAAGCTTCAACCCGACGATCAACAACCTCTGTAGTCAGATCCCATCCAGATACATCAGTTTCCGCTCCAGCTCTAGTAACTCAAGCTCCACCTACAGCCATAGTGAATTCGAAGTAGTTTAACCTACTAATGCAGTGGATTCAGGGCCTCACCGAGATGGTGCAGGTTGATGCATGCTCTTATCACAGGCCATGCGGCAACCTCCAACGACGACTCCACCAAGAAATTCATCATCAGGATATCAAAAACCAGTCCCAAGAAAGAGCATTTGGGCTAGCATGCCCATCACCGTTGGAAAAGAAAAATAGAGAGCAAAGAATCCAAGTTTGGATCATGGTTCTCCTCTGGAGGAGACCATCTCCATCTATAGCTGAAAGCCCTTCAAGGTCTGCGACTGAGACGACATTCTCAATCATAAATTATGAAAGATGGATCGATGGATTGAGAAGCTCGGCCACATCGCCCCAGCTCACCATGACGATGTCCGCACCGATCCTTCTTTCTCTTTTCAAATTATGTAAGAGCCCATTCTACCGAACTTTAAGCTCCCTCAACTTGAAAGCTACGATGGAACCTCTGATCCGATTGATCATCTAGAGGCCTTCCAGACCATGATGCTGCTTCATGGCGCACCAGATGCCATATTATGCCGAGCTTTTTCATCTATCTTAAAGGGAGCAGCAAGAAACTGATACTCGACGTTGAAGCTAGGTATGATCTTCTCTTTTGACCAGATGAGCCATCAGTTCATGGCTCACTTTGTCAGCAGCTAATGTCCGCACCGAGGTTTGGATTCTCTGATGAATGTCAAGTAGAAGGAGAAAAAATCCATCCGGGCTTATGTCACCTAGTTCAATACTGCGGCATTGGAGGTCCAAAACTTGGATCAATCTATTGCAATGGCCGCACTCAAGGGTGGCCTTCAAAAGAATGATTTACTATTTTTTCTGAAGAAGAAGTATCCTAGGAATTTCATCGATCTGCTAGCCCAGACTGAGAGATATACCCGTATGGAAGAAGCCTTCAAGTTGAAGGATGAAGAAATTGTAAGAGAGCGATGGGCGGACGAGTCTAATAGACCCACCATCGATGGAGGGCCGAGTGAAGTTCGGCCACATTCATGGACACCCCTGAGTGCAAGCGAGCCCAAACTTCTTCTCAAGCTCATCATTGGGAAAGCCTTGATAGAAGGGCATGAAGAAGTCCTTCTTTCGAAAGATTCCATAACTATGCCTCCCTTAATGCTCCTAAAACTCAAGTTTTGATGAAAATTAAGAGTCAGTTATCAAGATCAGAAGAATTACGGTCTTCCTCAAATAAGTACGATCGAAGTAAACACTATCTCTACCATCGTGACCACAGCTATGATACTGAAAAATACATTCAGCTCCGAGACAAAATTGAGAAGCTCATCAGGAGAGGTCGGTTGGGTTAATTTCTCCAACGTCAGTCTAAAATAGGAGAAGATCGGCCAAGGGCACTGTCATAGCCAGAACCATCCATGATGGGAGAATAACAAGGAGGTCGGCCACCTCCCAACGTCATCAATGCTACCTCTTGAGGGCTCGGTACCTCAATGAGCCATCATCTCTCAGCCTCAAAGCTAAGAGAAGTTTGCTCCAAATTGAGAAGGCCAGCATGAAATAGAGGAGGTTGTCCGGCCTAAAACTTATTGTCTGAAGGAACTCGAAGGAACAACGCTCCTATGATCTTGAAACACAAAGAGTTTGAAAATGTGCTGCCAGTAATTTTTCTTCAATAAAATTCCTTCTTTTTAATATTATTATTTTTTGGTGTAAAAGCTATGTGATGATAGAGAAGAAGCAATCAATAGTGGCCATGTTAGGAATAAAAGAAGAACCTCATCCTAATGTGAGCAAAGTCGAAGGCCTCATTCATTTTAGACAAGATGGAGGGAAGAGATCCTGACAATGGCCCTTATGTGCCTCCACAGTCTGTTAGGATAGGAGGAGGACCTCATCCTAAGTGAGAAAAAGTCGAAGATCTCATTCATTTTAGACGAGATGGGGGAAGAGAATCCTGACCAACGTCTTATGTGCCCCCACAGCCTGTTAGATAATAGGAGGGAGGACCTCATCTAACAATGAGAAGTCAAGATCTCGTTCATTTTAGACGAGATGAAGGAAAGAGGCCCTGACAATGGCCCTTATGTGCCCCATAGTCCATTAAGAATAGGAGGAGGACATCATTCAACAGTGAGCAAAGTCGAAAGCCTCGTTCATTTTAGACGAGATGGAGAAGATGTTCTGACAATGGTCCCTATGTGCCCCCATAGCCCGTTAGAAACAGAAGGAGGACCTCATCCTAACGTGAACAAAGTCGAAGGCCTCGTTCATTTTAGATAAGATGAAGGGAGAGGTCCTGACAATGGTCCTTATATACCCTCACAGCTCGTTAGAAATAGGAGGAGAACCTCATCCTAATATGAGCAAAGTCGAAGACCTCATTCATTTTAGATGAGATGAGAGAAGAGGTCATAACAATGGCCCTTATGTGTCCCTATAGTTCGTTAGGAACAGGAGGAGAACCTAGTCCTACGTGAGCAGAGTCGAAGACTCGTTCATTTTAGACGATGGAGGAAGAGGTCTTGACAATGGCCTTATGTACCCCACAGCCCAATTAGGAATAGGAGAATGATCTCGTCCTAACTAATGAGCAAAGTCAAAGACCTCATTTATTTAGACGAGATGGAAGGAAGAGATCCTGACAAAGTCCTTATTGTGCCCCACAGTCCGTTAGAAACAGGAGGAGGACCTCATCCTAATGTGAGCAAAGTCGAAGATCTCATTATTTTAGATGATGGAGGGAGAGGCCCTGACAACGACCTTATATGCCCCCATAGTCCATTTAGAAACTAGGAAGAGGACCTCGTCTAATGTGAGAAAAGTCGAAGACCTCGTTTATTTTAGACGAGATGGGAGGAGAAATCCTGATAATGACCCTTATGTGCCATAACGCATTTAGAATAGGAGGAGAATCTCATCCTAATGTGAGCAAAGTCGAAGACTCATCATATTTTAGACGAGATGGAGGAAAGATCCTGAAACGGCCCTTATGTGCCCCCACAGGCTCGTTAGGACAGAAGGGGACCTCGTCCTAACAGTGAGCAAAGTCGAAGATTCGTTCATTTTAGAATAGATGGAGGGAGAGATTCCTGACAAGGTCCTTATGTGCCCCCACAGCCCATTAGGAACAGGAGGAGAACCTCATCCTAACGTGATCAAAGTCGAAGACCTCGTCCATTTTAATCATTTTAGATGGGATGAGAGAAAAGACCCCAAAGATGGTTCCATTATGCTCGACAATAATAGGAGACGATCTTCCTCGAGCTTCAACTACACTTTCAACCTCGATTGGAGACAAGGTGCAGAGCCTTGAAGAGAACTTCGATAGTTGCCCTTTTTATACTTCCTTCGAGTTTCAAACTCAGAAGTGGAGAAACTATTGTTGGAGATAAATTTTGCTCCCACCGAAGTTAGTCTGAAGCTTAGTCTAATGCAGCTGATAATCATGGAAGAGCTTCAATCGAAAATTTTTTTTTTAGTAGTCGGATTTATTTAGTGGCCGAACTACCCAGCGGCCAAACCTAGCCAAACTTCTCAGCGATCGAGCCTCGGTCGAACCTCTTCAGTCGATCGAACTTCTCAACAGCCGAACTTCTTTCAGACTCCTCCAGCAATCGAGCTTCTACGGAAGCCGAACTCCTTCTGGACTCCTTCAGTAATCGAGTTTCTATGGAAGCCAAACTCCTTCCAGACTTCTCCAGCAGCCGAGCTTCTATGAAAGTCGAACTCCTTTCAAACTCCTTCAGCAATCGAGCTTCTACGAAAGCAAAACTTCTTCTGGACTTCTCCAGTAGTCGGACTTCTATGGGAGCCAAACTCTTTCAATAGTCGGGCTCCTATGGGAGCCGAACTCCTTGGGCTCCTTCTCAAGTCAAGCTTATAAGGAAGCCAAACTCCTTTCGAAACTCCTCCAGCAACCAAGCTTCTACGAAAGCTAAATTTTTTTCGGACTCCTTCAGCAACTAAGCTTCTATGGAAGCTGAACTCCTCCAGCTACCGAGCTTCTACGAAAGCCAAACTCCTTCCAGACTCCTCCAGTAGTCGGGCTCCTACGAAAATCGAACTTCTTTCAGACTTCTCCAGCAGTCAGGCTCTTACGAGAGTCGAATTCCTTGGACTCCTCTAGTCGGACTTCTATGAGAGCCAAACTCCTTCCAAACTCCTCCAATTGAATTTTTATGAAAGCCGAACTTCTTACAAACTATTCCTTCAGACGGATTCCCACAGGCGATCCCACTATTGAACAGTTATAATTATCATGATAATTATGATTATCATTTATCAAGACAATCACGATCAATATTTATCAGAATGGTTATGATGGTCATTTATCAGAACAGTTACAATAAGCTCCGTCTATAAAAGGGATCCTTCAAATACGTTTTCGCTAAGCTTTTTTCTCCTTTTCGAAACTCTATCGAACTTCTCTCTGAGCACTCTATTTCTGTTGGTTAGAAGAACTAACTTAACCATCGGAGGATTCTACCAGAGCCACCACCATCGACTCTGGATGGAACTTTATTTTGAAGATCACTGACGGCGATCTCATCTTCCTTGACTTCAGTTCGATCCAGCGTCAACCAAATTCTGCACCAATAGTATTTTTTATAAACCCATTTAAATAATGGGTGTTGGTGCAGAAACTGGTCATCGTCGAAGGTCGCTGGAGTCGAGGCCGTTGAGGTCACCGTCAGAGACCTGCAAAATAAAGTTCCATCCGGAGCCAGTGGGGGGTGGCTCCAGCAGGACCCTCCGACGCTCAAGTCAGCTCTGGCCAATAGGAATGGAGTGCTCGGAATGAGTTTCAGAGCTTAGAGAAGAGGAGGAGAGCTTAGAGATCAGAGAGATTAGAGATCAGCATATCTGGAGGGCCCTTTATAGGTGGAGCTTAGTTGATGGTGACGGTCATACCGTCAGGCAGCGAATAACAGGAGCCGCATGGAGCTCGGTACGGAGAGGAAGGCGTTGTCAGGTGGATGGTGACAGCCATACCGGTAGGTCATGGGCTGTAAGGGGCTGATTACGGAGAGAGTTGTGTCGCCAGTAGTGGCCATGTCATCTGGGCTATATGGGGCTGATTACGAAGAGAGTGGCATCGCCAGTTGTAGACTGAGCTCGTCCAGAAAAGTTTGGACTTGTAGGAGAGTTTGGTTGAAGGAAAAGCTCGGGAGGAGCTCGGCTCCCGCAGGCATTTGGCCGGACGCACGTGGCTAAGGCTCGATCGCTTGGGAGTTCGGTCGCTTGGAATTGAAGGAGCTCGGCATGCTGAAGGAACGGCCGCTGGAGGAGTTCGGCTGGCTGGAGGGGTTCGCAGGAGCTCGGTCGGGCGAAGTTCGGCCGATGGACATTCGCTGAGGAGTTTGGCCGCTGAGAGGCCCGAAGAAGCTCGACCACTGGAGAGTTCGGCCGAAGCCCATCTGCCGAAGCTCTTCTGCGGCTACTGGTTGCATTAGGCTGAGCATCGAGCTAGACTTCGGCTGGAGCGGGATTTATCCGCAACACTAGCGCCCCCACTCTTGAGTTCGAAAATCGAAGGAAGGGAGTGCAGGAAAGGCGACTGCCAAAGTCTTCCTCTGAGCTCTGTGCTGGTCTAAGGTCGAAGCTCGGGAAGATCTCATCTCCAACTTGAAGTTGACATCGAGGTTGAAGCCCGGGGAAGATCCCATTTCCAGTCGGGGTTGACACGGTTGCTTTCTCTAGCCAAGGTCGATGTTGAAGCTCTCTGGCCGAGGTCGTCGTGGGCCTTACCTCTATCCGAGGTTACTCAGGCACTCTGGCTGAGGTTATCGCGGACCTTATCCCTAGCCGAAGTTGATGTGGGCGCTCTGGCTGAGGTCGTCGCGGGCCTTACCTCTATTCGAGGTTACTCAAGCGCTTTGGCCGAGGTTGATGCGAGCGCTCGGGGGAGATCTCATCTCCTACTATCGAAGTTGGCCCAGTCCCTCGGGAGAGATCTGATCCATAGCCGAGGTTGTCCACGATCGCTCGGGAGAGATCTTATCTCTGGCCGAGGTTGATGGAGATTCTCTTTTCTATGGACTTTGGAGCTCGAACTTGAACTTTGCTCGCGTTAGGATGAGATTCTCCTCCTGTTCCTAATGGGCTATGGGGGCACATTCGGACCGTCGTCCGTCTCCCCCCATCTCGTCTAAGGTGAACGAGGCCTTCGACTTTGCTCGCATTAGGACGAGGTTCTCCTCCTGTTCTAACGGCTGTGGGGCTGCATATTCGGACCGTCGTCCGCGCCTCTCCTCCCATCTCATCTAATGTGGACAAGGTCTTCGACTTTGCTCGCATTAGGATGAGGTTCTTCTCCTGTTCCTAACGGACTGTGGGGCACATAAGGGCCACTGTCAGGGCCTCTCCCCCCATCTCATCCTTTGTGAACGAGGCCTTCGCTTGGAGAGATCTTTCTCTAGCCGAGTTGATGCTCGTGTTAGGACGAGGTCTTCCTCCTGTTCTAACGAGGTGTTTCACAATGCTTGGGAGAGATCTTATCTCTAGCCGAGGTTGTCAATGGTCGCTCGGGAGAGATCTTATCTCTAGCCGAGGTTGACTCGATCGCTCGAAAGAGATCTTATCTCTAGCCGAGGTTGACTCGGACGCTCGGGAGAGATCTTATCTCTAGTCGAGGTTGATGCTCACGTTAGAATGAGGTTCTCCTCCTATTCCTAACGGGCCTACGGTCGCTCGAAAGTGATCTTATCTCTAGCCGAGGTTGTCAACGGCGCTCGGGAGAGATCTTCTCCAGCCGAGGTTGACTCGGTCGCTCGAGAGAGATCTTATCTCTAGCCGAGGTTGATGCTCGCGTTAGGACGGGTTCTCCTCTTGTTCTAACAGGCCCATGGTCGCTCGGGAGAGTATCTTATCTCTAGCCGAGGTTGTCGACGGTCGCTCGAAAGAGATCTATCTCTAGCCGAGGTTGACTCGATCGCTCGGAGAGAATCTATCTCTAGCTGAGGTTGATGCTCGCGTTAGGATAGGTTCTCCTCCTATTTCTAATGGGCTATGGGGGCACATAAGGGCCGCTGTCAGGGCCTCTCCCTCCATCTCGTCCTTTGTGAACGAGGCCTTCGCTCGAAAGAGATCTTATCTCTAGCCGAGGTTGATGCTCGTGTTAGGATGAGATCTTCCTCCTGTTCCTAACCGAGGTTGTTCACGATCGCTCGGGAGAGATCTTATCTCTAGTCGAGGTTGTTGCTCGCGTTAGGACGAGATTCTCCTCCTGTTCCTAATACGGCAATTATTGACTGCTTCTTCCCTGTCGTCGCATAGTTTTCGCATCCAGAAATAATATTATCGAAAGGAAAGAATTTTATTGAAAGAAAGTTACTAGTAGCGCATCCCCAAATTCAGTATTTCAAGATCGTGGTAGCATTGTTCCTCTGCATTTCTTCGACAATAAGCCCCGGGGTGGACGACCTCCTCATGCTGGCCTCCTCAATTTGGTGCAAGCTCTTGTCGCTGGGAGACGACGAATCGCTGATGCACCAAGCTCCACCCAGGGGCAATGTGGATGACGCCGTAAGGTGGCCGACCTTCTTGCGGTCTCTGGCTACGACAGGGCCAAACTCCTTGCCGTCTCTAGCTATGGTAGCGCCCTTGATCGATCTTTTTCTACTTTAGATTGGTGTCGGAGGAATTTACCCAGCCGCCCCTTTCTAACGAGCTCCTCAATTTCATCTCTGAGCTGAATGCATTCCTCGGTGTCGTGGCCATGGTCACGATGGTAGAGGTAATACTTATTTTGATCGTGCTTGTTTGGGGGAGACTGTAACCCTTTCGATCTCGGCAGCTGGTTTTTTACTTCGGTGAGAATCTGGGTTCGAAGAGCGTTGAGGGGGGCATAGTGGCGGAACCTTCCGGGAGGAGGGCTTCTTCGCGCCCCACTATCGTGATGAGTTTGAGGAGTTCGGGCCCGTCTGCTTTCGAAGGGGGTCTGCGAGCGCAGCCAAACTTCGCCCGGCTCTTTCTCGTCCGTCAGCCGCTCTCTCAGAACTTCCTCATCTTTCAACTTGAAGGCTTCTTCCGCACGGGCATATCTCTCGGCCCGAGCCAGCAGATCAGCGAAGTCTCTGGGATACTTTTTTTCTAAAGAGAACAATAAGTTATTTTTCTGAAGGCCTCCCTTAAGTGCGGCCATCGCAACAGACTGATCCAAGTCCCGGACTTCCAATGCTGCGGCGTTAAATCGGGTGACGTAAGCCCGGATGGATTTCCCTTGCTTTTGCTTGACGCTCATCAGGGAATCTGAACCTTGGCTCGATCGTCGGGTGCTGATGAAGTGGGCCGCGAACCGACTGCTCATTTGATCGAAAGAGAAGATCGTACTGGGCTTCAACGTCGAGTACCAGTTCCTCGCTGCTCCCTTTAAGGTAGATGGGAAGGCTCGGCACAGCATGGCATCTGAAGCACCATGAAGCAGCATCATGGCACGGAAGGCCATCAGGTGATCAACCGGATCAAAAGTTCCATCATAGCTTTCCAGTTGAGGGAGCTCGAAGGTCGGTGGAACAGGTTCTTGCATAATTCAGAAAGAGAAGGAAGGTTCGACATGGACGTCGGTATGATGAGCTGAGGTGATGCAGTCGAGCTCTTCAATACGTCGGTCCATCTCTCATAGTCTGCAATCGAGGGCGTCGTCTTGACTGCAGATCTTGGGATGCTTTCGACTATGAATGGGGAAGCTCTCTCCCAGAAGAGAACAATGATCCGAACACGGATCCTCGGCCCTCTATTTCTCCTTCTCCGGGGTGACCGATACGCTGGCTCTGGTACTCTTCCTTGGGGCCGATTTTCGACGTTCCAATGGTGGGTTTTCTGGTGGAGTCACCATCGGAGGCTGCTGTATAGCCTGCAATGCCTCCGTAAGGCCATGAACCTATCGGACAAGCAGGTCGAACTGCTCCACCTCCACCGTAGGCACAGGTGGAACCTGAGCTGTCGGAGTCGAAGCAGGAACAGACGGATCTGGACGGGATCGGGCCGCCGAGGCCGTCGAGCGTCGTGTCGAAGCTCTCCTGGGAGGCATTTTCTCTTCGAAAGAGAAAAGGAAGAAGTTCGGAGAGGGAAGAGAAGGGTCGTCGAGCACTCCTTTAAGAATAAGAAAACCTCGAAGGTTTAGGCCCTCCTTCTAGCGCCAATCTGTTGGTGCAGAAACTGATCATCATCGGAAGTTGCTGGAGTTGAGGTCGCTGAGGTCGCCATCGGGGACCTATAAAATAAAGTCCCATCCGAAGCTGGTGGGGGGTGGCTCCGACAGGACCCTCTGACGCTCAAGTCAGCTCTGGCCAACAGGAATGGAGTGCTCGGAATGAGTTTCGTAGCTTAGAGAAGAGGAGGAGAGCTTAGAGATCAGAGAGATTAGAGATTAGCGTATCTGGAGGGCCCTTTATAGGTGGAGCTTAGTTGATGGTGACAGCCATACCGTCAGGTAGCGAATAATAGGAGACGCATGGAGCTCGGTACGAAGAGGAAGGCATCGTCAGGTGGACGGTGACAGTCATACCGACAGGTCATGGGCTGCAAGGGGCCGATTACGAAGAGAGTGGTGTCGCCAGTAGTAGTGGCCATATCATCCGGGCTGTATGGGGCTGATTATGGAGAGAGTGGCGTCGTCAGTTGCAGACTGAGCTCGTCCAGAAAAGTTTGGACTTGTAGGAGAGTTCGACTGAAGGAAAAGCTCGGGAGGAGCTCGGCTCCCACAGGCGTTTGGTCGGACGCACGCGGCTAAGGCTCGGGCGCTTGGGAGTTCGGCCGCTTGGAATTGAAGGAGCTCGACAGGCTGAAGGGACGGCCGCTGGAGGAGTTCGACTGGCTGGAGGGGTTCGGCAGGAGCTCGATCGGGCAAAGTTCGGCCGATGGACGTCCACTGAGGAGTTCGGCCACTGAGAGGCCCGAAGAAGCTCGGCCGCTGGAGAGTTCGACTGAAGCCCATCTGCCGAAGCTCTTCTACGGCTACTGGTTGCATTAGGCTGAGCATCGAGCTAGACTTCGGCTGGAGCAAAATTTATCCCCAACAATGGGCAAGTTGCCAAAATGTTCCATATGGTTTATGATGGGCACATCTAAAGATGAAAAGATCAAAACAAAGTATAACAATATGTAATTATGACTTACCTGGATAAAATAGCCTAGAGCCTTCCGTCTCTTCACTTTCAAAGGCTCAGTCAATAACTTGTTCACGTCGGTGAGGTAAAGAAAATTAAAGAAAGCTTTGCAAACTAGATCATAATCATCCAAAGCAGAAGCTTCGAGCTGTACACCGGATGGTGCAATCTTAGAAGTACCTGCAGCCTTGAAGTAGCGACATAATCCAAGTCCACACCCATAGTTGTCTCATCATCCCAAATTTCTGCCCTTAGTCGGTTCCTCTTGAAAGAATAAAGTCGAGCGCAACCAGATATAACTTGAACCAGGGGTCTGAACCTTGAAGGAAAATCCTGATTTCCCGGTCCAGGTTCGTCCAGATCTGATCAGATCAAGAGATATATTTCAAAAATTTTCTCTTGATCTCAATCAGATCTTGATATATTTCAGATCTGATTCTTATTATTTTAATAAATAAAATAAAAATAAGATAAATTAAATCAAATTTAATTTACCTGATTTGGGTAATCCTATTACCCTGTAGATGATCCTGATTGCAGCGGAAGGTTCTGGATCTAGCCACGCAAGCGCCTGGCCTCTACCGGTATCCACTCGGGTTGGATCTGGAGATCCTCTTCTTCTCTATCACACCTCCAAAAATCAGATCTGGATCTGATCTGGAGGATCTTCAAAACTCTTTTGAAGATCTGCAGTCGTCCTTTTGCAGCAGCGCAGCCTTCTTGCTTTTGATCGCCTTTCCTTGATCTGAATCGCACCAACCTAAGTCCAAAACTCTTTTGGACGTGGAGAGCAAGGGGAGAAGAGACTATGGCATGGAGAAGGAGGGGAGAGGCAGCCTTGGGGCGTGGGGTCTCAATTGCATTCACTTTTGAATTAGGGTTGGGCGCAGGGTCTTATTTATAGACCTCTTGTGATCCAACTCCTCTTCCTCTCAACCAATCACAACCCTTTGTGAAATCAGATCTAAATCTGATTGGTTGGAATAGAGACCCCTGGATTCCTCCTTAGAGGGCGCCTAAGACCAGTCAAACTGGATTCTTAGTAGAACTCTGATTGGAATCCAAAAGGGAGGTGGAGTCCTTGTCCAACAAGGACTCCTAGGCGCCTCCTACTTGGGCTCACGCCACCCTTGGCGTGCGCCCTTCTCCTTGCCAGGTTCTGGCAGGGGGACAGGCCCCCACCAGCTCTCCAATAGGTGCATGACATGTGGTCAAAAGTCAAAGGTGTCAATGGTCAACGTTTGACCAGTCAAAGGTAGACTTTTGACCAAAGTCAAAGAACAAGAAATGGCAGGTGACCAAAAATGGCAGGTAATGTCTTACAAATAAGACAACCTATTCTGACTTGGACAACCTCCAGTCAGACCATATGAAGGCCTCTGATTGAGCACAAACTCCTTTGGCTCAGTCAGGACAACTTATTTATGATAGTAAAAGAAGAACGTTAGGTTCAATCGAGTGCTAGCACGATTTCCTTGAACCTAATTGAATCTCATTCAGATCAATTGAACTAGATCAGTTCAATTGATGATCACCAGATTCAAACCCTTGTTTGTGTGACCCAGTTAGGTTCAGTTCTGTATGGTAATGGGATATGTCATGATCTCTATCATAGACATCATCGAAACTCCTTTCGATGGATCAGAACTCTTCTGATTCGAACAGCTAGAATGATCGATCATCTAAATCATTCTAATTGCTCCCAAAATCCACCAGTGACACCTAGCAGTATATGGTGGCAACCCATCAGAGCTGAATGCGAACCTCTTGGTGCAGCTACCTGTGTGATTAAGTTCTTCTATCTTGAGCCCCGATCAGATTAGGGTTAAGGTGAACTCGTCAAACCCTAGTCTCTGTCATATGATGTAATCATTCGATTCGAGTCCAATGTGAAAATCTAAATAGAAACTCTTTCTATTATTTCACTCTACCATGGCCATGGGATTTCTGGACTTGATTCTCATGATCATCATAGGGCTACTCCTCTACCACCGAGGTAGATAGATTCCATCTTGATGCAATCCAGTTCCTACAATGAACATGCTATAGCCAACATACACCTCAGGGTTCCATATGGCTAGGAGACCGAGTAATGGTGTAGTCAAACTATAACACCCTCAAGGTGAACTGCCGATGCATCTCAGGTCAAAGAACCAGACACACTACTGCAGCATCGAGTCAGTCATTGACGAGAAGGTAGACTTCCTAATGACTACTCGAGGTGGTCACGCTCAGTGCCCTCGTTCTCTAACGAGTACCTGTACTCTCGCTCCGGTGTCTCCACACCGTAGACTCAAGACTCATCTACTAAAGAGAAGCGATTCGTACACCAACCTTCCGGATCAATCACCATCCTCGTGATGATCCTATGGTCGGGAGCTGTTTATGAGTTAATAATGATTATTCATGTCTTAAATTTTCAACTCTTGAAAATATGAATTATCATTACCATTAACTCAAAGGATGTATCACAGACACTAAATACACATGTGTGATAGAAAATAACCCATTTTATTAATTATAGTCAAAATTATAATTTTGCCCCTAGAAGTGTATTACAAGTGTCAGCCAATTCTGGCTTCTAGGGCACATATATCTAACAATCTCCCACTTGTCCTAAAGCCAATTGGCTACAAGTCTAAGTCCCATCTTCTCAAGGTGGGCTTCGATCTTCTGCTGGCCCAACGGCTTTGTAAGTGGGTCTGCCACATTATCTGCGGAGTTGACTCTCTTGACCTCAACGTAACCTTTCTCAAGGTAATCGCGGATGAGATGATATCGCCGCTCAATGTGCTTGGACTTCTGGTGAGACCTCGGCTCCTTAGCAAGGGCTATGGCGCCATTGTTGTCGCAGTAAAGAGGAATGGCATCTGATGGCATTACTCCAATTTCTGCAGCAAACTTCTTGTACCAGAATGCTTCCTTTGCAGCCTCTGATGCAGCTATATATTCTGCTTCCATGGTGGAATCTGCTATCACAGTTTGCTTGGAACTCTTCCAGCTGACAGCTCCACCATTGCACACAAACAGACTTCCAGATGTCGACTTTCGATCATCTATATCGGACATGAAGTCCGAGTCTGTGTATCCCTTGAACTTGGAGTTCTCCATTACCAAAGACCAACATCATATCCTTAGTTCTTCTCAAGTACTTAAGGATACATTTCACAGAAGTCCAGTGTTCTTCACCTGGATTTGACTGATATCTGCTTGTGACACTCACAGCATGGGCTATATCAGGTCGTGTACATAGCATGGCATACATGAGGCTCCCTATTGCAGAAGCATAAGGGATCTTGCTCATGCGTTCTATTTCCTCAGGTGTGCTGGGGCACATCTTCTTGGAAAGATGAATACCATGTCTGAAGGGTATTAATCCCCTCTTAGAGTTTTCCATACTAAACCTCTTTAGTACTTCCTCTATGTACATCTTCTGTGAAAGTCCTAGCATCCTATTCGGTCTATCCCTATAGACCTTAATTCCTAGAATAAAGGATGCTTCACCTAGGTCTTTCATGGAGAATTCCTTGGACAACCACATCTTGACTGATGTCAACATGGGAATATCATTCCCAATAAGGAGGATGTCATCCACGTACAATACGAGGAAGACAACAGCGCTCCCACTGACCCTTTTGAAAACACATGGTTCTTCTTCGTTTTTGATGAAACCAAACTTTTTGATCACATCATTGAAACGAGTGTTCCAGCTCCGAGATGCTTGCTTAAGTCCATATATGGACCTTTGCAGCTTGCAAACCTTGTGATCAGTATCACTGGATGTGAAACCTAGCGGCTGTTCCATATAGATATCTTCCTCAAGATATCCATTTAGGAATGCCGTTTTCACGTCCATTTGCCATATTTCATAATCGAAATAGGCTGCAACAGCAAGCAATGTGCGGATGGATTTTAGCATAGCTACCGGGGAAAAGGTATCCTGATAGTCAATGCCTTCGCGTTGACTATAACCTTTTGCCACCAGTCTAGCCTTGAATGTCTCCACATTCCCATCTGCACCAATCTTTCTCTTGAAGATCCATTTACACCCAATAGGTACTATACCTTCTGGTGGATCTACCAAGGTCCAGACTTGGTTTGAGTGCATCGAGTCGATTCTCTGACTTCATTGCCTCAAGCCATTTCTCGGAGTCGATATCTGATATCGCCTCGTTGTAGGTTTTGGGATCATCACCATGAGCACCATTACCTATGAGGAACATTTCCTCTACATCCTCTGAAATAATACCTAAGTATCTTTCAGGGGGACGGGAAACTCTTTCCGATCTACGAGGTGGAGGAGGTAGTGTTCTTATTGGCTCAACCTGATTTGGTTCCACTTGGTCCTTAGCTCGTTCTGCTTGTGAGACTTTCTCATCAAGCTTAATCTGCTTTCCAATGCCACTATCTTGAATAAACTATTTTTCAAGAAATATGGCATGTCGACTCACAATCACATTGTGGTCTTCTGGAATGTAGAAATAGTATCCTAATGACTCTTTAGGATATCCTATGAATCGAGCTCTAAAGGACCTAAACTCTAACTTGTCCGCTTGTTGTCTTTTGACATGAGCCGGACAACCCCAAATTCTGAGATGACTCAGACTTGGTTTCTTACCGTGCCATATCTCATACGGTGTGGTAGGAACGGTTTTAGAGGGAACCCTATTCAGTAAATAGATTGAAGTTAATAATGAATGTCCCCAAAGAAAATCAGGGAGGTCTGTGAAGCTCATCATGGATCGAACCATATCCAATAGAGTCCGATTTCTCCGTTCTGAAACCCCGTTGAGTTGAGGTGTTCCTGGTGGAGTCCATTGAGAGACTATGCCATTTTCCTTAAGATAGTCTAGGAATTCCCGGCTAAGGTATTCACCTCCTCGATCTGATCGAAGAACCTTAATGGGTTTTTTTCAGTTTGTTTTTCTACTTCATGTCTGAATTCTTTGAACTTTTCAAAAGCTTCAGACTTATGTCTCATAAGATACACATACCCATACCTAGACAGATCATCGGTAAAGGTAATGAAGTAGACAAAATTGCCTCTAGCCGGCACATCAAATGGGCCGCACACATCAGTATGTACTAGGGCAAGGAGATCTGTGGCCCTCTCCCCATGTCCAACAAAAGGGAGTTTAGTCATTTTGCCTTGAAGACAAGATTCACAAGTTGGATATGACTCAAAAGTCAATGGACTCAATAGCCCATTTTTCTCCAATTTGTTAATCCTATCTTCTGCTATATGACCTAATCTCAGGTGCCATAGATATCTGTCGTTTGGACTATCCCTAGGTCGTTTGGCATTCACGTTTTGCTCGATAGTTAAAATAGGTACATCAATATGCAACTGATAAAGACCATTAACAAGGAAACCATTTGCAATTTTATTTCTTTCATAAAGAATGTTACAATGGTCCTTAAAGAAGGTGATCACATAACCTTCTTGTGCTAAGCATGAAACAGAAATCAAATTCCTGCTAGCTGCAGGCACATAATAACAGTCTTTTAAAACTAAGTCTAAACCAGATGGTAATCGCAGAGGGTATGTTCCCACGGCTACTGCAGCAACTCTTGCTCCATTACCGATGCGTAGGATCATGTCTCCATCCCTCAGCCTCCTGCTATCCTCAAGACCCTGCATAGAAGTGCACAGATGAGCACTAGAACCAGAGTCAAGCACCCAACTGGATGCAGAAGAAACCGTAAGGTTAGACTCAATAACGAGCATACCTCCAGAAGGACCTTCCTTCTTGTTCTTTAGGGTGGCCAGGTAAGTAGGGCAGTTCCGCTTCCAATGGCCGTCGCTGTTGCAATGGAAACACTTTCCTTTGCCATCGACCTTCTTCTTCGGTTCTGCCTTCTTCTTCTTTGATCCTTCCTACCTTTTGCTTTTTCACAGACTTCTTTTTCTTTCCATAAGACTTTCTTTTGGAAGAAGTCCGTTCCATAGCAAGAACTGAGCCTTTAGAACCTTTCATAGAAAGCTCAGCGGTAACCAGCATATTCATCAACTCGGCCAAGGAATTTTGAAGTTTATGCATGTGGTAATTCATGATGAATTGCCCATATGCATCAGTCAAGGATTGCAGAATAATATCGTTCTGCAAGTCCAAGTCCAACTTCACACCGAGCTTCTCAAGCTCTTCCATGTCCTTGATCATTGTCAGACAGTGATCTTGGACTGACTGCCCATCACGCATCTTAGCCTTAAAAAGTCATTTTCGTGACTTGATATTTGGCTGCGCGACTCTGTTCACCAAACATCTCCTGCAGGTGAGCCAACATTTGGCGAGCAGTCCCGATATCTTCATGTTGGCGCTGGAGCTCATCAGACATCGAGCCCAACATGTAGTATCTGGCCTTATTGTCTTCGTCAATCCATTTTTCCAGAGACGCTCTCTGTTCAGTGGATGGACGAGCTGGTAAGGTGGGAGGGTCCTGGTCCAAAACATGTGTTAACTTCTCTGAACCCAAAAATAATTTTGTAGTTCCTGAGCCAATCTTTATAATTGGGTCCAGTCAGTCTATGTGTGTCTAGGATACGTGCCAGTGGGTTGGACGCAGACATTTTCCTGTAGAGAGTCAAAGATTCTAGTTAGATACTGTAATTTTGACTTGACCAATTTGTTTAGGGATTTTATTTTTAAACAAATTAGCTCCCACTATTTTCTCGGATCCCTACACTCCCTCTGTAGAGATGCGAAAATCTCCGCGATTGATGATTTCTAGTGGGTGGTGCGGTCTCACCAACTGACTCATCACCTCACCTAACAGTTATTGGTGATGGGTTAGCCAATGAGTGAACAACTCTTGTTCAATGATTCTCTAATCATGGTGCACCCAAACTTGGTCTCTAATTCATGAATCTCACCGTATCCGGAATATTGATCCACTCCTTAGTTAAGTCAGACCCACCATTTGCATAGACTGGGTTCCTAATTGGGTCTCTCACCGTATCCGGAAATATTGAGCCCAACTCATCCTCCAGCCCATAGCATCCAATGCCTAATAGACATGGTTGCGTCTTCCCGGTGCAACTGAGCCACTGTATCCAGCCGAGAACAATCAACCCCGGGAAGGGCCCGCACGTCTACAATGGTGGAAGACCTCGGACTTAATCTTTTCTTAGGGAGAATTGATTCAGGTCTCATTAAACTAGACTTGGCTTAGTCATAACAATTATGACTAACCTAGTGGCATGGGTCAGCTCGGATTATTGACCACCTCAGATCAGAACTGTGTCAACAGATATGGCCAGGTAAGTGAGACCGGTGGAAGGAATATGCCGTTAACTCGCACAAGAACGCATTCAGGTCGAGTAGCTTCCAATTAAAAACCAGTCGGTCGTCTGTGCCAAACTTACCTTAGACACCAAATTGTTGAGTCAGAACCAATTGGGTTAGCCTACAATCCAGACTCTAACCTCTGAGCCTAATTAGGTCTTGCTTGATCGTGACTCGATCTTGACCCAGACTTAATCCTATTAGGCTGGTCAATTTAAGCATTGTTGATCCCATCTAACCAACTCTTGATTCGGTTTGATCAACCGCTTAGACCTAATTGAGCTACCCAAGCCCGAACCCAGTATTATGAATATGTCTTAGATCTGAAATTCTCAATTTTAGACCTAATTAATATTCCATAAACTTAATTCTTAATTAAGTTGGGTTCATAAACAAAATATGCACAATAAATCCTAGGGTTTCAGGATCTAGGGTTTTGCAGAAAGTAAGTTTTGGGTTTCTGATTAAGGACGAACACGCAGCACCCCTACACGTCATAAGAACACCCCATCGAATGGGAAGAGAGGGCCTTTAAACCCTTCTTCGTTCTTATGACCGGACGGCCAAGAGGAACGCCTTAATCAGGAACATGTAAATCTACAAAACAGTTATAGATCTATATCATATATCTCATATACAAATTTAGATCTAATCAAGGCATATTTTGCATACATCTCATGTATCATAATCATGCATGTTTTCAGATCTAAATTATCTCATAATAATCTAAAAAATTAGATTTAAATTGATCTAATCAAAATAAATTCTAATCTAGACAATTATGTAGAACTATTCTACAACTAGTCTAGTCATGCATCTATCATATCTCATATGATATTTAAAATTAAATAATTTTTATTTGCTGTTTATCAGATGTTATTATAACACTTATAATATCAGAAAATAGTAAATAAGAAGATCTAAAATATGATTTAATCAGATTAAATCAAAGACATGCAAAACTATTCTATAGAACTATTCTATTCTAGAACTAGTCATGCATATCTTCATGTTCTTAGATCCAAATCATTTAATTTTAATTTTTCTGATTTCAGATCTGATCACATCTCATGTGACATCTGAAATCACTTTATTTTCTAATTAAAATAAAATTAAAATCAGATCTAAACAATTTAGAACCATGGCTCTGATACCAGTTGAAGGGAAATCCTGATTTCCCGGTCCAGGTTCGTCCAGATCTGATTAGATCAAGAGATATATTTCAAAAATTTTCTCTTGATCTCAATCAGATCTTGATATGTTTCAGATCTGATTCTTATTATTTTAATAAATAAAATAAAATAAGATAAATTAAATCAAATTTAATTTACCTGATTTGGGTAATCCTATTACCCTGTAGATGATCCTGATTGCAGCGGAAGGTTCTGGATCTTAGCCACGCAAGCGCCTGGCCTCTACCGGTATCCACTCGGGTTGGATCTGGAGATCCTCTTCTTCTCTATCACACCTCCAAAAATCAGATCTGGATCTGATCTGGAGGATCTTCAAAACTCTTTTGAAGATCTGCAGTCGTCCTTTTGCAGCAGCGCAGCCTTCTTGCTTTTGATCGCCTTTCCTTGATCTGAATCGCACCAACCTAAGTCCAAAACTCTTTTGGACGTGGAGAGCAAGGGGAGAAGAGACTATGGCATGGAGAAGGAGGGGAGAGGCAGCCTTGGGGCGTGTCTAATTGCATTCACTTTTGAATTAGGGTTGGGCGCAGGGTCTTATTTATAGACCTCTTGTGATCCAACTCCTCTTCCTCTCAACCAATCACAACCCTTTGTGAAATCAGATCTAAATCTGATTGGTTGGAATAGAGACCCCTGGATTCCTCCTTAGAGGGCGCCTAAGACCAGTCAAACTGGATTCTTAGTAGAACTCTGATTGGAATCCAAAAGGGAGGTGGAGTCCTTGTCCAACAAGGACTCCTAGGCGCCTCCTACTTGGGCTCACGCCACCCTTGGCGTGCGCCCTTCTCCTTGCCAGGTTCTGGCAGGGGGACAGGCCCCCACCAGCTCTCCAATAGGTGCATGACATGTGGTCAAAAGTCAAAGGGTCAATGGTCAACGTTTGACCAGTCAAAGGTAGACTTTTGACCAAAGTCAAAGAACAAGAAATGGCAGGTGACCAAAAATGGCAGGTAATGTCTTACAAATAAGACAACCTATTCTGACTTGGACAACCTCCAGTCAGACCATATGAAGGCCTCTGATTGAGCACAAACTCCTCCTTTGGCTCAGTCAGGACAACTTATTTATGATAGTAAAAGAAGAACGTTAGGTTCAATCGAGTGCTAGCACGATTTCCTTGAACCTAATTGAATCTCATTCAGATCAATTGAACTAGATCAGTTCAATTGATGATCACCAGATTCAAACCCTTGTTTGTGTGACCCAGTTAGGTTCAGTTCTGTATGGTAATGGGATATGTCATGATCTCTATCATAGACATCATCGAAACTCCTTTCGATGGATCAGAACTCTTCTGATTCGAACAGCTAGAATGATCGATCATCTAAATCATTCTAATTGCTCCCAAAATCCACCAGTGACACCTAGCAGTATATGGTGGCAACCCATCAGAGCTGAATGCGAACCTCTTGGTGCAGCTACCTGTGTGATTAAGTTCTTCTATCTTGAGCCCCGATCAGATTAGGGTTAAGGTGAACTCGTCAAACCCTAGTCTCTGTCATATGATGTAATCATTCGATTCGAGTCCAATGTGAAAATCTAAATAGAAACTCTTTCTATTATTTCACTCTACCATGGCCATGGATTTCTGGACTTGATTCTCATGATCATCATAGGGCTACTCCTCTACCACCGAGGTAGATAGATCCCATCTTGATGCAATCCAGTTCCTACAATGAACATGCTATAGCCAACATACACCTCAGGGTTCCATATGGCTAGGAGACCGAGTAATGGTGTAGTCAAACTATAACACCCTCAAGGTGAACTGCCGATGCATCTCAGGTCAAAGAACCAGACACACTACTGCAGCATCGAGTCAGTCATTGACGAGAAGGTAGACTTCCTAATGACTACTCGAGGTGGTCACGCTCAGTGCCCTCGTTCTCTAACGAGTACCTGTACTCTCGCTCCGGTGTCTCCACACCGTAGACTCAAGACTCATCTACTAAAGAGAAGCGATCGTACACCAACCTTTCGGATCAATCACCATCCTCGTGATGATCCTATGGTCGGGAGCTATTTATGAGTTAATAATGATTATTCATGTCTTAAATTTTCAACTCTTGAAAATATGAATTATCATTACCATTAACTCAAAGGATGTATCACAGACATTAAATACACATGTGTGATAGAAAATAACCCATTTCATTAATTATAGTCAAAATTACAATTTTGCCCCTAGAAGTTTATTACAAGTGTCAGCCAATTCTGGCTTCTAGGGCACATATATCTAACACCTCCTCGAAAGCCAGAGGATCCGAATCATATGGGACCTACACAACTTTTAAGTCATCAATATTATGAGGATCGAACTCTTGGATCTCAGAGGTCAGTGACATTGGAAGAAGTTTGATCCGGGCACAGGCAGACTTGCCGCTAGTCACCTCTGTTTTTCTCTTTTGAAGGGTCTTTGGATCCAACATTTTTGTCGGGCTCGAACCTGTCCCTGCAATACAAAATGTTAACCTGTCGATGTCAGATTCTACGATCTAAATAAACACAATCACAGGAGGCAAATGCATACCTTCGGCGCTAACTTGGCTGATGCCCACATTGAATAGGATCTACTCGGATAAGAGTTTCTTCAATTTTAGAATCTCAAAGCCTCGTAAAGTCTTCAAATCCTTCTTCAAGCATTGGTCGAGTGATAGATCCTTCAACACAACTTCTTGGGGCTCGCCCCAATCTATAAAATCTCAATCTTCACTCGAAGAGCGAGAAACAAATAGAAAATGCCCTTTTCAATCATGAACTATAGAAAGAGCACCTCGAATCAATGAAAAAGCATCCATTTTGTCTCTAGGAGTCATGTACCACCAATCACGAGATCCAGGATGCCTCTTTAAAATATAATAATAAAGAAAAAAATGATGCTGGGTTATTGAAAAATGTGTCCTAATATCAATTATCTTAGTAGATGATTGAAATTAGTATATAAATTATCTAATAATAATAGTTATTTGATTGGTTTATCATAGAAGTTCTATCTTTCTTAAATGAACTTCTATATTATGATGAAGTTCTTAGAACCACAATCAATCAATAAAAAAGGATTTATTGGATGGTTCTTAAATAATTTATGATCAAATGATAAGTTATTAATAAGGATGCTAACTTATCGAGTGTAGATCGCTGTATGCCATATACGTTGGTTGTCCTTGATGCATGCTAATCTATAGCTATGGCAAGTGTACCAGTCGATCAAGTAATAAAGTAGATGAGTAGAGTATCATCTCTAGAGGATTATAAAATAAGTACTAAAAAATATTTTCCTTTGCTTTATTTAGAAGACCAATTTATGAGAATAAAAAATTAAAGAATAAAATAAAAAAATAATTAAAAATTTTAAGAAAATAGAGAGAGTATAATTATTAGGATTTTAAACTTAAGAGCAATGGGTTACTAAGATAATCGGTTCACCAACTCAGTCAATACAATATTCAGATTATTAGATTAATTTTATTTCATGTGATGATGGAGTTTTCTAGTTTATTTACTATCCTTTGGTCCAGATATAGCAAAACTATCAATATTTATTAATTATCTTTTGATCTAGGTGTAATTTAAATAAATATCAATGCATTAAATTTTATAAAATCCTCTAATTAAAATACGCTACGTCCAAAGCGCACTAAAATTTTCGCATGTAAATAAATTCTAATTTGATTCATAATATAAGGTATATAATCAAGAAGCAATAACATAGATGTACTTGGTCCGTAACATCTATGTTTATCAGATCAATTAGAAGATGGTTAGTAATCTAAAAATATTAAGATCAAATTTATATACTCATCGTGAATAAAATTTAAAATTAAAAATAATTCATACTGAATATTACATCAAAAGAGTGCCTACACCTTAGTCTTAGTAAAAAAAAATTTAGTTCATGATAACAAATTTAAAAATAATAAATAAAATAAAAGGTATAAAAAAATTAGACTGTTTGATTGCTGAAATTGGTTGTCTGTTGCTCTTGGTGTGGAAAACTTGATGAAGAAGAAAAAAAGCTCCTTGATCGATGTCCTGATTGTCGGAAGAAGAAAAGAAGAAGAAAAATAAAAAAATAGAAACCCCTTTTTCTTCTCTCTCTTCCTAAACTCTCTCTAAACTCTTTCTCTTCTCCATTGTTCCCAATCTCTCTCTCTCGGCTCTCTCAAGATCTTTTTATAGACTAGAGTTGGTTTTCGATTGAAATCCCATCAAAAATTCTGGAAGAATTGGGTTTAAAACTCCTTGGACGACGCAAATTAAAACCTAGATCATTCTGACCATTGGATGGCAATCAAACGGACCAGAAATCACTCAAAATTCGCTTTTAATCTTCTAGATCCACTCGAATTAAACAACAGCCATTAGATCAACTCCTAAATAGATTATGGGCTATCAGATAAGCATCTGAGAGCCTTCAAAGCCTTAGTTAAAACCCAGAATCACCTTCAGCTGTTGGATCCTAATCGGCTGCTATGGATGCCGTCCACTAGCACAAAAATCCCAGTCGTTCAATCAAATCTCAGTGAACAGCATCCGTCAGAGCAGGTAGAATTTCTAAATTACTCTCTGTAGATTGTGCGTGAGTCCGACGTTGCATGGACCATTACTTTTTTTAGCCAATCGGAGCGCGCTTCTCCCTGTGAAATCTCCGAAATGCCCTCTATAGTGGTCCACTATGCACCACAAAAAATGCTGATGTCGGCTCGACGTAAGTGTGGCATCAGTGGTTGGTCTAAGTGTGGTCGAGCCGGACGGTCTGTTGAACTGATTTTTTTGAATCGATTTGAACTGGACCGATCGATTTTTTTTCTTTTTCTGAAATTCAATTCCAGGCTCGTTTGAAGTCCATTTTGCTTGAAATTTATTTCATCTGATTCAGAAAAATAAGATCTTCATATTGGTGGCATTCTTTCCTACATAAAATTAATAAAAATATTAATTTTTTTAAAATATATAAATTTATTTTATAATTTAATACTTTTATTAGTATATTTTTACCACTTATCACACCCTCCAACTTAGTTATTGCTAGTTTCTTAGCAATGCTTTATTTAATACCATATTTCAATAAGATCATCCATCAAAAAGATAAATCTAGAATTAAAGATCAAAAAAATTAGAAAATACCACTAACTAAGCATTGAGCTTCGAAGTAAATTTTGCAATCAATATAATTAAAAGCTTTCTTAGAGTACATCAAAGATTTATAGCATTTGTGTTCATGATGACTAACTTTTCATTTCAGTATTAAATTAAAGGACAAAAGTAACCTCTCTTATCACCTATTTTGATCAATTTTCTATACATTTCTAATTTTATACTTATGAATTAAGGTAGCTTTCACACTGTCCTTTTTTTTTTTTAATGTGCAGAGCATCTTGGCCTTTTCTCCACCGTTTTATATGAATTTTCATACTTGACCTAATTGCAGAAATCTAGTTACTAGGCTTTGGACAATCCACATATACTCTATCTTTTGTACTTTATTTTTAGGTAGGTAGCTCTTTTCTTAAATTCAAGTTTTTTTTATTAAAATATATATTAATTATCAATTTTTAGTGATAATTATATCCTCAATTGGCCTTATAATCAATACCTACTTTGTCTTGTTAGTGTGCATGTACAATTAGAAGTGCTAATAGTCTTTTGATGACCTAAGTAGGCTGCTAAAAGTCTGACCAACTAATCTACTTATTTAGCTCATTACATTCATTAGCAGATACTTCTATCTTTTATCACTTGTCCGATCTATCTTGCTCAAATAATAATAAATTTTTTTTACCCCCTAACGTATTTTACATTGTCTTAAAGGAGAAAGAAAAATAAAGAGTACAATAAAGGACAGAAAGAAATACACCTGATTTGGTTCAGTCTGATTCTTTGAAGCTTTGAAATTTGGCTTGAGCTCTCATTGATTTTTCTCTCCAAAATTGAAAATACACACCAAAGCAGTAAAAGAGCAACAACAAATTATAGAAAAATAAAAAAAAAATGATCAAAACTAAAAAGAAAAAAATGATCTATCTAATAGATCTGATTTATAGTCTTCAGCTTGACTTTCTTTGTGTTCTAAATTGAATCAATTTGATGCCACTTCAATTGAAATACTTTCATATTTGGTCGAGCCCTCTTTCAATTAGACATTGCTAGCTTTCATACTTTTAAATCTATTTTCTATAGAATTCTCATATAATGAATTATCAATAATATCAATTAGAAAATAAGTTTGATTATCATCAGGATGTTTAGTATCTTTGAAAAAATTAAAAGTAACTTATTCATCTTGAATTTTAAAAATTAATTTTTCTTATTGAACATCTATTAAAGCTCTTTCAGTAGCTAAAATGAGTCTTCCTAAGGTAAGGGGTACATCATAATCTTCTTCCATATCAAAAATAATAAAATCAATAGAAAAAATAAACTTGCCTACCTTTACCAAGACATCCTCCACTATACCTCTTGGATATTTGATGAATCTGTCGGCTAATTGAAGAGTAATAGTAATAGGCTTCGGTTCTCCTAGACCAAGCTTTCTAAAAATAGAAAAAGGCATGAGATTAATACTTGCTCCTAGATCACATAAAACTTTATCAAAACTACAATCACCAATAATGCAAGAGATGGTAAAACTTCCTGGATCTTTTAGCTTCTGTGATAATTTATTTTGAAGTATTGCTGAGCATTCTTTATTCAAATTTATTCTCTCATGCTCCTTCAACTTTTTCTTATTTGTTAGGATTTCTTTGAAATACTTGGCATACCTGAGCATTTGAGTGATAGCATTTACAAAAGGAATATTAATATGTTAATTTTTTAAAATTTTAAAAAAGTTAGAAAATTTTTTATCTGGATGCTATATTTATCTCTCTGAAAATGGTAGTGGCGGCACATAAGGCTTCACATTTGGATCGGCAAACTGTATACTTGGAGATAATCCATCTACTGGTTGTTTTGGTGACTGATGAATTTTAGTTGATGATTTCTTATTTGTAGTTGGATCTTCAGTCTCTTTCTTTTGATGTGGCTTCTCTAGCTTTTTATCACTTCTTAGGGTGATAGCATTGACTTGCTCCCTTGGATTAATCTCCGTGTTGCTGGGCAAGGATCCCTGAGATCTCTCAGAGATTATCTTAGTCATTTGGTCTATTTGCATCTCCAAATTTCGAATTGCTGCTGCTTGGTCCTGCCTGAGTTTGGCTTCCAAATTTTTATAGTTGCTTCTTAGTTTTGCATGAATTTGACCATCAGCTCCTCCATGTTGGACTTCTTTTCAGGTACTTAGAACCCCGGGGGTGGCTGTTGTGCTGCATTTTAATTGCTCCATGAGAAATTTAGGTGCTTGATTGTATGTGTTGGAGTAGGGATTGTTTTATTGTGGTCTAAAAAAATTACCAACATAATTAGTTATATCAGTTGCTTTAGCAAAAGGATTACCTGTTTGGCAATTGCTCATATCGTGTCCTCCACATAGGTCATAGGTGATGCTCTGAACATGCATAACTGTTCCCTTTAAGTTATTGACTTTGGCTCTAAAGGCTGTAATTTCAGCTAGTAAGATTGGCACGCAATCTACTCCCTGCACAGCTGCTGGTCTTTTCAGCATCATGCGTTCTATCTGCTATTGATATCTATTTGATGCCATCTCATCGATCAGATCAAAGGCTTCTTCCTCTATTTTTTTGTTAATGGTTCCTCCTGCTACTGCATCAATCATAGAATGATTAGTAGGAGATAGATCATTATAAAAAATTTGTACCTAAAGCCATACGGATAGTTAATGATGTGGACATCTCCTCAGCAGTTCTTTAAAATACTCCTAAGCCTCATATAGTGTCTCCATGTCCATCTGCATAAAAGAAGTGATATCGTTGCGCATCTTGGCAGTCTTGAAAGTTGGAAAGTATTTGATTAAGAATTTTTAGATTAGAACATCGCAAGTTATGATAGAACCTACAGAAAAAGAATGAAGCCAACTTTTAGCTTTGTTCCGTAAAGAGAAAGAAAATAACCATAATCTAATAGTATCATCTGACACCCCATTAATTTTAGAAGTATCACAAAGTTTAAGAAAGTTAGAAATATGGGCATTCGAATTATCATGCACGTGTCCACTGAATTGGATAGTTGATTGAATTATTTGGATCATTATCGATTTTATTTCGAAGTTGTTTGCTCGCACAGACGATCTCCTGATGCTCGAAGCTACATCAGCTATAGATGGTGTGATGTAATCGTTTAATGAATGATATACTGCTCGAATAGCTTCATGCTATCCCTCGGTCATCATATCCAATCCTAGATTGATGTCGTTAGGATCTTCAGCTGCCATGTTTCTTTCTTGTTGTAGTCTTTTGATGTTCCTTTCAATTTCTGGATCTAAAGATAGTAAGTTACTATGTCCAGTACGTGTCATGCACTGAATAATTTTTTTTAAAATAAACTAAGAACAAAAATTAAAAATAAAATTCTAAAGTAAAGCTAGGATCAAAATTTTAATATTATTTTAGATACAATCTTCGATAATGGCGTCAAAAATTTGATGTGTGCTAATCTATAGCTATGGTAAGTGCACCAGTCGATCAAGTAATAAAGTAAATGAGTAGAGTATCGTTCCTAGAGGATTAAAAAATAAGTACTGAAAAGCTCTTTCCTATGCTTTATTTAGAAGATCTATTTATGAGAATAAAAAATTAAAGAATAGAATAAAAAAATAATTAAAAATTTTAAAAAAATAAAGAGAGTATAATTATTTGGATTTTAAACTTAAGAGCAATGGGTTACTAAAGCAATCGGTTCACTAACTCAGTCAATACAATATTTGGGTTATTAGATTAATTTTATTTTATGTGATGATGGAGTTTCCTAGTTTATATACTATCCTTTGGTCCAGGCATAGCAAATCTATCAATATTTATTAATTATCCTTTGATCTAGGTATAATTTAAATAAATATCAATGCATTAAGTTTTATAAAATTTTTTAATTAAAATATGCTGCATCCAAAGCGCACTAAAATTTCTGCATGCATATGAATTCTAATTTGATTCATAATACAAGATATATAATCAAGAAGCAATAACATAGATGTACTTGGTCCATAATATCTATGTTCATCAGATCAATTAGAAGATGGCCAGTAATCTAAAAGCATTAAGATCATATTTATATACTTCTCATGAATAAAATTTAAAATTAAAAATAATTCATACTGAATATTGCATCAAAAGAGTGGCTACACCTTAGCCTTAGTAAAAGAAAATTTAGTTCATGATAATAAGTTCAAAAATAATAAATAAAATAAAAAAGCATAAAGAAATAAGATAGTTTGATTGCTGAAATTGGTTGTCCATTGCTTTTTGTGTGGAAAACTTGATGAAGAAGAAGAAAAGTCCCTTAGTCGATGTTCTGATTGTCGAAAGAAGAAAAGAAGAAGAAAAATAAAAAAATAAAAACCCTTTTTTCTTCTCTCTCTCTCTCTCTTCAAAACTCTCTTTGAACTCTTTTTCTTCTCCACTGTTCCCAGGCTCTCTCTCTCAGCTCTCTCAAGGCCTTTTTATATACTAGAGTTGGTTTTTGATTGAAATCCCATCAAAAATTTTGGAAGAATTGGGTTTAAAACTCCTTGGACGACTTAAATTAAAACCTAAATCATTCTGACCATTAGATGGCTATCAAATGGACTAAAAACCACTAAAAATTCACTTTTAATCTCCCAGATCCACTCGGATTAAACAACAGCCATTGGATCAACTTCTAAATGAATTATGGGCCATCGGATCAGCATCTGAGAGCCTTCAAAGCCTTAGTTAAAACCTAGAATCACCTTCAGCCATTGGATCCCGATCGGCTGCTACGGATGTCGTCCACTAGCGCAAAAATCCTAGCCGTTCGATCAAATCCCAATGAACAGCATCTATCGAATCAGGTAGAATTCTCAGATTACCCTCTATAGACCATGTGCGAGCCCAGCGTTGCATGGACCGCCACTTTCTTCAGCCAATCGGAGCACGCTTCTTCCTATGAAATTTTCAAAATACCCTTTATAGTGGTCTATCGTGCGCCGCAAAAAATGCTGACGTCAGCTCGACGTAAGTGTGGCATCAACAATTGGTTTGAGCATGGTCGGGCTAGACAATTTGCTGAGCTAATTTTTCTGAACCGGTTTGAATCGGATCGATCATTTTTTTTTTTGAAATTCAATTTCGGACTCGTTTGAAGTCTGTTTTGCTTAAAATTTATTTCATCTGATTCAAAAAAATAAGATCTTCATATTGGTAACTTTCTTTGCTATATAAGATTAATAAAAATATTAATTTTTTAAAAATATATAAATTTATTTTATAATTTAATATTTTTATTAGTGTATTTTTACCACTTATCAGTCCTCATAATCGAGTGATGTGGAGATACTGGTATGACATCCATGTGAGATGTAGGAGTACATCTGTACTAAACATGATCAATATAGCACTCTACTATCAAGAGTAGCTAGCTAAGGCTAATGGATATAAGTGTCCCTCCGATTTGAGATCACCATGGTGAATTGTAGCAATTCACTATACTTTGATACTGGACTATCTGTATTTTTAATATAGATTCGAAAGATTTTTAGGTATAGTCAAATACTTGTGAAGTCGGTGTGTGAGTCAAGATGAGATTGACCACTCTTGATTAACTTTAGGAAGAGAATATCTCGTTGTGTTTCAATTTAGCAAAATCTAGGCCTGGATAATCCTCGTGAGGAGTCATAGGATTTGCAACATTTGGAGACACAATAAAGATGACTTGTATGAGTATTAACAACGTTCTCAAAGTCATTGCTAGATGAATTATACGGTAACCATGGGTCAGGATTCTAAGAATGTTGCTTTGCATACATTCAACCTATTCGGACGTCGAGAACCATTGCTAGATGGTTACTTTGACTAGTATAGAAATTAATTTTTATGCTACCGACTTAGGTTTGAATTTTTAGAGTCACACACATAAGAGGTTATAACCTAATCAGATGGTTAATCGATGATTGAAAATCGTTCTAAGATCAAACATTCAATACGATTGATATTTAACCTAATACAAGTATTACAGGAGGATCGATTAGCAATTGAATTGCTAATTGGCTTAATTTGATTGAGCAATCAAGCTGAGATCAAGTCTAATTAAATTAAATTTAATTAAAATTAGTTTAAACTTAATTAGATTAAGTTTAATTAGTTTATTGGATAAGTCAATTGTAAGGAAAAAATAATTTCTAGTTGGACTAGGATTTGAGTGCATCTAATTTCTAATTGAGTGAGGCTTTAAATTAGATTTAAATATGGTTTAAACCTAACTTAATTGAGTTTTTAGTTGGACTAGGATCACCCATAATTAGGATTGTACTAATCCTATTTTAATTGGATTCAAAATTATTTTGACTTAGTCAAATAAAAAGCATCCTCGTAGGACTGGGACTCTCTCACTTTCCTTGCACCTAATAGAACCCACACCCACCCTATTATTTCTAGATCTCTACGTGAGTTTTCTCACACCAATGAGAAAGCCTCCCACACCCCATATCCTGATTATTTGGAATTAATTTTGACTTGGTCAAAGATTGCAATTAGTTTTGACTAGGATAGAGTTCAAGATCTCTTAAACTCCTTCCCTCTCTTGCACCAACATTCCCACGCCCAACCTTAATTTTTGTCGCCCATTTTTTCTCATCTTGGGTAAAATTTTTCCTGCTCTCTGTGCACAAATTTTGTGGGGAGGCATCCAAGTGTTGGATGCCTCCCAAACTTTTCTTTGTTTCCTTGTTTGACTAGGTCATTTTGACCTAGTCTCCCTATGATCTAGAGATGCCTCTTTCTATTATCTTTGAGCGTCAAAACCTAGTGATTTCTCCATGGAAAAAGTCAGAAGAAAGAGGCTTAGAGGCATGGGAGATTGAGGCACCATATTTCTTGGAGAAGTCAATTTCATTTGGACATCAAACATTGATGTCTTGATGAAAACAAAGGTAAAAGAAAATGTATTCTCTCATAGTTTTCTTTCATGGTTTACTTTATTTTTTTTTTATGATTTTTATGTGATAAAAATCTAAGAGAGAGAGAGAAAAAGAGGGCGTGGAGATCTGTGCTCCAAGATGTTGGAGCATGATGATCAATTTTGGACATGATCTGATCATGTCCATATGAGAGAAGGAAAAGAGAAGAATGTCTTCTCTTAGGGTTTCATTGAGAACCCTTCTTCTCTATATTTTTGTGAGATTTTTTTATGAGAAAAATTAAAGAGTGTGAGGTCTGGAAACATGAAAAAAGTCCAGGAGAGAAGGTCTTCCCTTATCCTAGCATGAAGATATTTTTAAGACATCAATCGTTGATGTCCTGAAAGAGAAGATTTGTCTTCTCTTAGGATCCTTTTCTAATGTATTTAATTTTTGATTTTTAGAAGATCCAAAGGTTAGATTTCTCTCCTAATCCTTCTCTTATTTTTCATCTCTTGGAATATCTAAGAGATTCGAAGAATAAATTTTAGATTGACCATCCGAAGGAATTTGCGAGAAGCTAGCACTTCGAGCGGATCTGCGTTCAACAAACCTCCAATTTTGTTGCAACCTTGTGTGGATTACCTATAGAGGCCAGACGCATATGCAGCTTCAAAAGCAACAACAAAAACTAACCATAGAGTTCTCGACCTATTCAAGGCAAGAGATTTGATCTCTTCTCTCATCTAAATATGATCTAGGTTTCAGACCTAGAATTATTCTAGATCTAGGGTATTGATTTGATCAATACCTAATTCTTTTATTTTTAGATTTAGAATGCATTATGACATATTATAAATCCTAGATGTAGAATTTAGTAATTAGATTACATACATTTATAGATTAAATGATTTAATTTGCATATTCTGCTACATTATTTTTCAAAAAAAATTTGAAATTCATGCATGAAATCCTACATATTTTCCAACAGATTCAACCCCAGCCAAAACACATGCTACAGCAAAATCATAGATATATCGCCATGAGTTCAGAACCACCGAACACAGCAACATTCTAAGAAAGTGGAAAAGAATGCAAAAAAAGGATGAAGAAAAAATCTTAACCCAGCTTGAAAACATTTCTCGTAGATGCTAATCGGACTAGGAAGAGGACCGCAAACATGTTTCTCTACCTTTGGAACTTTCAGTCGAAACTCTAGAGAAATGTGAAACTGACTATGGATCAATATTAAATCCCTCTCCATCATCTCTGATCGAAAAATCAAAAGAGCAAACTCGAGGTCACCAGAACAAGCCATCTTCTACAGAAAAGAAAAGGTGATAAGAGACTGAAGGAAGAAGATCGATAAACGAAAGATCCATAAGAAAAAGAAAACAACAAAGTTTAACTATTTATCTTATTCAAGTTTTATATACAAATGGGATCGACAGAAATTTTTAATGATTCATCTTCTTAGAACATTAAATGCAGAAGACAAAAAATGATGCAACTCAGATATGCGGCAGCCACAAATTAGATGCAGCCTCTGCTGTTGATACAATAAATCAATACAGATGGCCAATATCATACTCTGCACCAACTATGAAGAGACGTGTGAAGACGTGCCACAGCAATTAGCACGTGAATGGCGGTTTTGATTCTATTTTCTTTGGATTTCTTCAAATTATCCAATGGATACGTCGAAAATGATAAAAGAACAGTTTAGATTAGGAATCAAACCAATCACCAGTTCGGAACATTATGCAAAAGAAGAAGCAAATCACTTCAGCAAAAATAAAGTTCCGTTCATAGATCTTAACGCCATATCCAGCTTATAAAAAAAAAGAAAAAGGAAAGAGGGAGAATAAAAGGTACATCTAAAAACTTCTCAATGGCCCATTCTGGAAGGATCTTCTTCAGCCTCTATTTCTTCTATCTGCATTGCTGAATCGACCTTATTCATCCCCATGATAATATCTAATGCACTTACAAACCTTCCAAGATAAAAGTATATAACAAACCTTAAATTCTCATCCGATTGGTCTGTCTGCAAAAACTCAACACCATCCATTGGAAGACGTGCCAAACCAATCTCCTTGCATCTCTTGAAGCCTACAGAAAATCCCAGCTTGCAAGCCTTGACCATGAAATCATTTTCAGTCTTTTCTAATCGATCGAATCTTTCCTTCACCATTTGAAGTTTAGCCTGTAATGTTGAAAGCTCTTGGGTTGTCAACCCCCTTCTAGCAGAAGAAACTTTGGACCTTCGGGATGTCTCCCGTTCATGATGACTCCTGCTGAAAGATCTAGGCCTTTTAACCAATCGCCTATTGGACTCTCGAAAAAGATGAATTTCTAATGAAGAACCTCTCCTCCCCTCAAGTGTCCTCTTTAGGCATTTAATATCATCATGAGCTCGACAACAATGCCATTCGGCTTTAGATCTCTACCTCTTGAGAACTTCAATTCTCTGCTGAACTCTACCCAACTCATCATCTCGATGATCGACCATCTCCCGAGCCTAGAAGAGCGCTCTCTCAGAATAATTGATTTTCTTAATCAAATTGACATTAGTAGCCTTTTTCTGTTCCAAATGATACTAAAGTATATTAATCTCTTCCTTCACCTCGGCAAATTCTAAAGATGAAGCTTTGGAGGTGACCCCGGCAAAATTAGCTAAATAGCAGCTAACCAAAGTCAAAGACCTCAAGGCACCCGCCATCTGATGTTGAGCACCTTTTCTATTCAAAGCTCGCCTATCTGCAAGAGAGAGGTGGCTCTCCAAAAACTCGACGATGATCCTGAGGCTATTGGTAGCTGAAAATGAAGAAGGGGCTGATCACGAAACCCCAATAGAGCCTCAGCTGGTTGTGTGCTAGGGGCAAAAATTTCCTATCTCGACAGATCGATGACTTCAACCACTCTGGCCAAATCAAGAAGTTCAGTAACCTCCACCATCTCTACCCTCCCCTTAAGAAAATTCTTTACCGTCTCTACAACAGCATGCACCAGAGAAGCTGTTGGAGCCATCTTTATGGTATCTTCCGCTACCAAATTTATCTCTACATTGGCAACCTCTATCGCTGAATCTGTCGACTCGACCTTGGCATCAGTCGTTGGATCCTGTAAGTCACTCACTGGTAAAAGTTTGTTACTCTACATATTAGTTGGAACAAGAGCAAGCATGGCCGAAGAAGCATGATCTGGAATCCTAGTCATGGAACTTTCGAAAGCTTGAGATTGAGCAGACGAGACCCTAATTTGCATCCTTCTGGCCGATAGCATTTTCAACTTCTTCGCCATTACGGGATCCATTCGACCCTCAAAGGCTCAAGAAGAAAGCTCTGAATAGAGAATGAAAAAAGTGAAAAACACCAAAATCACAGTCGTCCCTCTCTCTCTCTCATGTGTTCTCCATACATATTTAACAGAAGGAAAATGAAGATGAATGGACATCCTTCTAAATAATTTCCTCAAAATGGCCAATGGATGGATAAGTCTCGCGATCGTAGTCATTTTCAGGCCACGAGATGATGCCATCGACTATTAAATGCCAAAGCCCAACCAAAGATGAAGACGCAAATTGTTCGATCTAAGATGTTACTTGGGAATAGTCTTTTCGTTTGATCGTCAGACTCAGCACTAGGGGATAGTGTTACTGTAGTAACATAAATAACTCAGATCATCCGATCAGTAACTGAAATACCTCCGCTCAATTCTTGTATGTCAACATCCTGAGGTTAAGAAAGTTACCATAATACCCTCCAAGCTAGTGGTTGGACTTTGGCAAGAGATCCGAGTTGTTCCCTTCAGCAATAGCTCGTCTAACGATTAGGGCTTTTAGATTATGATTACTTATCATGTTAGCAATAAATAAAAATTATACTCGATTTTAATATTTAGAATAGTAATGAGTCGGGTTTCGATTTTCTTAGGGATTGAAGGCTAAGTTACATTCAATTTAATTTAAAAAATAAAATTTTAAATTAATTTTTAAAGTAAAAATTTAAATAAATTAAAAAATATTAATTATAATTTAGTAAATTAAAAAAAACTACTTAATTAATTAGAGTTTTGATATTAATTAAAAATATTTTAAAATTTTGAATCCATCCCTAGCATGATTATGGTAATTCTTTTTAATGCAAAAATTTATTATTTTTAAGAATTTAGTTATAACTATAACCTATTTTCTTCGAGCATGAACTGTATCTTCTGATCATGATCCATCTTGATAAAATCATAAATTATTTAATACTTTAATTTAAAAAAATTAGTAACATAGCTTTTACTGATTCTCTCTAATATAAAATATTAAATTGAGCATGAATTTTATCTTCCGATCACAATCCATCTCCATAAATATAGTCTATTTAAATATCAATCAATAATAAGCATGTTAATATTAGATCTCATGTATGGAGGATAAAAGTTAAGATTGGATAGGAGAACATTTTATTCTTTGCATAAAAAATTATAAAAAATAATAAAAAAATAAAATTCATGCTCAATGACTTCATCTACATTCTAGAATGATCTTTAGCTGCTTATGATTTGAATTTCTCTGGCTCTCGGCATCTTCAGATCTCTCAAAATAAAGAAAAAAAAAAGAAAAGAAAGAAGAAAGAAGAAAGAAAGAAGAAGAGAGAGGCTTGGAGGGCTAACTCCCCTCACAAGGGAGCTCTCTCCAGAGGTCTCTAGTATAATAGGGTTTAAATAGATAAAAAATAGAGATGGTTGAGTTCTTGTTGAAGTCAAATCGAAGTTTGGATCGACTTTATCACCCAAAAAACATTTCTGGCCGTCGGATCTATCATCAAAGGCTCGAAATCCATCAAAAATCAATCGTTAATCGCCTGATCAACCCTCTGATTGAATCTAGATCATCAGATCGAAGCTAGGAGTGTTTTTGCCCATCGGATCGTGCGTAAGAAGGCTGAGAAAATTCTAATCAAATTCGAAATCGCCCCTAGCCATTAGATCTTGCTGTGGATCGTGCACTATTGTCCGATCGCACATTCACTATTCCCATGGACAACCTGGATCGAGCTCGTCGAGGACCGCCACCAACCAGAGCCTGCCGCACCATGCAAAATGATAAAACCACCCCTGAACACTGCATGAATAATTCTGTAGACCCTTTAAGGGTCTACGCATACTGAGTCAGCACAAGATCCATCGTGGACCGCATGGTTCGCTACCATAAGGGTGACGTCAAGCTAGAGGAAATTGGGCCTGGGCTGTTTTGCGTGCATGGACTTTGTTTGCAGGTTGGTGCTGGCAGGCCGAGCAGGGCCATGGTTGGCGATCTGGTGCTGGGTCGGTTTGGCTGGACCGGCCTATCTAATTAATTAATTTTTTAAAAAACTTCCTGGCTTCATAACTTTTTTAATTTTGCTCTGATTTGTATGAAATTTGATCCATTTGAATCCATAAATAGAGCCTTCACATTGATGAGCTTCTTTCCTATAAAACATTAATAAAAATATCATTTTTTTAAATAAATATTAATTAATATATAATTTAAATACTTTATTTAATAATTTATGATGATTATCACACTCCTCAACTTGAGTTTTGCTTGTCCTCGAGTAAAAAAAAAAATAGAAGTATGTATCGACTCGATAGGATATTAAAGTTTCTTTAGATCATCTTAAAATCAGTTGATACCTGATTAAAGATTTAAGAAATACATCATTGGATTATTAATTTCATCCTAAATCATGGTTAAGTAAAGAACATAAAATTTTAGAGCTTTTCTTTGATCAATTTTCTATCTTTATTCTTTAAATCCTCTATCTATAGTATGGACTAGTATTTTTTTTCTATACAGCTAACGCAATATTTTAACCTCTTAAGCTTTCTATCTAACCTTTGTGGCGAGTTTTGAACTAATGACTTTCAAATCAGTTAATTTTAGGATACTAGGTGTAGAACATCCCTCAGACTTACTGACTCGAGTCAAATAGGTTACAAGTTAAAACTAACTGTATAGTAAGCTTCTTCATATTGCCCACTTTTTGATGCGAATAACATTGGTTACTTAGGCAATGGGATCCAGTTATTTGGTGGAAGACCAATATTTATAATTTATTTTTTTTATTATTTTTTTTTTAATATTTTTTTTACTCATATCCATATAAAGTAGATTCTTTATTATAGGTTGGAAGAAGGTTTTTAGAATCACTCAAAAATTTATTCTTTTCTAAACCTAACTATTTATTGAATCTTTTTAATAATTGAATCCTTAGTATTTTAAAAATTCTCTAGACCATTAATCAATCATCAATTAAAATATTCAAAAAACTTCAAATCATGATGAAATCAAGTACATAAGATTAATTATTACCATACTTGAGGACTTAAAAATTTTTTAATTTATCCTTCTTCCTAACTTAATTTTCATTGTCCTCAATGGGAGAAAGAATTAAAGTGTGACATGTGATAAAAAAATAATAAGAAAAAGGTTTACCTGACTTAATATATTCTTGGTCTTGACCTGGGCTTTTTTTATTCTTCGTTCAGCATGGGTTTGTTATTCTCCCCCAAACTTAGTCCTAAAAGAAAAATATGCTAAAAAAAAAAAAAATTAGATGCAAAAAGCTAGAAGCTGGGTTATCTTTCAGTAACTACTAAGTTTAACATCTTCAATCGGATCCTATGAAAGAGTTTTAGGTATAATTAATTTTAGCACATCCTTCAAGATTCCAAAAAAATACGACCAATCAGAAGGCCTTGTCATTATAGCAGAAAATCATTCATAGAATGCTTTTCAGCGATTAGACTTAGCCTTGATTAATAGAGTATTTAGAGCAAGCATGTTATAACATGATTTAAAATTATCATGATAATCAGAAAGAAATTATATTTGATGGGCCGAAATCAGGGATGGTGGTTTAAAAATTTCTTCAACTATAGCTTGATCTACCATAATCTCTTTTTTGGATCTAATAAATCGAGGCATCAACTCTTCCTGATCCAAGATATGGCACTTTTTTTAAATTAATTATAAATTTACCTTCATATATTATTTTAATATTGTAGATAAATTTTGAAGGCAATCTTTAAAAGTAATGCCGAATATAGAAAAATCATTCATAAAATCATTATCCTTTATTTCAGTAATATTCCATCCAATAGCTTCATTATGTGCTTCTAAAACATTCATAAATTGGTCTTCCTGGGTAGGTATCACTGGTAGGGTATCAGTAGGTGCATCAGAAAGTGATTTCAATTCTAGGTCAGTTGGTAGTTCTAATAAGGAAGCTATTGGTAAGTTAGGTGGTGGCTCAAGTTTTTCAATCCATGGTGGGGTGATTTTAGGATAAAGGATATCTACTTGATTATTAACTTCTATATTATATCTATCTTCATTAAAATCATCCACCTCATAATGAGCTAAATAGGAATTTAATGAATTTTTTAAAAAAAAATAATTATGAAGCTTCCTCTAGTGTGTTATTCACTTATGGTTCTTGGTCATCATCTCATCAATTGGTCCTCCCTTCCCATTAAAAAGATTGGATGATTCTAAGGCACTTGGGAATGGATCCATATATAAGTAAGTAATGGAATTAGTTCATCCCACCATTCTTATTCTTTTCTATATTTTGTTGCCTTAGTTATATGGACTAATAAGATCTTTTTAATTGTGCAGGATTATTCTATGACCATATTATTTTTGAGAGCTTTAATTGATTGTTCAAAAAAAGCTATAGAAATATTAAAATTTTTAGCCATGTATGGTCTCTCAGGATCACTCTTAGGCTGACTAGGCAACTCTCTTTCCTCCTGCTATTTGAATATAAGCACTTATTTCTCTAGTTCTTTAAAAATTTGTATGCAGGAGTGATGGGTTTGTTATAAGATCTGATTATTTAGCTCTAACTCATTTAATACTTGCTGAATTCTCTCTTCAGAAGTTGATTCATTATTATTTGAAAAAGATTGATAATATGGGTAGGGCATATCATAATGTGCATTCATAAAAATGGGTCTTTATGGCACCGAGGTAATCACTAGTTATGATTGCCACAAAAAATCTGGTTGAGCCTTCCAGCTTGGATTGTAAGTGTTAAAGTATTTGTTATTTTCTAGTTTATAAGCTATTTAGGTTTGGTCTTGATAAACTTGTTCATACATATACTTAGAAAATCAGTGTGGGCATTCACTTGTATAATGGGTGGAGCTTAAACAAATTGCACAAACTTATTGTACATAAGAAAAAGATGGATATGAAGGGTTTCTATTTGCTTTTAGATGATCTAATCTATGGGACAACTTAGCATAAAAGTTCATCTTTGATTATTATTTATTTTATTTTATTTTATTATAAAGGATAAGATAAGAGATGAGGAGAAAGAGAATTCTAAAGATAAGAGTCTAGAGGGTCCTAGATCTAAGAATGATAAATTAGAGTATTTTTATTAGGGTTTAAGTTATAATAGCAAATAAGTTAAGCAAGCATGGACTCTCTATCTTAGGGTTTACCTAGATCTAGATAGCTTCTAACTGTCAAGGTTACCTTTGAGCACTCTAAGTAAAGAATTAGTCACTCAATTAGTCAGGTAAGTATAAGATCGGTGAAAGTCCCTTCGTTGCTTTTCTTAGACATCAATTATCTTAGCCAGATAAGCTAACAGAACTAATTAGGTAACCACCTTCCTTTGGGATGCAGTTTCTGAACTACTTGCCTTAGACACCAGTCAAACTGACTAACCCTAATCGATCCAACTCTTAGAATTTCTTATCCTATTGAGCTCGAATATCCTTAGGACCCGACATCTAATTGATTTTAAATTAAGATCTAGATCTATGTAATATGAAGGATGGTGGTTTATGGACTAAGAAAGGATGATCAAATTTTTACCTTATCTTATTTAATAGATTATGCCTTTAAAATATATTATGGTGATGCAATGCAAATAAAATAAGATATCCAATCAAATTAAAAATTAATTTTATTTAGTATTTATAGTTACTCTAAATTAATTAAGTATTATGAGATGTTGGTGATTTTTTTAAGGGTTTATGATTTTGTCTTTTTATAGATATTTCTTTTAGTTTTTGATTCGTTTGGTTTTACAAAAAAAAGTAAATTCAAGTGATTAAATCTTAAAAAATAATAAATTAATCTAAACTATAGAAAGTAAAAATCAGTTATGAAAGATAATAATAACTAGGTAAAATTAAAGAGTAATAATTTTTTTTATTTTTTATTTTTTAAATTAATTAATTATTTTTTTATTAATTGAAGCAATCATGCTATAATTTTCAGCGATAGTGCCAAAAATTTGATTGCTTATCATTTCAGCAACAATAAAAATTAAGCTTAATTTTAATATTTAAAATAGTAGTGGATCGAATGTCAATTTTTTCGAAGATTGAAGGCTAAGTTATGTTTAATTTAATTAAAAAATAAAATTTTAAATTAATTTTTAAAATAAAATTTTAAATAAGTAAGTTAAAAAAAATTAATTATAATTTAGTAAATTAAAAGAAAGTAACTACTTAATTAATTAAGATTTTGAGATTAATTAAAAGTATTCTAAAATTTTGAATCCATGTCTAGCATGACTGTGGTAATTTTTTTTAATATAAAAATTTATTATTTTTAAAAATTTAGTTATGACTATAACCTATTTCTTTCAAGTGTGAACCGCATCTCCTAATCACGATCTATCTCAATAAAATTATAAATTATTTAATATTTTAATTTTTAAAAATTGGTAACATAGCTTTTGCTATTTTTTTTCTAATATAAACTATTAAATCGAGCACAGATTATATTTCTCGATCACAATCCATCTTCATAAATATAGTCTATTTAAATATCAATCAATAATAAGCATGTTAATATTAGATCTAATGTATGGATGATAAAAATTAAGATTGGATAGGAGAATATTTTATTCTTTACATAAAAAAATTATAAAAAATAAAGAAAAAGAAAATACAAACCATGCTCAAAAACTTCATCTACATCCTAGAATTTTGATCTTTAGCTGCTCATGCTTTGAATTTCTCTGGCTCCCAGCATCTTCAGATCTCTCAAAATAAAGAAAAGAAAAAGAAAAGAAAAAAGAAAGAAGAAAAAAGAAGAGAGAGAGAAGAGAGAGGCTTGGAGGGCTAATTTCCCTCACAAGGAAGCTCTCTTCGGAGGTCTCTGACATAACAGGGTTTAAATGGATGAAAAACATAAATTTTTTAGTTCTTGTTGAAGTCAAATCAGAGTCTGGATCGACTTCATCACCTAGAAAATATTTCTGACCATCGGATCTATCATCAAAGGCTCAAAATCCATCAAGAATCTATCGTTAATTGCCTTATCAACCCTCTGATTGAATCTAGACCATTGGATCAAAGCCATGAGTGTTTCCCCCCATCGGATCGCATGTAACAAGGCTGAGAAAATCCTAATCAAACTCGAAATCGCCTCTGGCCGTTGGATCTTGCTGTGGATCATGTGCTATCATCCGATCATGCATTGACGGTTCCCATGGACCACCTGGATCGAGCTCATTGAGGACCGCCACCAACCAGAGCCTGCCGTGCCACCTAAAATGATGAAACCATCCCTAAACGCAGCGTGAATAATTCCATAGACCCTTTAAGGGTCAACGTGCATTGAGTCAGCATGCAGTCCACCGTGGACCGCATGGTTCGCTGGCGTCAGGGTTACGTCAGGCTGGAGGAAATTGGGCTTGGGCTATTTTGCACGTATGGGCTTTGGTTGTGGGCTAGCACTGGCAGACCAGGCTGAGCCACAGTCGGCGGTCTGGCGCTAGGCTGGACTGGCCAATTCAGTCAACCAATCTAATTAATTAATTTTTTTTCTTTTTTTAACTTTCGGGCTTCGTAACTTTTCTAATTTAGCTCTGATTTATATGAAATTTGATATGTTTGAATCCATAAATCAAGCTCTTTGCATTGATGAGCTTTATTTCCTACAAAACATTAATAAAAGCATCAATTCTTTTAAATAAATATTAATTAATATATGATTTAAATACTTTATTTAGTAATTTATGATGATTATTAGATCACCTCAGATAAATGGCTCCTTGTCATCCTCGGCGGCCCATCTTGTGGATAAATCGCAATCTAGCTACAACCCAGCGACGAATAAGTTATTTTCCGCTTTGCCTAAACTTATGGGAGCAGATAACGCATTCCAATCCTTCCAGTAATGATCTTTCCGTTCGAGAAAGATGATCCTAATCTCGCCACAATATCATTAGTGGTCCAAAATTAGCGAAACAGCATCAAATCTATAGAACATTTTCTTTACAAATATCACAAACTCAGAGGATCCAGGTAAGTATAAGTAATCCCTCTTAAAGAACTCATTATTGCTTGATCGTTCTCTTCTGACTTGAGCGTTAGAGGATCCTCGTTAAAGTTAAATCTTCTGGCCCAGACTTTATTTTGCAGGTCACTCTAGCATTTCTGCGAGAAATCGATCGCTCCGCCCCGGAGATGAACCATTTTCAACAACAACATATATATAATGAAAAATAAACTTGATAAATCGAATCAAATCAAACCAAATTTTTTGGTTCGATTTTCAATGATTTTTCTAAATGATAGATTTAGTTTCAATTTTGATTTTAGAAAATCGATTTAAATCAATTCGATTTCAAATTTTGCTTCAATGTGAATCAATCTATGCATACCCTAAATGATTATAGCTAGCAGTCCAATATATATTTTTCTAGCTGTTGTCGTATGGGAGGGGGTTCATGGAAGTTTGATGTTTACAAAAATAATTTTGACATATTTGATTGACTATAAAAAAAATGATTTATATTTAATTAAGTAATTAATTATTTAAAAAATTATATAAAATATCTATTATACCAATAATATAAGAAAAAATCTTATCCTATCCTACATGCTACTATTATTTATAAATAAAAAATTATAATGATTAATGATATTTTTGTTCCTAGATTATAATGGAAAAGAGTTTGAAACATTATGATGGAGAAGATGTTCATTTCAATCATAGATTTTTTTATGATTTGATAGAATATTTTTTTTAAAAAAAGGCCTCTAATTTTCATTGTATAAAAATCCAAAAAAAAAATTTATTCTATATAGATTTTTTTCATAAAATATAAAAATTATATTCTCATAAGAAATATCTTCTTCAAATTTTACTCTTATGAAAACTTTAACTAAGCAAGATTAGAGAGTTTTTTTTCACTCTCCGTTGTACACATTTTTGCCCTCTACTTCTAGTCTGAAATATGAAAATTTTATTCTCATAAAAACCTTTTTTTTATTTCAAAACTTCAAAATATTTTTTTTATTTTTTTATTAATTATATATATATATATATATATATATATATATATTTTTTTTTTTTTTTCCTCCTCTTTCAACGAACCAAGTGAGTCCGAGAACGTGACATCACAACGTTACTTGATAAATAATCGGAATGATTCATGAGTTACAAAAATATGCAAGAGTCTCAATCTCCTAAACTTATAATTGGTTATGTTGGGGATAAATCCCGCTCCAGCCGAAGTCTAGCTCGATGCTCAGCCTAATGCAACCAGTAGCCGCAGAAGAGCTTCGGCAGATGGGCTTCAGCCGAACTCCCAGCGGTCGAGCTTCTTCCAACCCGTTCAGCCGGCCGAACTAGTTAGCTGCCGAGCTTCTTCGGACTCCCAGCGTCAAGACTGAACCCCTTAAGTCGGTCGAGCTACTTAGCGGCCGAGCTCCTTGGACTACGAGCGGTCGAGCTTTAACGGAATCCCCCGACGCCCGAACTCCTCAGCGGTCGTCCCGAACTTCGGCCGACCGAGCTCCTACCGAACCCTCCAGCGGCCGGCCCTCAACCGAAGTCCAACGGCAGGCCGAACTCCCCAACAGCCGAGCTTCAGATTTCCAGCGGCCGAACTCCTCAGCGGACGAGCCTTGACCGAACCGCCCAGCAGCCGAAGTCCTTCAACCGAGCCTCAGCCGAGCTTTTTCGGACCTCTTAGCGGTTGAACTCCTCAACGATCGTCCTTCGGCCGAACTTCGGCCGACCGAGCTCCTATCGAACTCTCCAGCGGCCGAGCCTTAGCTGCATGCCTCCGACCAAACGCCTATGGGAGCTGAACTCCTTCCAAGCTTCCTCTTCAGGAGTCCGAACTCCTTCGAAATGGGCACACGACGAAGGCCTTCAATCCTTCATTCGGCTGGCTCTGCGGCCATCACCATCAGTCCACCGCAAGTGATAGCGACCCACTATGAGGCGGCGATGGCTGTCACCATCAATCCGCCGCACACGACACCTTTCCATGAGACTGGCTCCACCGAATCTCGAACAGTCCGTCAGCATGCGACTGCAGCTGTCACCATCAAGCTCCGCTATAAAAAGGACCCCTCCAGATATGCTAACTCTAATCTATCTGATCTCTAAGCTCTCCTCTTCTTCTCTAAGCTCTGGAACTCATTTCGAGCACTCTATTCCTATTGGCCAGAGCTGACTTGAGCATCGGAGGGTCCTGCCGGAGCCACCCCCACCGGCTCCGGACGGGACTTTATTTTGCAGGTCTCCGGCGGCGACCTCAGTGACCTCGACTCCAGCGACCTCTAGCGACGATCAATTTCTGCACCAACAGATTATATTATGTTGTAATCACCCGAGTTGACAAACCAGCCACCAAACTAATATTTTTTTCATTTTTTGAAAACTACTATCAATCACCGCTGGCTGATGCTGTACACGAGAGCTAAGTGGTATCCCTGCCTTCCACAATGTGATCTCTAGCTAGTATCATTTTATATTAAAGCAAGCTCGAATGAGCTGTCCTTTCCCCCTTCGTCAATTGCTGGCATGGACGTTCCTGGTGACGGTCCGCAACCACCACCTCTCATTTGATATCTTTTGGATCCATCCTTCTCTCCCTGGCCGCAGATTCCACATCCCCGCCCCATCTAGATTCCAAATCCCTCATGGAATCTTCCTGCCTCCGTCTCCATCGCTTTCCCCGCCGTCCCCTGCTCCTCACCCCCTCCACCACCGCTCCCAACCACCTCCTCCTCCACTCCCTCCCGCTCACCCTCAAACACCATCCCTTCCCAGCCACCATCACTCCTTCCGGCCATCTCCCCTTACTCCGACTCCGACGCCCTCCACTTCCACCCATGTCCACAAAATCCGCCGACATCGATGACGGCGTCATTCCAACGGACTCCGACCTCGTACCGACTCCACCGTCCCACCGCACCTTCTCCGCCTGGGACATGGCCAGCCTCTGGGTCGGCCTCGTCGTCGGCGTCCCCTCCTACTACCTCGCCGGCAGCCTCGTCGACCTCGGCATGGCCTGGTGGCAGGGCATCGCCACCGTCGTCCTCGCCAATTTCATCGTCCTCATCCCCCTCGTCCTCACCGCCATCCCCGGCACCAAGCACGGCATCCCCTTCCCGGTCCTCGCCCGCTCCGCCTTCGGCGTCCGCGGCGCCCACGTCCCTACCCTCCTCCGGGCTTTAGTCGGCTGCGGATGGTACGGTATCGAGACGTGGATCGGCGGCGAGGCCGTCTTCCTCCTCCTCCCTCCTTCCTTGAAGACATCGTCCTCTGCTCTGTCTCCAATCCCCTGGTTGGGTACCTCGCCGCTCGAATTCTCCTGTTTCATGGTCTTCTGGCTGGCCCAGATGGGCATCGTTTGGAGGGGAATGGAAGGAATTCGGGAACTGGAGAAGTACTCGGCGCCCATCCTTAGCGTCCTCACCTCCTGCCTCCTCTGCTGGGCTTATGTCAAGGCCGGCGGCTTTGGCAGAATGCTCTCGCTCTCTTCTCGCCTGTCGTCAGCTGAAGAATTCTGGTCTATTTTCTTCCCCTCCCTCACCGCAAACATCAGCTTCTGGGCTACTCTGGCCCTCAACATCCCGGACTTCGCTCGGTACGCCCGGAGCCAAAAGGACCAAATCCTCGGCCAGGCCGGGCTGCCGGTCTTCATGGGAATCTTCACCTTCGTCGGTCTAGCCGTGACCGCCTCCACCGAGGTGATCTTCGGCCGCGTGATCTCCGATCCGATCCAACTCCTTGGACGGATTGGAGGGCTCTGGACCACACTCATTGCCATCTTCGGCGTCAGCCTTGCCACCATCACCACCAACATCGCCGCCAATGTCGTAGCTCCTGCGAATGCTCTCGTGAATCTTAGCCCGTCGATGTTCACGTTTAGAAGGGGAGCTCTTGTGACTGCTCTCTTGGGCATCGCCTTCCAGCCTTGGAGGCTGCTGAGCTCCAGTGAGAGCTTCGTCTACACTTGGCTGCTTGGGTACTCCGCGCTGATGGGACCGATTGGAGGGATAATTCTCGCAGATTATTACCTTATAAAGGGCATGAATTTGGAGGTCAGCGCATTGTATTCGAAGAATCCTAGAGGTCCTTATTACTATTTCCAAGGTTTCAATATTGCAGCAATGGTGGCTTTGCTGGTGGGCATCTTGCCTATAATCCCAGGCTTCCTTCATAAGGTTGGTATTCTGTCGAACACTTCGGATGCTTTGGTTATGGCCTACAACAATGCCTGGTTTGTGAGCTTCTTCCTCTCTGGCATTCTCTATTGGCTTCTCTGTCAATTGGGAAGTAGGAAGGATGCTCGTCATACCGAAACACTCATTCCTGCTTCGGAGTAGTACTCCGTACAAGGCGCTTCAGCTTTGTTACCTTTCCCTTCAACTCCTTGAGATTATATAGGATAGAGCTGTAAAAATTGTGCAATAGAGGAGTCAAAGGAGATCCACAGAAAGATAAAAAGACAGAATGATGGCTGAAACCAATGATGAAGAAACCTGTAAAAAAACACAAGTGATTTAACCATCTAGATACGTGCTAGATGTTTCTGTTGTAGAATGTTAAAAGAATACAGAACTTGAAGCAAATACATGATTGTTGATAAAAGGATGGAAAGCGGAAGCCAAGCTTACTTTTGATGAAAAATAAAGTTTCCAATGTGCATACATAATGACAACAAAAACATCGCATTGTCTTGTTTTTGATGTTCTTCTAGCTGGCTTATTATCCTATCATGATCTTAGGGGGTGTTTGTTATAAGATGATCATTTCAAGATCAAGGATGCTAGGATCACCATGATTATATTACGGTGATCCTACATGATAATGATCTTAAATTATCCTTGCTCTTCAAATAACCATCCAATCCAGTGATAAAATACCTCTTCTCCGAATGTCCAAAATCATCCAAATACAATGATCTTGAATTAAAATTTAAGGACAAATATGCCCTTCGATCCAATGAAAAAAAAATCAGTATATTAATATACCATAAATATATTATATATATTATATTTATGATATATTATATCATAATATATTATTAATCAAATTATTATTATATTATTATTCAGTGATAATTTAAATTACAGTAGAAATATATTATCATATTTTATATTTGTATAATGAAATCTTTTAATAAATTGCTTCTATTTATCTTATTTTTCTAATTAAAATAAATATTAGTGTTAAAAATGATGTATTATATATATATAAATACAAACTTTTATTCTATAATAATAAATAATATATCTTTATAGGATTAATAATTTATAAGACTAATAAATATATTTTTATAAAATATATTAGTATTTTGTTATGATTTTTTTTTTTGATTAATAAATATATTTTTATAAACTATATTCAGGATAGTTTTGATATTGTATGGTCGGTGATTTTAGAAATCTATGAAATACTAAATAGGTTATTCGTAGATAGTTGAAAATCTCGAATCATTAGAATATGATCTTACATCATTGGAGATCAAATTATCCCATGATAAGAATCTCCAATGATCTAAGAAAATCTTTGAGAATTATGATCCCATTCAAGTTACCAAAGGCCATCTAGAATCATATTTTTCTAGACATGTTATGTTTTCACGGATGTCTATAGGACCTCCTTTGGCGTCTCCACGTGCATCGCCTTATGTGACTCGAAGTTCAAATCTGAGACTTCTTCCACAAGATTGTCAGGAAGTGGGTTTCAATCTTCCAGAGCAGCTCAGGTTGGATAGTATCTAACGAAGAGACTATGAGTAGCCCTTGACTTCACCACTCGAGTTGTGCCAAATCGCACCGGATTCATACTCGAGACACCCCAAGAGAGTGCCCAACTGCAGCACATGCTAAAATCATCTGCTGCCATGGCCTTGAAATAATGACTCATCAAGTTGCAAATCCAGGATGCACTTCAACTGCACGCTTCCACTGCAGACCAAGCCTAACTGCAAAGTTCGGTCCAAGCACGCCATTTGGATTTCAATAGTAGCTGATGAATCATGCAGAACCCCCTAACACTATCAAATCATTTGATCGAGATTCAAATGTCATGAGCAGCATCTTTTGTTATGGTAGTATAGATCTACCATAAGAGGGCGTTTAGTTCGTAACTATAATAAAAATCAGAATGGATTGAAATGAGACTGATATCGGAGTCGGAATTGAGATTCGGATCTTTAATGTAGAGTCGTGATTGAATTTTAGAAGGACGGGATCATTTCCATTCTCTACCCCGAAATCAGAATCGGAATGAGACTCCCCTCCAACCAAATGATTGGAATGAGAGCGACCCATTCCCATTTCCATTCCGAGCCCCGACTCCCTCTAACCAAATACCTCCTAAAATTTGAACATTTTTGGATCTGAGAAAATAACAAAACTAATTGTACAATTACTGAAGCTAGAGGAATGAATAACACCCATTCAAGGACAAAGGAAAATTGCTTGCAAAGTACATAATATATATATATATATATATACTAAATCACAAACCAAAACCTGAAGAAGCCAGCCCAGATTAGTTGAACCGACCATTATTATATCAGTAACTTGTCAGCCAAGGTATAAGAATTTGAAGGTACTACAATCAATGTTCAAGCATTGACCATCCTTCCGGAAGAGACTAAACAATTAGAGGCTCAAACTGCCGCCTCACTTCCAATAAAGAAACTACACCTTGCTAGCTCGATCTCAGCATTACTGGATGATTCTATGGTTATATTATCTATAAACAGCTCACATGTCCTCCCATCTTCAGATGGACCAATCTGACTTTCATAAGCTTCAGAGACCTTGGAACGTTGCGCTTTGTATAACCTTTAGCCACCCAAGGTGCTATTCTACAAATGATATCACCTATTCCTTGTTCTAATAATTTTGCCTCTGTCTGCCTTCTTCTCCATCTTTTCCCTTTTCTTCCGGCTCTTCTCATCCTCCACACCCAGCTGCATGGCACATGGGAAACTAAATCATCTCTGACATATCATATGCTTCGAAGAAACCAACTACAGGACTACAACAAGTTAGGAATTCCATACCTTTGAACATAGACCAAGAACCTTGGATGCACCAAATGCTGGTATCCGTAGACCAGGATAGGTATTCAGAAAACTAACTGCAGTTCTGGGTAATTATTCATGTAAATATCTTCATAGTTACAGCTCAGTAGCTCTTATATATGCAAATCTTATCAGTAATGTAGTCAGCCACAGCATATATGCTTCTTATTTTTCTTTCGAAAAAAATTTAAAAGAAAGAATAGGTTTAGGTTCAACAACAGCACAAATTTTCTACTAGGCAAAAGCCCAATTATCTGAACTCAGCAGATGGGAAAATGCCAGACCATGCAAACTGAACCTGATGGGCTACCTCTTTAAGTGACCTACATACGGTTTTTAAGACTAGAAATGTCAAAATACACCGATTATGATGCAGATACTCAGCTTCTACTAACTAGAAAATCAAGGAATGGTAAGCTGGTCTTTGGATCTTGCCACTAAATAAGTCCACCAAAATTTACCAGATATGATGGACATCAGCCGTACAAAACATGTTACGCAGATCATATCATGCAGATAACTGTAACAGAAAGAAAAAAAGAATAAATTACTTCTGATAGAGTCCTTGGCTATAGAATGAAGAAAGAGAAACTTTAAGATAAAAGGATGAGAAATACTTTAAGTGAAAATAACTCGTATATGATATAACCCAGACATTATTGGATATGCTCATTGTTCAATTAATGTCAACTAGTTATTGCCTTCATATCATTTATTACTAAGATAAAAGGATGACTAATACTTAAGTGAAAATAACTCGTATATGATATAACTCAGACATTATCGGACATGCTCATTGTTCAATGTCAACTAACTATTGCCTTCATATCATTTATTACAAGCTCCATGCTCAATGATAGGAGGTCTCCACATATATGAACTGGAGGACCTCTTGAAGGTGAGAAACTGATAATCAGAACCAAATTAGTGGCTATATATTTCCAGGAAACAGGACAGAAGAAAGAAATTTTTTGGACTGAAGGGTTTGGTGAATGGGAACAAATTTTAGGAAGGTGAAGCTAGGGGTTTCAGAGTTTTTGAAGAGGTTCAGTCTCCATCAGAAATAGAAAATATCAGGTGCGTGCATAAATCCAGGAAAGGTGTGGTAGATCTAGTACAGATGAGAAATGCCAGATATATGTTCATAGGCAAGTTTGTTTAGGTTCTATGAGGTCAGAGAAGTAAAGCCATAGAACTCTAGCGGATCAGACAAGATTTGCTCTGGGTTTAATCTTTATTTATTTATTTATTTATTTTTCCATCAGATCAAATCTAATGATAGGATAACAGCATAACAATAAGATATATTTCAACAAAATTGAGTTAGATTCAAAGCAAACCACAGATAAGTCACAGCAGAAATATGCGCAAATCAGAATTTGATCTTATAGTAAACAGAAGCTAAATATGGCAGAATAGTTGAAGAGAAAAAAATAGATAAGGAGATGCAAAGTAAAGTGTCAGAAAGGGGTAGACAAGAGACAGAAGTATAAACCTGGCTTCATTTTCTAAATTTTCTTCACAAGGAAAAAAATAAGAACAAAAACGCACATAACAATTCTCAAAGCCAATCACAAATGGCTGTTCAGATAGCCTCTCAACCATGAACTACTTTAGATGGCTCATTAGGGTCCCTCCTAAAATGGAGGAGTGGAAGTTTATCCTAATCTGTTCCAAGCCAGCTAAAACCAGCCATGGCCAGAATAGCCTTAGAGCTTTGAGTCACACTGAAACTCTGGAAAGAAGATAGAGAAAGAAAAACCTCAGCATTCCTTGTATCATACAACAAGCAATGCACAAAAATTAACTTTCCAGAAAATGGCTCCTGTAAAAAATCCTTTCAAATATTGAGATCCTAAATTTAGGCAGCAAAAATACAATCGTTTGACGAACAAATGTAGGATACAAGTCAAATCAGAGGTTCCAAGACCTTTATGGCCCTCCAAGTGTAGTATTAAGTTGGATATACCTGGGGCTGACATTCGTGCACGTTAGATCCTCCCAGGTAACAAGTGATCCTCGGTGCTGGCTGCATTACTCAATATTAAACAATAAGATATATTCCAAAAATAGAGTTACAAGTAAGAGAATAATCCATCAAAGTTCGACAAATCTCTATAGCTGGCTATTGAGTTAGCATCAGGCTCACTATACATTAGTATGGTTTTATGGCGAAGGCTCTCTATACCTGTTGGAGATAAACCTCATTCCCGCCAAAGTCGAATCTGATGCTTAGCCTAATGCAACTAGTAATCATGGAAGAGCTTCGATCGGGAATTCTTCTTTTCAATGGCCGAACCTCAGCCGAACTCCTTCAGTGGTCGAACTCCTCTAGCGGCCGTACCCCTTCCAAACTTCTTCAGTGACCGAACTCCTTCAGGACACTTTCAGGAGCCGAACTCCTTCCGGATTTCTTCGTCAGTCAAATTCCTCCAGCGGCTGAACTCCTTCCGGACACCTTCAGGAGCCAAACTCCTTCCGAATTCCTCCAGGAGCCGAACTTCTTACGGATTTCTCCTTTAGTTGGATTCCTTCAGGAGCCGAACTCATTCCGGACTTCTCCTTCAGTCAAATTCCTTCAGAAATCGAACTCCTTCCGGATTCCTCTAGAGGCCGAACTCCTTCCGGACTTCTTCTTCAATCAAATTTCTTCAGGAGCCGAACTTCTTTCGAACTTCTCCTTCAATCGGATTCCTCCAGGAGCCGAACTCCTTCCGGACTTCTCCTTCAATCAGATGCCTCCAGAAGTCGAACTCCTTCCGAACTTCTCCTTCAGTCAAATTCCTCTAGGAGCCGAACTCCTTCCGGATTTCTCCTTCAATCAAATTCCTTCAGGAGCTAAACTCCTTTCGAATTTCTTCAGAAGCCAAACTCCTTTCGGACTTCTTCAGTCAAATTCCTTCAAGAGCCGAACTTCTTTCGGACTTCTCCTTCAGTCAGATATCTTTGGGAGCCGAATTTTCTCCGAACTTCTCCTTCAGTCGGATTCCTCGAGGAGCCAAACTTTCTTCGAATTTTTTCTTCAGTCGGATTTCTCCAGCGGATTACTTCGACTATTAAATCTCGATGAACGAGCACATCACAACAGACGACACCTCTCTCTCTGTAGCAAACCCCATGCGGCCCCGAGCGATCCACTACTGGATGGTTATGGCTGTCACTATCAGTCTGCCACAAGCAACACCTCTCTCTCCATAGCAAACCCCATGCAGTCCCGAGCGGCCCACTACCGGATGGTTATGGCTGTCACTATCAGTCTGATGATACCTCTCTCTCCGTAACAAACCCCATACGGCCTCGAGCGGTCCACTACCGGACGGTTATGACTGTTACTATCAGTCTGCTATAGGCTCCATCTATAAAAAGAGATCCTCCAGATAAGTTTTCTTTAAGCTCTTTTCTTCTTCCCAAAATTCTGCCGAATTCTTTTCTGAGCACTCCATTTCTGTTGACCAGAAGAGATAACTTGTTCATCAGAGGGTCCTACTGGAGCTACTACCATCGACTCCGGATGGAACTTTATTTTGCAGGTCACCGACGGTGACCTCTTCTTCCTCAGCTTCAGCTCAATCCGGCGTTAACCAGATTCTGCACCAACAATACCAATAGATAGCAAACAAAATCCATCATTTACTTTACACAGTTCAAACCTAAGGCAACCAAGCAACCCTCCAGAACCAAATGCAAAGAGTCTAGATCAAGAAAAAAGATAGCAAGGACTTGTATAGGTCACTGCCATCAGAAGAAAAAAAGTATAAGAAACTGAACTTTTAAAAGAAAAAAACTGATATTTATGACGCTAGAAAGCTAAAAGAAACAATAGCCATTTATGGTTAAATGAAAAGCTTGTCACAAAATTCTCTAGTGCGCTAGTTGTATTGTTACTCTGGCAGATGACGAGCACAACAGAGTAAGTAAAGAACTAGTAAATTTTAAATGCTATGCTACTAGCTAGCCATCTATACTAACACATAATGTCAAGATTCAATGACAGAGATACTTTGCTATAGAGTTGTCTATATTAGGCATGATGATAAAGATAAGCCACACTCAAACCTAACACCAACTTGAGCAATTTTTAGAAACCTTAGCAACAACTTAAAGTCTTGGATACCAAGAAGTTAATGCCTATCTGGAATCTGATGCTACCTGCAGGCTTTCCATAGGATGCAGCATTTTTTATCATGGTTAAAATTTGTTTTATGTTATAATATAAAGACCAATCTGTTCTTATGAAATAGTTTCATGAACTCCCGGATAATGTTACAGAAAGATGGAAGGACCCAGTTGGCGCTGGCGGTCATTATGGTTATTACATTTTAAACAGTACTGTTGCAGTATCTAATACAATATGACGTGCTCCTTGAGGTCATACCAGAAAATATTTTAGTACACAAGGAAGACGGTGAAACAGAAAAGGGCCTCTGAGCAGCATAAACAAAAGCTTTGAAAAGTTGGGTAAGAACAGGAAGGAGACTTGTGTTTAACCATTGGCTTTGGAGTCACTGTGAAAGACTAGGAATTGGAAAGGTAAATGCCATCAGAAAAAGGGTTTGAGAGCAGTGTGAACAAAAGCTTTGAAGAGGAGCATGAGAAGCGGGATGAGACTTGTCTTCGATAACTGGCTTTGAAGTCACTGTGGAAGACTCAAATTGGAAAATTTAAATGCTATAAGATTACAAAGTTGAAGATGGAAATAACAAAATTAAACATCATGCTTCTCATTGAAGCAAGAACTAGACGCAAGTCAGGTTTAATTGGCCAATTCTTACATATGAAGTTGGGTTCGAAGTCTGAAGTAATGATCAAGGTTCTGATCTTTTGTGAATATAAAGATCTAATGCATCGTTTCAGTTTAAAGGAAACAGAACCACCACTTATCTTATTCATCTTAACTGTGATGATACCAGATCGAGAGTAATGCCACAATTATAATATGACATGGTATAATAGACATCCATACTTGAAATCATGATTTCATAGATGAATACAAACTGAAGCTGCAGTGGGATTGTCAAGGCTGAGATACATTGTTGACTCATTACCAAACAGCTTGAGCTCTAGGGAACAAGGGGTCAATTAACAAGGTGAGAACAAAGGTTGTTGGTTCAAAATCCTGCCAATTCAATGTATTTACCCACTTGACATCAACTCGCCCCATGTCTCAACTTGTATATCCTTCCATGTGGTGTGTGTCGCATTTAATGGTGGTGTTTAAGCCTGACATACCTTGTTAACCTACTCCCTAACATCTCAAACTCTTGGGTTCAGGTTGCTAATTAATACACATGAGCTAAAAAGAGAGGCTGAATATAGGGTAAGATTTTAATTGACTTGTAAGAGTCGGTGAGACTCGCTGATTTTTTCAAGTGAAAAAATCAGCTGAAGAAAAGAGAGAACAAGTAGAGGGTTCCGTTCTGACTTCTGAACTTCATATTAGGTCTGTGTACGGTTAATTCCTTGTGTTATACTTAACATCATCAGTATTGACGTAGAATCTGGTAGTCGCCGGAATTCGCTAGAGTGGAGGCAGATGGGGTCGCCACCGGAGACCTGCAAAATAAAGTTCCGTTCGAAGCCGGTGGAGGGTGGCTCCGGCAGGACCCTCCGATGATCAAGTCAGCTCCAGTCAACAGGAATGGAGTGCTCAGTGTGGAATTCAATAGAGTTTAGAGGAGAGAAGGATTTTCAGAACCTGGCGTAAGTGTATCCGGAGGATCTTTTTTATAGAGAGAGCTTGTTGTAACCGCCTTGATTAATGATTGTCGTAACTGTCCTGATCAATGCCGATCGTTATTGACTTGATAAATGCTGATCGTTATTGACTCGATAAATGCCGATCGTTATTATCGTGTAACCGTAGCGGGATCGCCTGCAGGAATCCGTCATAAGAAGTTCGGCTTTCATGGAAGTTCGGCCATTAAGAAGCCCGTCCGCTGAAGAAGTCCGCAGGGAGTCCGGCTTCCGTAGAAGCTCGGCCGCTGGAGAAGTCCGCAAGGAGTCCGGCTTTCGTAAAAGCTCGGTCGTTGGAGGAAATTCGGCTCCCACAGGCACCTGGCTGTAATGACGCAAAGAGAGTTCGGCTCTTGCGGAAGTCTGACTGAAGCTCGACGATTGGGGAGTCAGAAGGAGTTCGGCCGCTAAGTAGTTCGGCCGACTGAACAGGTTAGAAGAAGCTCGCCGCTGGGGGTTCGGCTAAAGCCCATCTGCTGAAGCTCTTCTGCGGCTACTGGTTGCATTAGGCTAAGCATCGGACTAGACTTCGGCGGGAGCGAGATTTATCCCCAACACCAGCCCCCCCACTCCTGAGTTCGAAAATCGAAGGAAGGGAGTGCAGGAATGACGACTGTCGACGTCTTCCTCTGAGCCTCGTGCTGATCCATGTCGAAGCTCGGGGGAGATCTCATCTCAGGATGAGGTTATCTCCGATCTTATTTCTGGCCGAAATGAAAGTTGAAGCTCTCCGATCGAGGTTGGCCCGGTCGCTTGGGTTAAGATGAGGTTCTCCTTCTGTTCCTAACTTCGACTTTGCTCGTGTTAGGACGAGATTCTTCTCCTGTTCCTAACGGGCTGTGAGGGCACATTCGGACCGTCGTCCGTCTCCCCCCGTCTCGTCTAAAGTGAACGAGGCCTTCAATTTTGCTCACGTTAGGACGAGGTCCTCCTCCTGTTCCTAACGGGCTGTGGGGGCACATGCGGACCGTCGTCCGCGCCTCTCCCCCCATCTCGTCCTTTGTGAACGAGGCCTTCGACTTTGCTCGCATTAGGAACGAGGTCCTCCTATTCCTAACGGGCTGTGGGGGCACATGCAGACCGTCATCCGCGCCTCCCCCCATCTCGTCCTTTGTGAACGAGGCCTTCGACTTTGCTCGCGTTAGGACGAGGTTCTCCTCCTGTTCCTAACGGACTGTGGGGGCACATACGGACTATCGTCCGCACCTCTCCCCCATCTCGTCCTTTGTGAACGAGGCCTTCGACTTTGCTCGCGTTAGGACGAGATCCTCCTATTCCTAACGGGCTATGAGGGTACATGCGGACCGTCGTCCGCGCCTCTCCCCCCATCTCATCCTTTGTGAACGAGGCCTTCGACTTTGGTAAGGTCTTATTTCCTGCGGCCGACGTTGACCTGGGGGAGATCTTGTCTCCTGCAGTCGAGATTTAGAGGTCTTTGACCTGCTCATGTTAGGACGAGGTTCTCCACAGGCTCGCCCCGCTCCTCAGTGAGGTCGTCGCGGACGTCCAGTCTATCAACAAGATAAGTGTCGGGCTGATCTCTCTTATGCAGGGCGATCGAGTAGCAATACCTCGCCAGAGCCTGGTCTCCTCTGACTTCTCTCCGACCCCGTGACTCGTTGGGAACTTCATCTTCAAATAATAGGTTGACACTACCGTCCGGAGTGCATTTAGACCAGGTCAGCCAAGGATTGCGTTATAGGCGGACGGGGTCCTTACGACTAAGAAGTCGACTCGAGCTTTGGCCAGCTTCGAGCGTTGCCCTGTCGCTACGGTTAATGTTATTATGCCTTCAACTGGTACAGCGTTGCCAGCAAATCCTACCAGCGGGGAATTCATCGGCCCCAATCGATCGTCGAGTAGGGACATTTTTGAGAAGGCATCGTAAAACAACACATCGGCTGAGCTTCCATTATCTACCAGAACGCGGCGTACATCGTAGTCAGCAATATTCAAGAAAATTACAACCGCGTCATTGTGTGAAAATTAGATTTCCTGACCGTCCTCCTCGGTGAAGGCCACGGGCTCCACGATCCTCCGCCTCTTCACCGATCCTTCGGATCCACTGGTCTCCCCTTGCTGAGGTCCCCCTAAGATAGTATTGATGACGCCAAGGGGCAACTGATCTTCTTGCAGATTTTTCCCACTTGGCGGTAACGCTCTTGGCCGATCTTCCTTCTCCTCAGGCCGTCTTCGAAGAAATCGGCTTAGTCTGCCTCGCCTGACGAGCTCTTCGATCTCGTCCTGAAGTTAGATGCACTCCTCAGTGTCGTGACCATGGTCGCAATGGTAAAGGCTGAACTTGTTGGGATTGCGCTTGCTAGGATGGGAACGCATTCTCTCCGATCTTGAAAGTCGCTCCCGGATCTCCATCAATACTTGAGTCTTCGGGCTGTTAAGGGAGGTGTAGTTGTGAAATCGTTGTCGTCGGAAAGAACTTCGACGCTGAGAGAAACCTCGGTGTGTCCTTCCGTCAGGGCTTCCCCACTTCCGAGCTTGAGGGGGAGTCCGGACTCGCCCGCGACCAGGGGGAGTCCGGGAACGCGGCCGAGCTTCATTCCGTTTCCTTTCTTCGGCGGGCCTGTCTGGCCCATTGATTCGCCGCTTGCCGCCGACTTCATCATCCTTAGCCTCGAAGGCCTCCTCTGTTCGGACATAACTTTCGGCCCGAGCCAGCATGTCGGCAAAGTCCCCGGGATACTTCTTTTCCAGGGAGAACAGTAGATCGTTCTTCTGAAGGCCGCCCTTGAGAGCAGCCATGGCGACTGACTGATCCAGGTCCCGGACCTCTAGTGCAACAGTATTAAACCGGGTAATGTAAGCCCGGACGGATTCTCCCTCCTTCTGTCTGATGGCCATTAAGGATTCCAAACTTCGACGTGGACGCCGACTACTGACAAAGTGGACCGCGAACTGTTGACTCATCTGGTCAAATGATAAGATGGTATTTGGTTTAAGCACCGAGTACCAGTTCCTAGCGGCCCCTTTAAGGGTAGAGTGGAAAGCCCGGCACAAGATAGCGTCTGACGCGCCATGGAGCAGCATCATTATCCGAAAGACTTCCAGATGGTCGATCGGATCGGTGGTCCCATCATAGCTCTCGAATTGCGGGAGCTTGAAGTTCGGTGGGACCGGTTCCTGCATGATTTTCTGCAAAAAAGGAGGATCAGTGCAGATGTCATTACCGCGTGAGGAGGGAGTATGGAGTTCTTCGATTCGTCGGCTCATTTCTAAGAGCCTTTGATCCAGGAGATCTTCGCGATCTCTGATCTCCAAGGTCTTCTTACTGAATGGGTGCAAAGCTTCACTCTGGGTTGAGCCGCGGTCTGAGCAAAGGCTCTCCCTCCGTTGCCTTCCTCTTTCAGGTATTGAAGGTCGGATAGCCCATGTCGATTGCCCCTGGACTGGACCACACGACTCTGGAGAATCCCGCACCGGTTGAGCTGGTACTGGGTCCTGCTGGTGCATGGCCTGCACCGTCTAAACTACCTCAGTGAGGCCACGAACCTGCTGGACGAGCAAGTTGAACTGCTCAGCGTCTACCATGGCAACAGAGTGAGCCTGGGTCGTCGGGGCTAGAGCGGGAGTAGACAGATCCGAACGAGATCGGGCCGCGGAGGCCACCGATCGTCGGGTGGAGGCTCTCCTGGGGGGGCATCTTTTCTTTTTGGAAAGGAATTCGAAAGAGGAAAAAAAATTTCTGGAGTGGGAAGAGAGAAATCGTTGCAGAGCACTCCTTTAAGAACAAGGGAACCCCAGCTTTCTTTAAGAGAGAAATCATTGTCGGGCCCTTCCTCTAGCGCCAATCTGTTGACGTAGAATCTGCTAGTCGCCGAAATTCGCTGGAGTGGAGGCAAATGGGGTCGCCACCGGGGACCTGCAAAATAAAGTTCCGTCCGAAGCCGGTGGGGGGTGGCTCCGGTAGGACCCTCCGACGATCAAGTCAGCTCCAATCAACAGGAATGGAGTGCTCAGTGTGGAGTTCGGTAGAGTTTAGAGGAAGAGAGAAGGGTTTTCATAACCTGGCGTAAGTGTATCCGGAGGGCCCTTTTTATAGAGGGAGCTTGTTGTAACCGCCTTGATTAATGATTGTCGTAACTGTCCTGATCAATGTCGATCGTTATTGACTTGATAAATGCCGATCGTTATTGACTCGATAAATGCCGATCGTTATTATCGTGTAACCGTAGCGGGATCACCTGTAGAAATCCATCATAAGAAGTCGGCTTTCATGAAAGTTCGGCCATTGAGAAGCCCGTCCGCTGAAGAAATCCGCAGGGAGTCCGGCTTCCGTAGAAGCCCGACCGCTGGAGAAGTCCGCAGGGAGTCCGGCTTCCATAGAAGCTCGATCATTGGAGGGAATTCGGCTCCCGTAGGCGCCTGGCTGTAACGACGCGGAGAGAGTTCGGCTCTTGCGGGAGTCTGACTGAAGCTCAGCAATTGGAGAGTCAGCAGGAGTTCGGCCGCTAAGTATCGGCCGACTGAACGGGTTAGAAGAAGCTCGGCCGCTGGGGGTTCGGCTAAAGCCCGTCTGCTGAAGCTCTTCTGCGGCTACTGGTTGCATTAGGCTAAGCATCGGACTAGACTTCGGCAGGAGCGGGATTTATCCCCAACAATCAGTTGAAAAAAAACTAATCCCACAAGAAAGTAAAAGTTCAAACCTATTTCCATTCAATGCATGCATGGTGGACCAAATTCTAACATCAGAAAAAGGTCGATACAGCTTTCCTAGTAAAGCATATTACAGCATGTGAAAAAAAAAATCCATCAAAAGATTTCTTTAAGAAATACAGTTTCCAATCTAAAGTGGTAAAGTTTTCAGATCAAAACTAAAAGAACATGTTTTAATTGGGCAACAATTAGCTTCCATTCCGAGTGTTATTAGTTTTAGTCACATATGTACCTTAATGCTCTTTTTGAGACGAGAGTATAGATTTCATGAAACCAATGGTTACTTTTTCAAAATATAAAATAACCACCGAACGCTAACTCTTCCTAATAGAAAATTTTGTATTAAAGCTATACAGGTCAGGCTCAAAGATACAGTATCTCTTGACATTATTCCAAAAGTATGAAGCATAATACTTATCCAGCAAAAGAATTGTAGGCATACCCACAGACTCCACCGGCGGCGGTCGTGTCATACCCACTGTCTAGGAGTTCACCATCATCAGAGTATGTTGGCTTTGCCATATTAGCAAGTTGTTGATATGAAAGTCCATAGGCAACCGATGTTACAACTAGACCAATCCAATGCTTCCAAGTGAAAGTTGAATAAAATATAAGCATTCTCATGAAGACATGTATAACCTGCACGGTGACATGTTATTCTTGTATTAGCCTAAACAAATAATATTGTTATTCCTTATCAACTACAGAAAAAGAGAAAAACATAACCACTAATTAGTCTACAAGAAGATGACAGGTGGCAGGTTTCCTCAACAAATCAGATGTCAAAACAAGAAAAAAAAAAATCTTTAATAACAAAAAATAGCCCCCTCTTACGGATTCACCAAGTCAGACATCAGATGTCTTCCTTCACCATATGGTTGATTAACCAAGCAAAGAGACCACAGAAAACATTTAAGATCACGGATGATATTTAATTCACAACATTTTAATGCATCCTTTGTTGCATATATCTAAAATCAATAAACCTTGTAAAATTATGAACCCTGTTCTGCATCCAGTTCTAAAAGAAACCACATTGTTTGCCTTAGCAATCACTTATTGAAGCACAGTCATCAACCCTTTCTTTTTCAGTCTTCTCATAGTCTCTTGGCACCAAGTAACGACAAAGCTCCAGCACAAAGTTGTTTCATCTTTCTAAACTATGATGAGATACTTCTTCTCGTCATCCCAATGACGTAAATGAAGACAAAGCACAATTATAGCCTCTTTATAGGCAGACACGGAATGGTTTCAATTTTCAAATGAATCTGTTAGCATGTGGAACTAAAGTTCAGATATATGAATCATTAGAATTGAGATGTAACCAGTTACCATAGCCAGATCAGAAATTTTGCCAAAAGACATGCCTCTTAGCATGCTCCTGCAAATTGAAAGTAAATTGGCAATATGGTCTGGAATCTGCATCCTGTTTTGAATTAGGAATAAGCATTCTTTTCATGTATATATTCCAGAATAGATCGAAGATGAGAAATTTAGAGAAGAAGATGATATTAGGGTTTTGGACCATGCCAGCAGATTTAAAGAAGAAGAAGATATAGCTTAAAATATTTTAAACCATGTCAGCATCGATTGAGCTATACGAGTAAAGAATATTCCACATAAGCATCAATTACCACATCAGACTTTTAGAGAAAGAAAATTATCAAAATCATGTCTGAGGGCAATATTAAACCAATTCAGATAGCTCGAAGACTAAATTTTAGCTTTTTATAGTTTAGAAATCATTTAAAAAAATCCGACTCAATTTAGCGACTAGGAACATAATCTATCTTCCTTTTTTTTTTACTTACATCTCATGAAAAATTCTCAGCTTGATCCTTTTTACTATTTTCATTTTGCCTCTTTTAAAAGAGTTGGAGTCCAAGGAAGGTCCTCCTTCTGGAGAGTCTATCATGCTTCCACTCATCACACACATAAAGCACCAGAGATGTTCAAAGACTTTACACTTTATTCAACCTCTTCCTCTTTCTTTCTCCAGAAAAGAAGGAAAAAGGTACATGCATAGCATGGGCAAAATTCTTGTGTGTGTACACATGAATGGGTGCATAATCATTAAGCATAACGTTCCATTATTTCATAAACAGAATTATGAAGGTATAATATTTAAGCTTCAACAAGCATCACAATGATCGAAAAAAATTGTTTGAGATCAAATGAAGAAAACTTTTTACAAGGTCTTAATAGCTGCCGTTATCTTAATTTTGAAGTGTTTATGTTCCATATTTAAATAACATAAGTATTTTATATTTATATGTACGAACCTACATAGCTTTACACACATCAGCCATAAAAGTACTACACTAGAGCCAATACACAAAGAATTTAAAAATATGAACTAATTCCATTATTTGTATCATCAAAGTTGGCTTTCTAACATCTTTTAAATCATGATAATTGGATATTGGATGAGGGAGATATAACCGAAATAAGTAAGAACTTTTTTCTAAAAAAGTCGATAAAGTTGTAAATAAGTAATAATTGTCTTGCAAATGTTCCAAAGCAGGTACGAATCAAACATGAATTTAGACTATTTTTTTCATTGTCTCTCTTTGGAAAGATCTTCATTCATTAGTTCCTAGGAAAGAGATGAGTTATATTGAATAACGAGTTCTAAGGATTCAAGGGCCCTTTGATCCATGATCATTTGTATGCTCTTATCTTTAGATATAGAATTGAGTCGATAGCATTGAATTGAGAATTTTCTTTTGCATTTTGTTGTGTCCCATGAAGCCATAGAAAAATCCTATGAGTAGTTATGGTATTTTTGAAGGGAGCTTCATGAGACTAAGCACAATAATTATGGTCTGAGGCCAAAACATTTTTAGTAAAGGCTTATAAAGCTGAAGGTGTAAGGTCAAAGATTAATTTACATGGAAGAGAAGTGTCAAACCTTTTGCCTATCCTTTTTATTAATCTTGTTTCATTATTTTTGTTTTGGTTTCTATTACTTAATTTCTTGCCTCTGCAAATTCTTTTATCCGTTTCATCACAATTAACCTTGATTTTGGAAAAAATGCACCCTTCTCATCATTTTCTTCATGACTCTAACATTATTAGAAGGTCAATAAGTTTTGCATGATGAATCTTGAATAGATTCCAGCAATAATTGCATAGGGAGGACCCATGAAGGAGAAAAATATGATACTCAAGGAACTTGGTCTTAAAGCTAACAATGCTATGATTACTAGTTGACAGGAACAATCTTTTTTTAATGAGAAACATTTGAAGGTAATGGGCAAGAGAGCAACATCATGCTGAGTAGGAGAAAAAATTGCAATTAATAAGTAATTTGTCAAGGCTATTCTATGTAAGGCAGATCAACAAGAAAATAATTTGATAGCAACAAGTAATGCCCTCTCTAAAATATAGATGGGGGTAGGATGTCCTAGACTATGTAGCATGTCTTTTAAGGATCCTCAAAACATGATAAATGTTTCCAACCAGGCAACCACCAACTATTTTACATTAAAAGAATATTGGAACCGACAAAGAACTTACATATCTAGGTTTTCAACATGAGCCATGCACCACCATTCCCTGCAACTGCTAATATATACTATCATTGCTTTCGATATTACGTACAATTTATAAAGTGCATGTTAATAAAGTTTTCCTACGAAAAAAGGTTAATTCACCCTCCAGTCCTTGGAGGAGGATATTTGCAATGGAAGTTTAGCAAGTAATTTTTTTGGGTTGCATCTTGATTTTGGATGCCTCAAAGATGTTTTCAGTTTTTTATTAAATAAATATCACCTCCTAAGCCATCACTTGGATCGGCCATATGACATAGCCACAAAACCCTAAAGATATGACCCTAAAGAGAATGCAAGACTTACGAAATCAAAAAAAAAACTTCAACAATATTACATTTTTAATATATATATCCCAATTAAATCCAAATAAATAGTTCCATCATTAATAAATATCAAAATTTATTGAACTATACAATTCAATTATTCATCGGCATTAGAGGTGCACTAGCTAGCTAGTCCATCACTCAATAATTATCTTCAAAGTATCTATTAATTACAAAGCATCTTGTGACTTAAAAAAAATAATATGGTTCAACATAAATAATTTAAAGATAGAACTAACAAATAATAACTATTGAATTAAATTACATATATCCCAAAATCAAATACCAACTGTCCAGTATGCAATTTATATTTATTGTCTAATAGTACCAGCATGCATAAATATCTCACATAATATTAAAATATTTTTTTCATGCAACAATGCCTCGTATTTTTTTTCTAATTAACATGTTTTGGATCCAATAACCTTTAAATTTTTTGCCTTGGGACAACCATGGCCCAAATGATGGATGAGCATAATGCCATATTTTTAGTGTGTAAGGGAGCAACTATAATATACTATTTCCAGCTTGTGATAGTGCAATTACAATACTACTATATTCCTAGCCTGTGAGAAGATAAATATAATATTATATTTCTAGCATGTGATGGGATAATCATAGTATTAGTGCAGAATCTGGTTGACGCCGGATTGAGTTGCAGTGGAGGAGGACAAGGTCACCGTCGGTGATCTGCAAAATAAAGTTCCATTCGAAATCAGTGGTGGTGGCTCCAGCAGGACCCTCTGACGATCAAGTCAGCTTTTCTGGCCAACAAAAATGGAGTGCTCTAGAATGAGTTCGACAGAATTTAGAGAAGGAAAGGAGAGCTTAGAGCTTGGAGAAAACATATCTGAAGGATTCTTTTTATAGGCGGAGCTTGTAACGGATTCATGGTGATAGTTGGAGCTATCAAGTAGCGGGCCGCTCGAGGTCTGATAGAGTCAGTCACGGAGGAAGGCGCTGCCTGTAACGCCACCGACAGCTGATTGATGGCAACAGCCATCATCACCTGGCAGCAGATCACTGTCGCGTGCGGCGGACCGATAGTGACGATCGCATCCATCCGATACTGAGCCGCTCGGGACCGCGTGGAGGGTTGAAGAGCTTTGATGTATATCCATTTTAGAGGAGTTCAGACTTTTGAAGAAAATACGGCTAGAGAGGGTCGCCCGGGAGGAATGCTAGCTGAGGGAGCCCAGAAGGAGTTTGATTAAAGAAGGGATCCAAAAGTTTGACTCCCGTAGAAGTTCGACTGAAGGAGATGTCTGGGAGGAGTCCGGCTCCTAGAGAAGCCCGATCGAAGGAGATGTCTGGGAGGAGTCCGGCTCTTAGAGAAGCTCGACCAAAGGAGATGTCTGGGAGGAGTCCGGCTGTTGGAAGAGATCGGTCGGGACTCGGCCGCTAATGAGTTCGACCGGCTGAAAGAGTTCGAAAGGGGGTCGACCGCTAAGGAGCTCAACTAAGGCTCGTCCATTGAAGCTTTTCCATAGCTACCGATTGCATTAGGCCGAGCATCAAACTGGACTTCGATAGGAGCGAGGTTTATCTCCAACAATAGTCTCCTCACTCTTGAGTTCGAAACTCAAAGGAAGGGAGTGTAGAAAAGGCGACTGCCGAAGTCCTCTCCTAGGCTCCGTGCTAGTTCAGGTTGAAGCTCGGAGGAGATCTCATCTCCAACTCAGGTTAAAGTAGATCTCATCTCCTATGGTCAAGGTCGGAGGTTGAGCTCCTCGGAGGTGATATTGTCTCCAGCAGCCGAGGCTGACTCGGGGGAGATCTACTCTCCTGCAATCGAGGTTGACTCCAGAAAGATCCTATCTCCTAGAGCTGAGGTTGAGGCCCGGAGGAGATCTCATCTCCTGCAGCCGAGGTTGGCTCGTGGGAGATCTTATCTCCTATGGACGATGTTGCCTCAGGGGAGATCTTACCTCATGCAGTCAAGGTTGATACGGGCGCTCGGATGAGATTTTATCTCCTGCAATCGAGGTTGATACGGGCGCTCGGGATACATCTTATCTCCTGCAACTGAGGTTGGTTCGATCGCTCGGGGGAGATCTCATCTCCTACGGTCGAGGTTGATACGGGCGCTCGGAAAAGATCTTTATCTCCAAGCAGTCGAAGTTAGCCCGATCACCCGGGGAGATCTTATCTTCTGCGACCGAGGTTGTCTCGGGGAGATTCATCTCCTGCGGCCGAGGTTGATACGGGCACTCGGAGGAGATCTTATCTCCAGCAGCCGAGGTTGGTCCGGTCGCTCAGGAAAGATCTTATCTCCTGCAGCCGAGGTTGATATGGGCGCTTGGGGGAGATCTTATCTCTGCAGCCGAGGTTGGTACCGGTCGCTTGGGGGAGATCTTATCTCCTACGATCGAGGTTGCCTCGGAAAAGATCTTATCTCCTGCAAGCCGAGGTTTGATACGGACGCTCGGAGGAGATCTTAATCTCCAGCAGCTAAGGTTGGCCCGGTCACTCGAGGGAGATCTTATCTCCTGCCACCAAGATTACCTTGGGAGAGATCTTATCTCCTACAGCCGAGGTTGATACAGACGCGCGGAGAAGATCTTATCTCCAACAGCCAAGGTTGGCCCAGTTGCTCGAGGGGATCTTATCTCCTGCGGTCAAGGTTGCATCGAGGGAGATCTTATCTCCTGCAGCCGAGATTGGCTCGATCGCTCGGAGGAAATCTTATCTCCTACGGTCGAGGTTGATATGGGCGCTCGAAGAAGATCTTATCTCCTACAGCCAAAATTGGCCGATCATTCGGAGGAGATCTTTATCTCCTACGGCCGAGGTTGCCTCGGGGGAGATCTCATCTTCTGCAGTCGAGGTTGGCCCGATCGATCAGGGGAGATCTTATCTCTTGCGATCGAGGTTACTCGAGAAAAATCTTATCTCCTACAGCCGAGGTTGATACGGGCGTTCGGAGGAGATCTTATCTCCAGCAGCCGAGATTGGTCCGATCGCTCGGAAGAGATCTTATCTCCTGCAGCCGAGGTTGCATCGGAGGAGATCTTATCTCCTGCAGCCGAGGTTGATATGGATGCTCAGGGGAGATCTTATCTTCTGCAGTCGAGGTTGGCCCGGTCACTCGAAGGAAATCTTAATCTCCTACGGCGAGGTTGCATCGGGAGAGATCTTATCTCCTATAAGCTAAGGTTGATACGAACGCTCGGAGGAGATCTTATCTTCTACAGTCGAGGTTGGCCCAGTCGCTTGGGAGATCTTATCTCTTACGGTCGAGGTTGATACAGGCGCTCGAGAAAGATCTTATCTCCTGCAGCTAAGGTTGGCCTAGTTGCTCGGAGATCTTATCTTCTGCGGCTGAGGTTGCCTCGGAGGAGAATCTCATCTCCTGCAGCCAAGGTTGATACGGACGCTCGGAGGAGATCTTATCTCTAGCAGCCGAGGTTGGCCGGTCACTCAGGAGAGATCTTATCTCCTGCGGTCGAGGTTGTCTCGGGAGAGATCTTATCTCCTGCAGTCGAGGTTGATACGGAACGCTCGGAGGAGATCTTATCTCCAGCAGTCGAGGTTGGCCCGGTTGCTCAAGGGAGATCTTATCTCCTGCGGTTGAGGTTGCATCGGGGAGATCTTATCTTCTGCAGCTGAGGTTGATACGGACGCTCGGAGGAGATCTTATCTCCTACAACCGAGGTTGGCCTGATCGCTAGGGGAGATCTTATCTCCTACGATCGAGGTTGCCTCGGAAAAGATCTAATCTCCTACGGCCGAGGTTGATACGGACGCTTTGGAGGAGATCTTATCTCCAGCAGCCGAGGTTGGCCCAATCGCTCAGGGGAGATCTTATCTCCTACCATCGAGGTTACCTCGGAGGAGATCTTATCTCCTGCAGTCGAGGTTGATACGGACGCTCGGGGGAGATCTTATTGACCAAATGCTGGTACGTTGCTCCTGCATTTTTGAGTCCAAAGGGTATGACCCTGTAACAATAAAGACCACGGTCAGTAATGAAAGTGGTCTTCTCTTCGTCCTAAGGCACCATCCATATCTGATTATAATCAGAGAAGGCATCCATGAAGGTGAGGAGCTCGTGGCCCGAGGTCGCATCCACCAGTTGATCAATCCTGGATAGAGGATAGCTATCTTTCGGACAGACTTTGTTCAGCTTTTTGAAGTCAATGCACATCCTCCACTTGTTCATCTTTTTGACGAGGACCATGTTTGAGACCCAAGTCAGATAATTAACCTTCCAAATGAATTCGACTTTGAGGAGCTTGTCCACTTCTTCAATGATTGCTTTCTATCTCTCCGGAGCGTGGTGACGCATCTTTTCTTTTATTGATCGATGCCTCGGATCGACGGTCAACCGATGTTCCATGACCTCGACGTCAATCTTCGGCATGTCCGCTGGGGTCCAGACGAAGACGTCCGCATTTCTTCTGAGGAAGACAACGAGTTGCTCCCGAACCTCACCTGTCAAGTTGGAGCCAATCTGCACCACGTGCTCCACGTTCCCACCATCTAAGGACACAGAGATGAGGTCCTCCATAGGCTCGCCCCACTCCTCAACGAGGTCGTTGCGGACATCCAATCCGTCAATAAGATAAGGATCGGACCGCTCTTCCTTATGTAGGGCGATTGAGTAGCAGTGCCTTGCTAGAGCCTGGTCTCTCCTGACCTCTCCGATCCGGTAACTTGTCGAAAACTTCATCTTCAAATAATAGATTGACACCACCGCTTAAAGTGCGTTTAGACCAAGTCAGCCGAGAATGGCATTGTAGGCGGATGGAGTCCTCACGATTAGAAAATTGACCTGCACTTTGGCCAGTTTCGGGCGTTGCCCTACTGTCACAGTCAAAGTTATTATGCCCTCAACTGATATGGCGTTGCCAGTGAATCCTACTAGCAGAGAGTTCATAGGCCCCAAGCGGTCATCGGATAAGGATATTTTTGAAAAGGCATCGTAAAATAATACGTCGGTTGAGCTTCCATTATCCACCAAAATGTGACGCACATCATAGTCGATAATGTTCAAAGAAATTACAACCGCATCATTGTGCGAAAATTGGACCCCCTAGACGTCCGCCTCAGTAAAGGTCATGGGTTTCTTGGTCCTCCTCTTTATCGGTCCCTCGGATCCGCTGGCCTCTCCTTATTGAAGTCCCTCCGAGATAATATTGATGATGCCGAGAGATGGCTAATCTTCTTATCGATCCTCCTCCCTTGGTGGTAACGCCCTCAGCCGACCCTCCCGCTCTTCAGGCCATCTCCGCAGGAATCGATCAAGTCTACCTCGCCTGACGAGCTCTTCGATCTCGTCCTGGAGTTGGATGCACTCCTCAACATCATGGCCATGGTCACGATGATAGAGGCAAACTTGTTAGGATTGCACTTGCTGGGGTGGGAACGCATCCTCTTCGATCCCGGAATTTGTTTTCTGATTTTCATTAGCACTTGGATCTTCAAAGCGTTAAGGAGGGCGTACTTGTGAAATCTCCGTTGGGGAGAACCTCGACGCTGGGGAGAACCTCGGCGTGCCCTTTCATCGGGGCTTCTCCGCCTCTGAGCCCGAGGGGGAGTTCGGACTCGCCTGCGCCCAGAAAAAGTTCGAAAATGTGGTCGAGCTTTACTTGGCTTCCCTTTTTCAGCGAGCCTACCCAGCTCGCCGACTTATCGTTCGCCACCAACTTCATCGTCCCTGGCCTTGAAGGCCTCCTTAGCTCGGGCATAACCTTCAGCCAGAGCTAGCATGTCGGCAAAGTCCCTGAAATACTTATTTTTCAGGAAGAACAGCAAGTCATTCTTCTGAAGGTCGCCCCTGAGGGCGACCATGGCAACTGATTGGTCTAGATTTCGGACCTATAATGCAGTAGTATTAAACCGGATGACATAAGCCCGGATGGATTCTTCCTCCTTCTGCCTAATGGTCATCAGAGAATCCGAATCTCGATGTGGATGCTGATTACTGACGAAGTGGACTGTAAACTGCTGGCTCATCTGATCAAACGATAAGATGGTACTCGGCTTAAGCATCGAGTACTAATTTCTGACGGCTTCCTTAAGGATAGAGGGGAAAGCCCGGCATAAAATAGCATCTGACACGTCATGGAGCAACATTATCGTTCGAAAGGCTTTCAGGTGGTCGACCGGATCGATGGTCCTATTATAACTCTCGAACTATGAGAGCTTGAAGTTCGGTGGGATCGATTTCTGCATAATTTTCTGCGAAAAAGAAGGGTCAGTACAAATGTCATTACCATATGAGGAGAGAGTGTGATGGAGTTCTTCGATCCATCGGCTCATTTCTAAGAATCTTTGATCCAAGAGATCTTCACGATCTTTGATCTCCAAGATTTTCTGATAGAATGGATGTGAGGCTTCCTCCTGGGTCGAGTCATGTCTGAGCAGGGGCCCTCCCTCCTCGGCTTTTCCCTTCCAAGGATCGGAGGCTGGGTAGCCCAAGTCGGCCATTTCTGAACCAGACCATAGGGCTCTGAAGAATCCTGTGCTGGTTGAGCCGGTGTCGGGGCCTACCGGTGCATGGCTTGCACCGTCTACATCGCCTTCATGAGGTCATGAACCTACTGGACGAGCAGGTTGAATTGCTCCACATCCACCGCAGCTACAGATGAAACCTGGGTTGCCGAGGCTGGAGCGGGAGCAGATAGATCTGAACGGGATCGGGCCGTAGAGGCCACCGATCATCAGGTCGAAACTCTCTTGGGGGGCATTTTCTCTTCGAAAAAAAATTCTAGAGAGGAAGAAGATCTCGAGAGAGGGGAGAGAGAGGTCGTCGTTGAGCACTCCTTTAAGAACAAAAAAACCTCGAAGGCAGAGGGCCGCCCCTCCTTCTAGCGCCAAATCTGTTGGTGCAGAATCTGGTTAACGCCGAATTGAGCTGGAGTGGAGAAGGACGAGGTCGCCGCTGGTGACCTACAAAATAAAGTCTCATCTGGAGTCGATGGTGGTGGCTCTGGTAGAACTCTCCGACGATCAAGTCAGCTCTTCTGGTCAATAGAAATGGAGTGCTCTAGAATGAGTTCGACGGAGTTTAGAAAAGAAGAGGAGAGCTTAGAGCTTGGAGAAAACGTATATGAAGAATCCTTTTTATAGGCGGAGCTTGTAACGGCTTGATGGTGATGGCTGCAGCTGTCAAATAGCAAGCTGCTCGAGGTCTAGCAGAGTCAGTCACGGAGGGAGGTACCGCCTGTAACGCCGCTTGCAGCTGATTGATGGCGATAGCCATCGCCGTCTAGTAGCTGATCACTGTCGCATGTGGCGGACTGATAGTGACGATCGCAGCCATCCGATACTGAGCCGCTCGAGGTCGCGTGAAGGGTTAAAGAGCTTTGACGTATACCCATTTCGGAGAAGTTCGGACTTTCGAAGGGAATACGGCTAGAGAGGGTTGCCCAGGAGGAACGCTAGCTGAGGGAGTTTGGAAGGAGTTTGACTAAAGGAGGAATCCAGAAGTTCGGCTCCCATAGAAGTCCGATCGAAAAAGATATCTGGAAGGAGTCCGGCTCCTAGAGAAGCTCGACCGAAGGAGATATCTGGGAGGAGTCCGACTGTTGGAAGAGTTCGATCGGAACTCGGTCGCTAATGAGTTTGACCGACTGAAGGAGTTCAAAAGGGGGTTGGCTGCTAAGGAGCTCGACTAAGGCTCGTCCGCTGAAGCTTTTTCATGGCTATCGGTTGCATTAGGCTAAGCATCGAACTGGACTTCGGCAGGAGTGGGGTTTATCCCCAACACATAGCATTATATTTCTAACTTGTGATAGGACAATAATAATATCACATTTCTAGCCTATAAAGGTCCAATCATAATATGATATTTCCAGTCTGCACCAGCACAACCATAATGCCATATTTCTAGTCTATAATGAGATAATCATAATACCACCATATTTCTATTCTATGATAAAGTAACTATAGTGCCACATTTCCAATTTATAATAGGATAATCATAATGCATGCCATATTTCTAATATGGAATGGGATAATCATAATGTCATATTTCTAGTATGTAACAGGACAATCAAATATCACATTTCTAGCCTCTCATGAGACAATCATAGTTTTACTGTTCCAGTCTATATGGATGACTATAATGCCATATTTTTAATTTATGATGGGATAATCATAATGCCATATTTCTAGCCTACGATGGATAACCATAATTTCATATTTCAGCTTATGATGAGGCAACCATGATACTATATTTCTAGCTTGTGATGAGATAACCATAATGCTAAATTTTTAGTCTATGACGATCATTACAATGTTGGTCTAAAATCATTTACTGTGGCCAACCTAAGGTCCATGAAGAGAAGAATATAGGATCCTCTACTAAGGTCCAATGAAACATGTAGAGAGAAAGAGAAAGAGAGAGAGAAAGAGATAAAGAAGAAAAATTGGAAGGGGTGTTTTTGGTATTTGAACCAAGGGTGGACGAAGATTGTTGGTAGCGATAGTGTGTATCGGCCAATGGCCTAGCTTCCAATGTTTGTGATGACGATGGCTAGAGGAAAAAGAAGAAAGTATAGAAACGAAGATATAAAATTTAGCCAGAGCAAGGAAATGGCGCTTCAATCATAACTTGGCTTGCTTACTGGTGGCCGAGACTCTGTTATAAGGTCATGGGAGTCTAAATAGAGATCTAGCCCTACCATTGTCCCAAATTCAGAAAAGAAGAGAGGTGGATCTCAGAAAACAAGGCGGAATGTTGAATGTGGAGTGGAGAGAAGGATTTTTAATTTTTCTTATTTTAAGAGGGTATACAAGAGGTCTATAAATACATATATATATATATATAGAGCCAAATATAGAAAGAAAATAATAAGAATATGCTAAGGAATAATATCCTATGATCTTTAATTAGATACGTTTCTAATTAGGTCCATCCTTCTAATACTTTCCCTCAAGATGAGACGAAGATATCACGAAGCCTCCTCTTGTCAACCAATTCAGAAAAAAGGATAAACTAAGTCCATTGGTAAAAATATCCACTACCTGATCGGATGATCGAATAAAGGTAATGCAAATCTGGCCCTGCTCAATCTTTTTCTTGAAAAAGTGACGGTCAATCTCGATGTATTTGGTACAATCATGCTGTACCGAATTGCTTACAATCTTAATTGCTACATTGCATCATAGTACAGTCGAAGAGAAAACTTGTTCAAGAATCGTACGTAACTCCTGAAGTAATTTCTATAGCCAGAGAAGCTCACGTATACCTAGGATCATTGCTCTATACTCAGCCTCTGTTGATGACTATGCCACCACTGACTGTTTCTTGCTCCTCCAGATAACTAAGTTATTTCCTATATATGTGTAGTACCCAGAGATAGGTTGTCTATCATTCAGTGATCCAGTCCAATCTGTATCAATAAATCTCTCTATCTGAAAGGTGTTGTGTCAGGAGAACAGTAAACTACGATTAGAATATCCTTTCAGATAGCGTACTACTCTAAAAGCTTCCTCCATATGAGACTCTTGTGGATTATACATGTACTGACTGATGACACTGATAGCATAGGCTACGTCGAATCTGATATGTGAGAGAGATATATCAACATTCCAACAAGTCGCTGGTACCTCCCTCGATCAACTAGAGTTCCACCATCTGCCACTAGCCAATGATTCTGATTTATTGGGGTATCAGTAGGCTTACATCCCAACATTCCAGTCTCAGAAAGTAAATCTAGTACATACTTTTGTTGTGATAAAAAAAAAATTTTCTGGATGATTGTGCAACCTCTATGCCCAAAAAATACTTTAGTGGATCTAAATCTTTCACCTCAAATACTTGCTTCAGTTTTCTCTTGAGTTGCTTAATCTCATGATGGTTATCTTCTATGATTATAATATCATCAATAACATAAACAAAGACCATAGTTTTTTTTCCTTTAAATGCCTATGGAATAGAGTATCATCTGCATTATGCTATCTATATCTGATTCCTCTCACAGTCCGACTAAATCGATCAAATCAAGCATGAGGGGACTTATTTTGAGGCCATACAGTGAGCGCTTTAGCTTGCAAACTTTTTTAATGGTTGCTCTAGTCTTAAATCTTGGTGGTATCTGTATGTATATCTTCTCTTAAAGGTCTCCATAAAGAAAAGCATTCTTCACATCTAATTGATGTAACTCCTAGCCAAAGTTAATTAGTTGCACATGATATTAATGTTCGAATAGAATTCATCTTGGCCACTAAAGCAAAAAGTCTCATCATAGTCTATTCCATATGTCTGAGTATAGCCCTTTGCTACTAGTCGAGTTTTATATCTTTCCATCTTACCCTCTAGAGTCTACTTTATATGATATACATTCACTTACATCCTACAAGATTCTTACCAGCTAGTAGAGTGACCAAATCACACATCTGATTTTTAGACAACGCACTCATTTCTTCTAGCATTGCTTCCTTCCATTTAGATTTTAGTCATAGCCTTTTGCCAGGTACCAGGAATACAAATGGAGTCTAATGTAGCTACAAAATATTGATAAGATAGAGACATATTCTTATATGAAACATAGTTAATTATATCATAACAGTAACAAGTAGGAGAAATAATTGGACGAGAATTCTTTCATTTTACAATAGGAATGTCAAGATGATCAGAATTGGAATTAGGAGTAGCTGAAATAGTATTACCATTACGATTTGAGAACTCTAGAGAAAAAGCTTTAAGCAGTGGAGGCACCTGGACAGTTGGTGGATACACATTGGACTCTTTAGCTATCCCAATACCAGGCTCTCCTTGAATATCATCACTACGATACTCCCTCTAGACACCAGAATTTTCAGGACTGTAGAGAAATTCTCTCGAAAAAAGTAATTCTAATGTCCCACTATCTAATGGATGACTTTTATAGTAGGCTTCACTTTTCCGAAAAGTAACATCCATAGTAACGAATATTTGCCACTCAAGAGGGTAATAACACTTGTACCCCTTCTGAGTAGTAGAATAACCGACAAAGACATATTTTAATGCTTGTGGATCCAATTTGCTAACTAAGGGTCTATGATCTCGAGCAAAACAAACACATCCAAACACTCTAGGACGGACCACATAATCAATAGATTCCTTCAAGCACTGTACAGAAGACTTAAATCTGAATGTTCTGAGAGGCATACGACCAATTAAGTAGGCAGCAGTCAAGACATCCTCATCCTACAAAAACTTAAAAACTTGCATGGTAAAGAGTAAAGATCAAACTACCTTCAATAAGTGTCTATTTTTTTTGTTAGCAACCCCATTTTGATCAAGAGTATCAATATAGGTGGTTTAATAAAGAATTTTATAAGTGTGAAGATATACACAAAACTCCTGATTAATATATTCGATATCATTATCAGAACGTAAAATTTTAATCTTGACATCGAACTGAGTACCCATCAGTTTATGAAATTTCTTGAAGCAACGTAAAACTTCATTTTTCTCCTTCAACAAATCTACCTAAGTTACTTGACTAAAGCAATCAATAAAAGTAACAAACCACCTATGGCCCAGAGTAGTAGTAGTGCTATACAAATCTCATACATCAGAGTGAATTATAATAAAAGACTCAGAACTTTTAATCCCGAACACAGAAAATTCTTTCCTGATATGTTTAGCCAATTCATAATGATCATAAACTAGCAAGATTTTATTATAATTAAAAAAAAAAAAATGATTAAGAATAGAAAAAGAAATATGACTTAGCCTACAATAGTATAATATAAGTTCTGAAGTGGCACCTTCAACAGACAATGCATATTTTTTAAAAAAAAACTCCATACTATTCTCATTACCATCTTCTAGGTAATAAAGTTCATTTTGCGGCATACCATCCCCAAATATCTTCTCCATTTTCAGCTTCGAAAATGGATAATAAGAAGGCCAAAATATGATGGAGTAATTCAAATCTCTAGTAACAGAGCTAACAGACAGTAAGTTTGTAAAAAAAGATGGAACATATAATACTAATGACAATCTCAAACTAGGGGTACAGTCAATGAATCCTTTTTTTGAAATAGAGATAAATGATCCATTAGCTATACGGATCTTGTTCCAACTTGAGTATGGTGATATGAAATAAAACTATTAGATGCACTTGTCATGTAACTGGATGCTCCTGAATCTATTACCTAGGAGGTGGATGTTCCATCGATATAATTAAATGCATGTGCTAAACTATAAGAAGTACCTGATTGTGCAAAAAGAGAGGAATCAAGATATCCGTCTTGATGACTAAGCTACTCCATAGTAAGGATATGGTGCTAGAGGATGACTCATACTTGTCCATCATTCATCGAAAGTTCTGACATTTCTTTGCAGATAAGCTATGTACTGCACCCTTAGTCTCCTCAAAGAGATTGGCTTAGACAAGTTCATGACTACGATCCTGACCTTCAGTTCTTCCACCGCTACGATGACCACTACCACGACTTCGATTACCATGTCCAGGATAATTTGGACGACTATGGGGATTCCAACAAAAAGCCTTGGTGCACCCATGCTTCTTGCAATGAAAGCATATCTTCTCACTCAACTACTATGATTGCATAATAAGAGCAGATCTTATAGGACCATTGGATTTAGAAGTCACTCACCGACGTGTCTCTTCGCTCAAAATAGTAGAGAAGACTTGATCCAGTCTAGATGATGTATCTTGGGTTAGAAGCTAAACTGTGACAGACTCAAATTTTGGATTTAAACTATATAGGATGTTCTGAACTTGTTTTTTCTCTAAATATTTTTGGAATCCATCAACATCAACAAAGCATTGTGGAACAAAAATTCTATAATGATCTACTTCATACTAGAGATATTTCAACTTGGTGGCATACTCTGTGATAGATAAATCTCCTTAATGGAGATGATGCAATTATGAGTGTATCTCAAATGCTTGGACAGAATTCTACTTCTATGAGAACATTTGGGCCACTATTTCCTAAACCTCATGTGCAGTCTCTAGTAACTGCACACTCTTGGTCACATTTTGTGTCATGATATTAAGAAGAAATGCCAGAATAATAGAGTTTTTTATTCTTCATTATGCCACATCCTGCTCACCATTAGCAAACTTTCTTTTTGTGTCGGTGAGATATCCTTCCAGGCCTTGCTTTTGAGCAAATAGATGAGTACTCCTTTTTCATTGTGAATATATCATAGGACCATCAAGTTTTACAGCCACTTGAAGAGCATATAGTGACTCACTTTTTCTTGATGAACTATCAGATTAAGTGGCCATAATAAGCCGATCCAGCAGATCTTCAGGTCTTGTACAGTAATTAGGTTGGACATCTTCAAAATAAAAAAAAAAAAAAAAAAGAAATGCACAATCTCACCAACATACTATCAATCACCACATATAGCTATAGACTTTCAAGCATCCAACTAGAAAATTGAATCTTTTTTCTCTCTCTTTTTTTTTCAAAAAATAATAATCTACTAAATAGCAAGAAAGAAGAAAGGGGCTGACCTTTCCCTTTCTTCATCCCGTGGGTCACAGGCGAATGTTATTAGCAAGGAAATAAAGTGGCAACAGTGATGGTGGCAGGGTGGCGATGATGACAACGGCAGCGGTGGCTTGGGGTGGAGGGGATGTCGACGACGGCCAAGGCTGCGAAGGTCGGCAGTAGCGGTATTCAAGGTAGAGGGGGCGGCAACGATTGCAATAGAGGGGGGTGAGAGCGGGGAGGAGCAGTCACGCGGGGTGCGAGAGGCGGCGGGACGGTCAGGCGATAGTGCAGGGGCGAGAGGGCAATCGGTCGATCTGTGGTGAGATAGGGTCGGGCAGGTACGAGAGGGCGGTCGGGCGACAGGGCGGTGGCGTGAGAGGCAGCAGGACAGTCGAGCGACAATGCAAGGGCGAGAGGGCAGTTGGTCGAAAGTGCAGGGGGGTCGATCGATCTGTGATGAGATGGGGTCGGGCAGGTGTAAGAGGGTGGTCGGGCAACAGGGTGGTGGCCGATCTATGACGAGATGAGGTCTTAGGTTTTGGAAAGAGAAAGGAGGAAGATGGGCCTAGGCGGGGCGGTATTCTGCGGCGATGGGGTGGGGCAGGGCAAGGTAGGATGAAGAAGAATTTATTTTATGGAAGAAGAGAGAAGGGAAAAAAATATGGATCAAAATCAAAGAGCTCTGATGATACCATATTGAATGTGGAGTTGAGAGAAAGATTTTTAATTTTTTTTATTTTAAGAGGTCAAGCCTATAAATGTAGGTATGTAAATCTAAATATAAAAGAAGAATAACAAAAATATGCTAAGAAAAAAATATCCTAAGATCCTTAATTAAATATATTTTTAATTAAATCCATCCTGCTAACATGGAATAGGGGAGGTTCTGAGGCATTTGGTGGAAGTTAGGTTGACAGCATAGGTTTTTACACAGGATGGATGAGGAGAAAGTGCTGGTGATATGGGAGGGCTATTGCCTTAAACTCTGGTGAGATTTTGGCCATCATTTTGGCAAGAGCAGGGGCAGCAGTGTTGCAACAGTTCAACGTAGGAGAGGGAGAGAGAGGAGAGAAAGGGTTATGTAGCCGCGATGGCAATCCTCTAGAGGTGGGGATCCTCCTGACTCCCATAGGGAGACATGAAGCTCTCTCTAACTCTCATCCAGACTCCTGTTGAGCTTCGTCATGTGCTGAGCATGCATCTGGCTTGGTTGGACCGGCGCCCCCCCGCCTTTTTGTGTTGTGTGCGTCTGTGCGCGCGGAATGATATACATATTTATCAGCTCACCTAACTGAAGCGAATTCAGGTAAAGCAGTCTTACTAGATCTTCCTTCTTTTTATTTCTTTTTGCAGTGGATATGGATATAGGGTCGCATTGGATATAATATTAGATGATAAGTTTAGGGTCATCTACCGAATATTCCTCCCTACTGATCCATGGGCCCGAAACTAGAAACCCATGGCACCAGTCCGAACTCCACTGCCACGACAGCCCATACATGCATGCTCGGGGCCTGCCATTGACGTACACCTATCATCCACCTCCTTTCGGCCATGCTTCGGTCTAAAGCCTTGGACCTCGTTTCCAAAGAGGGATGAATGGCCGACGAGATCTCCTCCTTCCAATAATGACAGCAGAGCCGAAAAAATTCGTTGGTCACCCACCGAATAAAGTGTGCAGCTCGGTCGTCGTCACCAATGGTCCACTGATAACACCATACATAACAGCGAGGAACAAGAAGCTAACAGTACTAGCTAGGGTCCGGTCATTTCCAAATCAGCTTAAAAGCTTCGCCTTGGTGAAAAATTCAAATTAAAACTTACCCGAGCCTTAGTTTTGTTACTTTTATATTGGTGCTGTGTTGAGGTTAAATATTGGATATCTTATGACCTGCCATGACCATGGAGTCTGACCATTATGACGTGCCAGCTTTAGTATGGCTTTTAGCGTTATATGAACTAGGACCCGAGCTTTACTTGAATTTGATGGCTCCATGATCTAATGCTACATTAATTACTTCTAAGCATGAACTCAACCTGACCCATATATAGTCTATAAGGGCATATTCAGGGTCGGAATATTAGGGCTTGGCTACTTGCTACATTGTCGACTAAAGGCCTTAAGGTCGCAAAAACAAGGCTATAGCTTATCTCGATCCAAGTTGGCCATCATGGATCGGTGATTTCTAGACCAGCAAATTAGTCAGCATAGGCATTGAACAAATCAGAGCCATCTTATAAGACTTGATTTTACCTGCCCAAACATGACAATCTTTGTATGATGGGTTGGCGGAAGCAACGGTACAAAGGCATTAATTCCAGCGGGGCATGGTGCTCCATCGTTGCTCGGCCCTGTACTGATATTGGGTACATGGCCATGGTAAGATACTCTCTGACGCGGCAACCTATCTACCACTCATTAGTGGCTGATGTACAGATACTAGGACATGCACGACTGGCTGCACAAGGGAGGAGGACATCATGATTGACGTGCTAAAGATCATTTAATATATGGCGAACATTCACACTTGGGGGCTTGATGTACCATAAAATGTTAAAGCAATGAAAAATAACAAGCACCGCCACCCATTTTGCCTACTCAATCACCCATCCGACATGGTGTTCACGTGATATCCAATGAATGGCCCACCATCTAAACTGCCTCACTACCCCTCTAAATCACATCAATTTTCCTTGGCATGTTAATAACCATGGGGAGAAACTATGCATGATCAACAACTAATCAAACCTTTAAATAATCATTATAATCCAATATAATCTCAAATTTGCTCAAAAAATTGTATCTAGTGGATAAATAAATGCTTAAAATATAATGTGTTCGATAAAGCATGTCTTTATCATTCAATTAATAGATAAGAAAAAAGCTTAATTTTTTATTTGATAAACTTGTGATTTTAGTTATAAAAATTATTTTTACAAATGCCCAGCACAAGAAACCCTTGGATACGATGAAGGAAACCGATGATGACACTTCTCCCCGTCATATCTTCTGTTTTACTCGAAACAGTCTATTTTACCCATCAGAGGGTCTCTATTACTTATCCATCTCCATCAAGCAGAGTCATCTATTTGATCATTCTGTCAGATCGGATTTTGAGTGGCAATGCGCATAAATAGCAAAGCCAATAAAATTCTGTGGTGGAGCAATTTGCTGATATTAATGTCGTTGGGCATCTGCACACCCAATTAAGCTGCAAGACGGTAGCTTTACGGCGCTAAAATGAAAACCACAACAGAAGAAACGGAAGGACGGCCGAGCAAATTGCTGTAGCTGTTGCCACCTGTCACCAGCTACTGAAGCTTGCCGAACACGGAGCTGAAAACCAAGCAGGTTTCCCACGTGCAAAGGTACCCTAACAATCGGCCAGCCCGACTCTCCATGCATCCTTAATCACAGTGTATATATATATATATATAGTCCACGATGCGGTTCAAAGTCCCCATGCGGCATCCTATGTAAGTCTCTTCACAACATTGCACGTGCCGGCCCAACCTTCTCCCATCGAGGGGCTGCCACCACCTCCACAGCCATTCCATGATGACCTAAAACCAGATAGCATCCTATGATCTCTGTAAGTAAACGAATAAATTAACGGCCAGTTCCCACGTGAGAGTGAAAAGGATAAAAAAAAAAATCAGATAGTCCCTAGATTAGTTTAAAATTATTTTTTAATCTCTGATATTTTTTAGATGGATTAAGACCTTTTTGCACCATTAAGAAATTATTTTTGAATATCTATTATCTACTTAAGCCATCCACTGTCTATAAAATGATAAAATTATCTTTGGATGGGCAGTGAGATGCGTAGAGGCACCAGAAGAAAGACGATTGAGGGCGCATGGAGGGAAGGAGAGCACAGACGGAGGTCTGAAGGGCGGTGCAGAAGGTGCGATAGGCAAAAGATCCATGGGGGAGGGGAGTGCGGAGCAACGATGCCAATGAGGCAGGAGGATGCGATCGATGGCATGCGGAGAGGAGGGAAGCACAACCGAAGGGCGATACCAAACATGTGACGGATGAGGTGCCGCGGGAGGAGGAGAGGCGAAGGGCAGTAAATTACGAAGCAACGGCACCGATGGGGGGTGGGGGAGGCGATCGGGGGTGCACGGAGAGGAGGAGAATAAGGCCAGGGGGCGGTGCCGGATGAGCGACGAGCGAGGGGAGGGGAGCATGGAGCAGCAACGCTAGGGAGGGGGTGACGTGCAGGAGAAAGGAGGAAGAAGAAAAAAGATAAAAAAAATAAAAAAATATTAAAATATTAAAAAATAATGAATATTAAAAATAATATAGTTTTTTTAAAAAAAATATAATAATAATAATAATAATAGCCATTGAATCATCAATTTTGATAAAAATAAAAAATATAAATATAAATAATAAAACTAATAATAAGAATTAAATAATAAAAAAATAGATTTTTTTCATGATAATAATAATAATAACCACTGCATCATCAATTTTAAAAAAAATATAAAAAATAAAAATAATAAAATAATAATAAGTATTAAATAATAATAATAAATATACATCTATATAATAAAAAATAATAAGTATTAAATAATAATAATAATTAATAATAATAGCCATCGAATCATTAATTTTGATAATAAATAATTTTATCATTAAAAAAATAAATAAATAATTTAAAAAATTAAAAATTAGTTTTAAAAAATTAAAAGTAGATAATCAAATTAAATGATTGCATAATCAGAAAACCATCTCGTGTAACCTGAACATAAACATATATAACTTGATCACAAATCTATGTAATCTAAATATAAATTTGTATAACGAATTATCAAAATTACATAACCTAAGGTTACATAACTCAGGATTACGTAATTTTGATAATTGATTATATAAGTTTATATTCAGGTTATATGAATTTATACTCAAGTTATATAGATTTATGTTCAGATTATACGAGATGGTTTTTTAGTTATGCAATCATTTGATTTGATTATCTAGTTTTAATTTGCGAGTTACGTAATTTTGATAATTGATTATACAAGTTTATATTCAGGTTATATGGATTTATACTCAAATTATATGGGTTTATATTCACATTACATGAATGGTTCTCTGGTTACATAATCATTTGATTTGATTATCCAATTTTAATTTTTTTAAAACTATTTATTTAATTTTTTTAATAATAAAAATTATTTATTATTAAATTTAATAATTTGATGGCTATTCTTATTAGTTATTATTATTATTTTTATTACATAGATATATATTTATTATTATTATTTAATACTTATTATTATTTTATTATTTTTATTTTTATATTTTTATATTTTATCAAAATTGATGATACGGTGGCCATTATTATTATTATTATAAAAATATCTAAAAAATTATTATTTAATACTTATTATTAGTTTTATTACTTTTATTTATATTTTTTATTTTTATCAAAATTGATGATTCATCAGTTATTATTGTTATTATTATTATAAAAAAAATCTAAAAATATATATTATTTTTTAATATTTATTATTTTTAATATTTTTATATTTATTTTTTTTTCTTCTTTCTCCTTTCCCTCGCCACCCCCATCCCTCCTCCACTCCTGGCGCCGCTGCTCTGTGCTCCCCTCCTCCCACGACCCCTGCCCATCACACATCCTGTACCGCTCTCCAACTGCGCTCCCCTTTCCTCCGCGTGCCCTCGACCACCTCCCCCACTTTCCATCGGTGTGGCTGCTCTGCAATTCCCTCCCCCTGTGGCCCCTCGCCTCCCCTCATCTCGTGGCCTCCCACCTGTCGCACGTCCAACATCGCCCTCTGACCTTGCTCTTCTCTCCTCCGTGCGCCCCTGATCGCATCCCCCCGCTCCACTGGCACTACTCTCCTCCTCTGCGGCCCCCCGCCTCCCCTCATCTTGTAGCCTCCTGCCTATCGCACCTCTAGTACCGCATTCTCGATCGTGCTCTCCTCCTCTCCGTGCACCTCCAACCGTCTTCCTTCCAATGAATGGTAGGAACTAAAAAATAATTTTTTAATAATTTAAAAAAATTTATTTTATCTTAAAAATATAAAAAATTAAAAAATAATTTTAGATAAAATGGGGAGCCCATCCAAAAAAGTGAAGAGCTAGCTGAAAGAGATCTAGGAAGGAAGAAGAGCTCAAAATAAAAGGAGGCCACCAAACGACCCCTCATTAAACTCTTATGCTGCCTTCTTCTCAAGTACGCCTCCCCCCTTTCCACACTTATAAATATAGCCTTTCCCCACCGCCACTTTCTTGACCTCCTCCTCTCCATCCGCACACCATGTCGGCATCCCCGGATTTCTCCGCAGTCCCACCGGAGTTCGTTCTGCGGCCAATCGTGACGGTGTTTCCGATAGAAGATCGTAATAAGCTGTCATCGTTTGTTGATGGTGAGGATGGGGTGAATGAGTGCCGGACGCCCACCTCCAAGGAGAGCAGGATACCGCCGGTCCCTTCCAGCTGCCCGCCGGCGCCAAAGAAGCCCCGACGAGTGCTTTTGTGCAAGAGGAGACTGTCGGAGCTGGAGTTGTTCAGCGCTCGGGTTGAGGAGATCGAGCTTTGGTTTCGACAAAGAGACCGGCCCACGACAGTGCCTTCGTTGCCACGCCGGTCAAAGAAGAGGAAGCGCCGGTGTCTCGGAAAGAAATGAGGCGAAAGAACCGTGCCTTTTTCAGTTATTCAATTGTTTTTCTCTTTTCTTTTTTCTTTTTCTTTTTTTTTGTAGGATATGGATATATGTTCCTAGATATCATGAGTTTGTTGGTAAACGAGTGTGCAATTTTTTTTTCTTTTTTTTTCTTCTCCCATATATATGTGAGGATTGTTGTGAATATAGTCGATGGGTTTCTTGGTGGTTAATTAAGCAGTGTGTTTCTTGTTGTTCATGTTATAAATATGTATACATATACTGTTGTGAGAGTAGTAAAGCATCTACTAGAGATTTTCTGTACTACTAAGCAAGTGTCAAAGGAGATGGCTGACTAAAAAAGATAGGGAAGAAGTGGGTGGTTAATTTTGGTCGGTACGGTGGAGAGGACGATTTGACTGCGCCATTAGGCTCTAAATTTTTAATTTTATTTTTAATTATAATTAAAAAATTTAAATTGAAGAACAAGTATATTTTGATTGATATTTAAATTAAATCAAATCGATGTTGAGGATTGATGGATATTTTGGATCCAAATATTTTGAAAACTTTAAGTATCTAGCTAGGTTGCACCCTTACCGCTGCCAACACGGGCGTGTAGGTTGGGTGGGCGGCAAATTTGATGTTTTGTCGTCCGGTTGTTCGGAGTGACGGACGCGAGGATTAGATTATTTTTCTGGTACACGAGGATTAGATTATTTATTTATTTATTTATTTTGATAAATGATGTAAGGATTAGACTCTTTAAGTTGACTTCTCGTCCGACGCCACGTCATGTCGGGGAGTGAGGATCCAGTGGCACGGCAGTGATTTAGATAACCGGGAGTAGGATGTCTCCCATCCTTTGTCCTGCGTGCCAGCTGTAAGGGGCGGCACGGACACGGGCACGGGCACGGCAAAGGTTGGAACCAATCAAAGTGGGTTGGCACGTGCAGCACGTGAGCAGTTTTTTTGGTTTTTTTTTTTTTTTCTTGATATGTGTATGATAGACCAATCAATGAAATCCGAATCGAAACCTAAATATTCAGATCCGAATCTAATTTTAATTACTAATATTAGATTCGGATCCTAATACCCGACAGATCTGATCTTGAAGTATCAGACCTAAATCCTAATGAATCCTAGATATCCGGATCCGATTTTGAAACCTGATGTTCATCGAAAAAAAAAGAAGCAACGGATCTCGACGAACCCGTAAAGGAGGGGGCGTGGGCGAAATGCCGCTCTCGATCCAGAGACTGAGAAAGGAGAGGGGGCGTGGGCGAGTTGGGGTCCAGCAGCGCCGCCGCGGCTCGTCGGCTACAAATCTCGCGGTGGAGAGGAAGATGCGGGAAGGAGGGGAGGGAGTCCGGGAGAGAGGGGAGAGGGCGCGGCCATCGATCGAGTCAAGGGGGCACGGCCGTCGGTCGAGTTGAGAAATAGAGAGGGAGAGAGAGAAGGGGGCATGGCCGAATCCTGAGTCAAGAGATAAAGAGGGAGAGAGGAGAGAGGGGAGGGACACGAGAGATGGAGAGAAGAGAGGGGGCACGGCCGTCGGTGACTCGATCGAGTCGAGAAATAGAAAGGGAGAGAGAGGACCGATCGCGGCCCATCGGCGACGGATCTCATGGTGGAGAGGGAGAGGTGGGGAGGAGGGGAGGGAGTTCGGGAGAGAGGGAAGGAGGTGCAACCGTCAGTCGAGTCGAGAGACAGAGAGTGAGAGAGGGAAGGGGGCGTGGTCGTCGGTCGAGTCGAGGAAGCACGGCCATTGATCAAGTCGAGAGATTGAGAGGGAGAGAGGAGAGGGGGCGTGGCCAGATCCTGAGTCGAAAGACTGAGAGGAAGAGAGGAGAGAGAGAGGGACTCAAGAAAGGGAGAGAGGGAGAGGGGGCATGGTTGTCGGTGACTCGATCGAGTTGAGAGATAGAGAGGGAGAGAGGGGATCGACTGTGGCCCACCGGCGACGGATCTCGCGATGGAGAGGGACAAGCGGGGAGGAGGGGAGGGAGTCAAGGAGGCGCCGTCGATCGAGTCGAGAGATAGAGAAAGAGAGGGATTTTGCTTTTTTTTTTGAGAGATTTTAGGCCATTGGATCTATGATCTAATGACTTAAAATATTTTTAATATTTATATATATTATTATTATATTATATTATATTATATATATGATTCGGATCTTGGGTCTATCAGATCTGGATACTAAATATTCAGATTCTATCCATTTATATTATAATTTATCGGATCCGGATCTGAATTTGGGTTTGGATAAATGGATCCAATACTAGTACCAGATCCGGATCTGTCGAATAAATATTCATGAATCTTGGGTCTAGACCCGGTCCATTGATAACTCTAATCCATGATCGCAAAATACATTAACCAACGTATTAAAATCTGAATAGTTGGTCAAACAGGAGATGACAAAAGTTTAATTATCAAAGAGTAAAATTAACTTTCTTGTAAATTAATAAAATATTTATAAATAATTAATTTGGGATAATAAATAGATAAATATTAGAATATGCATAAAAAATAGAAATTATTTTATATTTTTAGAATCTTCCTAATAATTTCAAAGACCCTGATAATCAGATAGCATTGTTACGATAATATATGATATTAAATAAGAAAAAGGGATCGAAATTCTCTTTTATCTTTTGAACCAATTCAAGGCAATTCAAGCTCCAAAACATCAAAATCAAATCCCTAACTTGCATGCCTCTCTTCCCCCAAAGTTTTGCTTGGCTAAAGGTTCAAAAACCAATCAAAAGATATCAAATACGTCAAGCTAAAATTTTGCTAAACAAGTAAATAGAACAACATAGCACATTCACCCAAACAAAAATATACAAGAATGAAACAAGGTATTTTTTTTTAAAAAAAAAAAATCATATTTAAGCAAATGTTCAAATGAAAGCTCAGCGAAACTAAATATAACAAAATCTACCTTAGTAATTCTAATCTACAAATATTAAAACATATATAGTTTGAAAATCAATAGACTTCAGCTTTTCCATTGTATATAGAGAGAATAAATAGGTATAATTAATTAATAACTTGCCACGCGTGCATATAACATAAAACATGTGCTTGTATCTTATCAACTCTGCCCATCCACGCGGCCCAACCAAGCCGTCATGGACATTAATTGGGCATCAAACTTCAAACCATCGGCAGGAAATGCTAAACATCAACATAACACACAACCAACATCCTTTTCGTGATCCCTCCACAATCTTGCTTGATTCGTTCGAAATTTTGCACGCAATAAAACTGAACTCACTCATCCACTTGGAAATGGCAAAAGTCCAGCAATTTGTTTTCCCCATGCTCTATTTGATTTCTTATGGTTCAAAGTTGCTACTCTCCATTCCTGACAACGAAAGATATGATCTGTAGGCAATTCTGAAAAAGTAGGTACTTGGGAAATCTTCCTCTCATTGCTTCCCATGTCACTTTGGTTCGTAATTTTATGCTGGAGAAAAATTATTATACTAGTCTTCACCATAGTGGCATTTAGTAATTGTACTATATGCGTTTGAGCAAGCCAAATTTCTGTTTGTAGTTTGCCAAAAGCCAAAATTTGGTAGGAGGTCTTTCATAGGTGAGTCATGTGAAGCTTTCAAAGCTGCTTCCAGGGTAACTTGGCCATATGTGGCAACTCCAATTGAACTTCTTTTTGAGTAACATCTTTATAAAATAATTTTTATCCAATGATTTTGGTCATCCGGGTGGTTTAGTCTAAACCTCCCTTCATTCACAAGCAAAGAAAAATTTGAACCAGAGAGGAATACCAATAACCAGGAATTACCTTTATCCTATTTAAGGAATTCCATTACCCAAATGTTGAGAGCACAACATTCAGCTTTGAGTTGAGAAAACCCAGCTTGCCCTGCCAAAGACTCAAACTCCTCCTTACTTCTCTCTTTTCCACCAATAATTGTACGTCAACATGCATGGCAACATCTCCGTAGTAGAGTATTTGTTGTTTCAGCATTGGTTTCCGGGGCTTCTGGAAGAAGACGTTCTTCCCATTGTTTGGAAGAGCCTTTCAACAGTTCTTCAATATTTTCAAGCAATGCTCATCACTCCAGTCACGAAGAATCCACTGCAAGTTTCATAACAGAACACCCTTGTCCCATTGAAGGTGCAATTCTTTGATTCCTAGTTATAACACTTATGGAGATAATTAATCTAGATTATGTACCATCTAATGATGACAAACATCTGACTTGGATAGAAATCAATATAAACTTGGATTTTTTTTAAATATAAACATGCACAAATTGATCCGATGAGGCTGCAACTTTCTTAGGTTTGTGGAACATTAATAAGGGCCCCAACGGACTGGGTCAGCAAGTTCGGTTGAAGGCCTTAACTACTACATCGTAATCCATAAACGTGATTTCTTCTTCACAACATGCGACCCATCTTCACAAATGGATAATTTCGCTAAGTTCAAGGATCAAACATTTTTGACCATTACATGATTTAAAACTTTGAAAGAAACAATGTCTTGATGATCTTAGTGGCTAAAGGCTAACAACATTAACCCAGTACAAGTGGACAGCTTCTTGAATAATTTTAGCTAATATCAGGCACTATACCATAAAATGTGCTGGCTCTCTTCTTCTCGAATTGACGGGAGATCAATTTTAATCGCTTGTACGTGTGGTCGGATGGGGTACTGCTAGCCTTCATTGCAGTGCGTATTAGGGAAAGCTAGAATTATGCCGAGGAATTCTAAATTTCTAATTAGTTCTTATAACTAGTAAGTTGGATCTAACCATTCCTTCCTCACTTCCAATGCGGAGTGTATATGAAATCCATCGTAACAACCGGGAACGATTTTAGGGGTGAAAGTGATCGGGATAATATTTGTCTAGATCCAAATATCCAGATCTACCAGTAACATTATATAATTTTATATACAACTTATTAATTTTTAAAAGAATCATACGACTATATAAATATGTTATTAACTTGATTTATCATCTATTTAGTAATATCCTTAATTCTATACTCATAAAATTTAATTATCTAACTTATATCTATAATTATATCTATATTTCTGCTATCCAAATTATATCCACATTCATTTAAAATAAATATGAATATGAACTTATGCATCAAAATAATATCGGTATCCATATTTGTATTCATCAAATAAATCAAATATGGATATGCTGATATTTTATCTAAATCCGATCCGATTTTGATCCTAACCTATCGTTGCCGATTAGACCCAGCTATTAAGGTTTTTCTTAGTTCACACAATTTGTGGGCTAATGGGGCAAACAAGCGGAGCCAAGTGTTGCGCTGCTAAAAGGGTTGCTCGGGCATGGTCGAGCTTAAGCCAAGCTTCGTATAACTGATTGAAACTTGTACATGAGCCAATGTTTCATTTAGTCAAGCTTTTATCATGTCCGACTCAGATTGATAATGTTTGGCTTCTACTGAAGCCCTAGTAGAGACAGTCCTGATGCTAATGTGGAGGTCTAAAAAACCCTTGTAGAAGGATACCTAGCAAATGATGAACTCGACTCATCTTCAGGTGAAAATTCTGAGAGATGGCCACGACCGATCCAACTAATTAAATTGCTCTCTTCCAAAAGGATCTACGCACCCACGAGGTCTGTTTGCTAATTTAGAAGATTCATATCAAGCATTAAAAGTGAACCTGGAATAAGTGGAGCCCCAGAGATGACATGAGGCAGGTCAAAGTCGATCCATTTAATGTGCGGATGCTTGGATGCGATCATACGGAGGGTGGCTCCCAGCCCTCCACCAACATCCACGAGGTGTTTATTGAGGTCTTCAAAGCCCTTGTAGGCGTCCGACATTTTCTTCACGAATAGGGTTGTTGGATCCACTCAAATGCCGTCATGCCATGGGCCTTCCAAAACCGCATCTTTCAGGTGTTGCCTATCGAACGTAATAAAATTTTCTTAGCCACAGTGCATTATGGAAGCGAAAGTTTCTCTTGGTAAATATAAATTTGTACGTTTCTGAGAAGTAGTCCGCCTTTACTCCATCATGCAAACGAGGTCCTAAACCGACGCTAATCCTCCCGAGTCTTTCTTGATTTTTTTTTTTTAAAATTGCAAAAACTTTCTTGAAATTTATGTTTACGGTACTTACATCTAATGATTTGTAAAACCAATACTTACATCCTGTTAAATTAATTTGTAAAACCAATAGCTAGAGTCTTCAACTTCTGGACAGAGCACATTAGAGAAGAAAGCCAATTCAGCAAATCAGAAATGCCTCAAAAAGGTTTCAGGATAAAACGGCTGTTGTATCTTAACGTGAAACGATCAGAGATGTCAATTGCTTGTTTCACCAAAGTCTGCACTCCAAACCTGTAATTTTATTTGGGATTCCCATACCTATCAGTGTGTGGGATCTGGGATCTGGATGGAAACTCCGTAACACACAACGCATATAACATACATACATATATATATATATATATATATATATATATATATATATATATATATATATAAACAAATACAACTACTGTGCTCTTTTACTTATATGAAGATAATGCTTCATGGGTTAGGTTTTCCCTAACTCTTCGCATCAAAAAAAAATTTGTGTTACTAAAACTGTTTACCTTATTTAAACAATCAAAAATACCTTTCGTAGAAAGAATGATGCACAAGTTTTTGTATGTCTTTTGAGTGGTTATTATGTCATTTAAGATTGTTTTGATTATTTTTGAAATTTTTTTGGATATAATATTTGGTTCCCATTTAAGATTGACTGCATGAATAGCATTCTGTTAAGTTATAAACTAAAGTGTCCGATAAAAATATTAGATTTTTCAAATTATCGACTGTAAATAATTTATCCCTAATCTTAAAGGGATTTTCATGATCTGTTCTTTTTTTTTTTTTTTTTTTTCACTTGTATTACAGGTGCTAACATTTTAATTTTGTCAATTAATGAGATTGAGTGCTCCAGTGGAACTTCTAGATCTTGGGTGTTCTCGTGTGATATTTGAACTTCGGGACAGCTTTTCGACCAATTATGCTCGCCAACCAATCTAAGCAGCCTTTAGTCAAATTAATGCTTCTACAGGAGAAGGCATAAGCCCAATGACTTCTACTACAAAAAAAAATCCAATTTAATTGTTAACACTGTGCATCTTGCTTGAAGTTCCAAACATTAAATTGAAAAGGTCTAAAATACAAAAATAATTAATCAATGGATTAAATAAGGAAAAATTCCTCAATTTACACTATGAGCGTGGTGGTCAAATGCGATGGTCAAACATATGATGGGGAACGGTTACTTAATTTGGTCAATGTTATATGGAGGAAAAACCTAACTGATTCCTTCCATGGAGCATCACCAAAAAAAATTTTGTATGATATGGATTGCTTAGCATTCCAAAGGGAATTGCTATATACAGGAAAAAATCTATGTCCATTTAAGCCCATGCTACCAAAGATCTGCTACCAAAAATAAAATAAAATATAAAATAAGGACTCATTTGGTTTATGAGAATTTTTTTTTTTTTTTTACGAAAATATCTTTATATGTAAAAAGCTAATATTCGAGTAAATGATATCTCGAAAATTGATTTTGCATATTTGGTTGACCGGTTGAGTGGTTTAAATTTGGTTTCACATCTATTTTTTAAAAAAAATTATGTAAAACATATATTATATTTTTAATAAAAAAAAAATCTGATCTCATGCATTCTATCTAAAAGCATAAAGATATGTTTGAAAAAGAATTATCCCAATTCCCAACTAGTAGGAATTGGGTTTTTCCATATTCCACGTGGATTTTTTCTTTATGTGACATATAGAAATCTTATTTTCATATGAAAACTATTTTTTGATTTTTTAAAAAAAACTATAACTAAATAAAAGACAGACATTTCTTTATCTTTTTCGTTAAATATGTGCTCCCACCCCCCCGCTTCTTCTTCCTGCAAACCAAATACATCCTAAATATTTATTTTGGACCTGCTCGTTATCCATCAATGATCGATCCCCTTCATGTGTTACTGAAAACATGTGAAAGGAGATGCTTTTAATCAGAATCTACGGTTGACGAAGGGGATTTAAGTTGGACTTGGAAGTCATAGGGGACCTACGGGGGACCAGCCACATCCGATCACACTTGCAGGCAATTTCTAGTGCTCCTCAGCTTGCTCGTTAAGAAGAGTCCTATTTGCTTGTCTGCCGGCTGGTTTCTAGCAAATATTTAGTACCATCGAAAGGGAAAACAAGAGTGAAGAAAAAAATTTCACGTGTGTACCAGAATAAAAATTATATGAGCGGGCACCAGAAAAAAGTTAAAGATGAATTTCATAGCTTACCATATTTCTCATGGTGCTAAACTTAAAAAACAAATCTAAAAGTCAAAAGCTTTGTTATTAATCTCATAATATTTTAAAAAATATGATATTTTCTTTCTTTCTCATTTTCAGCATATACTTTTACTAGTACATACTATATGACTATATGATGTACATTAAATAAATTAATTATCAAGTAAATTAATATATTTCTAAATAAATTGATGTAGTTGTTAAAATATGAAGTTTATCAATATATAATATATAATCAAATAATATGTACTTAACAAATTAGTTATTAAGCAACTCCATATATACCTTCAAGTAAATTAACAGATAGTTTTCAGAACACCATGTTCATCGGTACATGTTACATAATTTAGTGATACAACTCATCGATTTCTTGATACGTACTATAAGTTTCTTTAATACACACCCTGTAGCAATCCAATATATCTTTCTACACAAAAAGTATATTCTACAAATTATGTATCAATTTATCTGAAGATATATATATTGGATCATTACTAGATATTCATCGAAAAAGCTTATAGTATATATCAGAAAGTCATATATTACTATACCATATAGGATGTGCCAGTAGATATAATGTTTTGAAAATCATATATCAATTTGCTTAGAGATATATATTAGAATGCTATATGGCTAATTTGCTAAATATGATCACCGACCATATACTATATGCTGATAAACTCCATATTATGAAAACTATATATTAATTTATTTAGAGGTATGGATTAGACTACTACTAAGTATATATCAAAGAACTTGTAGTATATATCAAGAAGTTGATAAGTGTATATCATCATACTATATAGTATGCATTCATAAACATAATATTCTAAAAATTATAAATTAATTTGTTTAAAGGCATATATTAAATTATAAATGACTAATTTACTATGTATGTATCATCTGGATATGTAATATATATTGATGACCTCCATAATTCAGAAATCGCATATTGATTTATTTAGAAGTGTGTATGCTTAATATATATTACTTGGTCATGTAGTATATATCAATAAAAAATATATTATGAAAATAAGGGAAAAAAGAATACCATGGTTCTTTGTTTTTAATTACGAGACTAACAACTCCACTAATAAAAAAGTCTTTAATTTTAAAGTTTTTTTTAAAAAATTAATATTAAGAAAAATATGGAGAATGATGAAGCTTGCCTCATAATTTATTCTTGATGCCTACCTTATATGATTTTTGTTCCGTTGTATTCTCTTGTCAGCCTGATGCACGAGGAATCCAGAAAAGCCTTCTTGTGATCATGCTTTTTTTTCCTCCTATGGAACTCGCAACTTCATTTTTAGTAATTATTAGTGTAGCCAAGCCAACCTTATGAAGGTTTCAAATAATTTTAAGGGCTTGTTTGGATGTCTAAGCCCAAAATTTCATAGACTTCATGGGTTTGGACTAGTGTAGCAAAAAAAAAAAAAGCCTGAACTAGACTTGTATTCCCAATACCTAGGGATCTTTAGAGTGGACTGTTCTAAATCCAATAGGGAGAAAAAATGATCTTTAGAAGGTCATTTTTTTCTTCCTATAAAGTTCAGATCAGTTCATATAAAAGGTAGTCTTGGATGATTATGGATATAGGCTTAGCTCAGTCTTTAATTTAATATTTTTTTATGATTGTAGTAGCCGAACTCATGAATCTTGAGGAATTTTGGACCCAACCATTTAAACAAACCTTAAATTTTAACCATACAATCCAGTTTTATGTGATATTTATTAAAATTCAAAGTTTGATTTAACCTTAATTAATTTCAAATGAAGGCTATCACCAGTCTATATATCAGTTTGACAACCCTAAATCAAGCTAAAAACAATTCAAGCTTGACCTAGTTCAAGCTTAAGCTAAACTTAATTTAAGAATGACTTCAGTCATGGTTCAAGCTTGTTTTAACATTTTATTGATCTAACGAATAGAAAAGTATTGATTTTAAATCCTGGATCCAATATCCATTATTTATATATTTTTATAATGCATATATAATTATAGTATTATTCTTTAATATAAAATATGAGATAACACTTATCTTATATTAAAATTATAATTAAAATATTAATTCTATCATATAAAAGGTTAATAATATGTGAATGTACATAATAGTTTTGCCATTTCAAAATAATTAGAGTTTACTCCAAATTTCAACTTATTTCAAAAATTATGAGTACCAAATAGAACCCGGCTTGAAATATCCAATTAATAAGCTACAGCACCTAGTATAGCTTTTTCTTATGCTCCTACTAAACGCCAACTAGATGAATAATAACTAATAATAATTAAGCAGCCAGCATAAAAGGTTGCTTTTACTACATGAGAAGTAATATAAAATCGCCATTAACACTAACAAACAATTTTGAAAAATCAGGATCACCTTAAGGGGCCTATGGGCTGCCACCAAGGTATTAGGTAAGCGGCCGAACAACCGTCACCTCATGAGAATTTAAGACCTTTGCCCTGGTTCATGAGCACTAGTTTTTCTTTGTATTGCATGCTGGGGAGGAGGTCTAAATAATTTTTAGTTGATGGAGGTCGGAGAGGATTGGAATGATTTATGATATCTTATGTAGAAAAATTATATCTTACATCATATGCATCATATCAGCAGTACACTACAGTAACAAATTGAGATGAGCTGGACAGAAGACAATCCAAGATGAACATATGGTTATTGGAGTCTATAGGGATCGAGAATGGTAGTGTAGTGTATAATCTCATTTGGTGCGCACGCAATTTGCCAATGTCAAGTGGGTTCATAATTTACCTTCAGAATTATCGGTGCCATGGTGGTTTTTATATCTTTTTTTCCCCAAAATATAGGGAGAAACATGAGTTTATAAAAATGTCCATATTAAAGAAGCAAAAAAAGAAGGATAAGGCAAGTGCACGTGCAACCTTTTCAAGCGTACGTCCTTTCCTGGGCCATGCATGCAGCATGCAACTGCTAACTAGTGGGTGAACGTAGAGCAGCTTACCAACCATCCAAGAGTACCTTGTCCTGGTTCATGAGCACCATAGCGGCCAAGGATACCCCATCCCCATTCTTGGTCAAGAACCGGCACACCGGTGCGAGCCCGTAGCGTCTCGCAGTCCGGCCCCGATCACCTGCAACAACCGAGCAGGTGAGAATCGAGTAGTTGGCCAGGAACCTCAGCATGCGGTCCAGCGTCGCAGCCGCCTGCGGGTTGTCGGCGGGGAGGTGGGCGGTGATCTCGGCAGCCGAGAGCTCAGCACCCGGCCCGGCTCTCACCATGATCTCCAGCACGTCAAGCTTGATGGCTGCCTTCAAGGCCATGCCGATGGCAGAAGAGCTTGCCAGCTGCAGGGCATAAGCACAGGCCGCAGCCGCCTCCTCCTCTCGTGGGGAGCTCTGGTTCTGGATAGAGTCCATTGAGTGTTGGTTTTCTTTGCATGAGGAAAGACGGAGATGGGGGAAGATATATATGGAGGCAACCACCTGCGAAGTGACCCTTCATTTCTTCTCTTACTGCCTCCTTTTTTTCTTCTCAGACGCCGAGGTGGACCATCTTTTGTGTGTGGTGAGGGGATAACGGTATTGACACGGTGGAACGGGATTCTCGACGGTACCTAAAAAATATCGAAAGATACCATACGGATGCCGTCCATCTTAATTGTTCAAACTATTGAAATATTTTTAAAATTTATAAATTTTATTTTTTTAGTATTTAATGCATGAGCATGCGTGGCTCACCATTTTAAGATGGATGGTTTTCCATCGTACAAAGCATCCTATGATATTTTTTTTGAGATGGAAGGATAGAACGTAGCAATTTAGTTAGTTGTGGACGGGGTTTGAGTCAAAAGAAAGACTACGTTTAACTTGACCATTTGGGAATTTGGAAACCCAATGGCTTCCGTCCATCGATTTGCTTGACCACCCTCCCCCCTCCAGCCTTCTAAAGTCACAGGTCATCATGCACGACTGCCCATATTTCTTACCCCTTTTGGGAGGGTCCAGTCTCCATGCTATTGGGACTTGTGCAGCTCTCAATTTCGCAGGACCCGCGTGCACTTCACGCTATCGCACAGGCAGAAACAGCGACCAGTTCAGCAGAGACCACTATTGAACAGCACCCAATTTGGTAGAACGCGAGTACAATTCACGCAATTTTGATTTGTTCAGGATAACAGAAGTCCAAAAAATTTTTCTTTTTTTAAAAACAAATGTAGGTACAAAATTTCTAGATCCAAAATTTAAATATGTAAAAATTACATAACATGTAATTCATCTAAACCATTAGCCAGAGCTATTATTAACCAACTAACTCTGCTTCCAAACTTACCATCTCAATCTCCAAACCTGGACTAGTAATTTTATTTGTTTGAAAAAAAAAATAAAAAGAAAAGCGAGTTTTTAAGTAATCTTATACCATCTTACTAAATCAAACAAAGATTGTATATGATTTTAGAAAATAATATTTATTACAAATTAAAGTATTTTTTATACAATAATACAACAAACCACGACATAAAAATCTAATTACATGTATGTATAAAAATTATGTAGATTCATAAAGATGATTTATATAACATAAATAAACATAATTTATTCAGTCATCTAGCCATTTGATAAGATAAAATAATATTCTCTGAGTAAATGCTAAGGTCCCTTTTTACATATGATGGGGCATAATCGGCTAGATATCATAGTTTGCCAACTATCATACAGAGTGCAAGCTTGGAGCAGTTTAGATCTTCACTTCCAAGCTTCTGATGGAGAAAATCGATCAAGGGCTGGTCGGAGGTTTGGGGGAATATTTGGAGGAGGTGGGGGAGAAATGAAAGAGGAGGGTATGATGGAGAAGATTCAACGGGAAGAAGGTGGGATGAGATCATGGAACAAAGAAGGGAAGAAATAGGGGGAGGAGGCCACCTGAGTCCACCTTCCCAGCTTATAATCGCCAGCGAGGAATCTTGCTGGGAAAGAAAAGGGCACACGTGCATTTGTCTATTCCAGCTGAACCTACCCTCTTTCGCACGAAGATTCCGGCAAGCTACGAGCCTTTGATAGTCTAGCTTCCACCATAAGCAACCCGGATCGACTCGACTTAGTTGAGTTGGCTAGGTTTTTACAAGAACCATCCATTCCTATGATGAATCAAGTGGTGGGTAACTAGGATTGTGGAGCCGCCTACCATGCTTATGCATCATAGAGGATCCAAACATATCAAATTAACGACACTTATAAATCAAAATTATAAAATTTTATATCTTTAATCAATAAAAATAAAATACAATATTATTCTTCGTAGAAGGTATAATCATCATATATGATTGTCAAACTGCAGAAGAAAGGATTACTCCAAACATGGATCAGGACTTTGAGAGAAATTAGTTAGGACCCGTATGTATGAAGGAATTTGGAGGAATTAAGATGTAGGATTTGGATGAGACATAGAAAGTCGACTAGTTGTATGCATATATTCTTTCCAAAACAACCTCTGTTAATATTTTTTATATATTTAGATTTATCTCGTGAATCAAAGAACATTCCAGGCATGGGTAAAATTAATAGACCCAAAGGTCAACAAACAATCCTTTAAATACAGTATAGATGAATGATGTCATTAGATTAGCAGCTAAAATGCTATTGATTGCTATGGAAGAAAGAGGCATGACTTTGCACAGCTATTCATTCTATTCGCATGCCCCCACAGATGCACCATTGCGCTTATCCGAATGTCGTTTTCTTTTTTAAAGGATGCCCTCCCTCCTTTCAAGTGCAAATCCTCCCCAACTTCTTCCTAAATACCGGAACGTGTCGCAGACTTTTATTGAATGCGCAATTCTAGACCTCATCCCGTTCGCTTAAGATCGTTCCGTTTGAACGGAAAACTACGTAATGCAGTCGACCATCCCTTCCTAAAAAAAAGTTCAAGGAACCTCTTGCCAGCTTGGTTGTAGAGGATCGACTGCCTTTCCTTTCTATCATGCAAGAATCTCCATCCCTTGCATAAAAGATATAGACGAATAAGATGCCATATCTTTTTCCGTTATGTCGACACAAAGTTACCAAGCAAATATTCCAAGACCACCATATAACCATATCCACCAGTTAGGTAGCCAGCCAACTTGCTTCCGGATAGTATTCACCAGTTCCACCATGGCTGCCCCCCAGCCTTCACAGCCACGGTGTCTCTCCCCTGACTTGGAGGTCCTGAGCTACGTCAACAGCTTGATGGAGGCCTTCAAGGCCTTCGATTCAAACGGCGATGGGCTGATAACCTGCGATGAGCTCGGAGGAATTATGGGTTCCCTCGGATACAACATGAGCGATCGAGAGGTGAACGATACGATGAGGCGAGGCGACACGGACGGCGATGGACTGTTGAGCATGCATGAGTTCCTAGATATGCATACCAGGGAGCTAGATCTTGGGGACCTTGCCGATCTCCTACAGGCTGCGGTCCCGGCACTCGGCTTGGAGGTGGGGAATGATCAAGTGGTGACCGGGGAGGAGCTGCACGACGTGCTGTGCTCCATGGGGAGTGCGAGCATGGAAGAGTGCATGGAAATCATTGCTTGTTTGGATGGAGATGGAGATGGTGCCATCAGCCTTCAGGACCTTCAATGCATAGTCCAAGCCCTTCTCTAGACTGCTCGCACCACGTCCGGTAATTTTATCCAAGTATCATCATCCATATAGACTAGTAGCAGCAAGCCTCTCACATTCTTGCTTGCTCTCCCTGAAGGAGAGACGAATGATGCTGCAGCCAAAAATGAATAATTTATCTACGTTGCTGTGATAACGAAAAATGTCCAGTGATGTCCATATGCTTTCTCGTACATATATTATGAAGGCCTGTGATGCCAACGATCAGTAATAATATACATGTAATATGCATTATGAATACCTAATAGAAAAAATGGTTAAGTCATAAACAAAGCTATAACCACCTGTTGCCACCTCGAAAATAAACAGAAAAGGAACTATATATATGTGTATCGCCATCGGAAATGCTTACACCAAAGGAGGCTGAGTTCATATGAGAGAGACTTTGTTACGTTGCAGCTGGCTTTTGCATGGTCTAGCCCAACATTTAAGTTTCAAAATTCATAGCATGAAAAAAAAGAAAAAAGAAGATAAAGAAATGACATGATTTCTTTAATCCAAAATATGGTTCCACAATAGCATGCTGCTGTGAGATAAATACGTCTACATTAACAGTTCAGATTCCTCCATTGTAATGCCATAACAACAGATTCAACTGAGATTTCACATGATTCATATCAACATATGGGCATCACGTTAACGCTCTGGATGCTTTATATCTAATGCAGGACCCATCCGGCCGAGATGCCATTTATTTGTCTGGGTTAGATGCTGAACGACCAAATTCTACTTGTATATTCATGCAGATCTTGTACAAGCCAGGGGCTACCCTTGCTTCAATGACCTGTGGCATGCTTTTATAGAGTATACCATGCTTTTATAGAGAATACCAGGCCAACAGCAACCGAGTTAGACATTATATATATATACATATAACACGCATTTGCTCCATTCATCAGTCATCACGCTCAACATCAACATTAGGCATAAAGATATAATCTTGCAATAAATGACAACCCACGACCCAACTTCCAAAAGAAAGGGAAGGGCCTGGTCCTAAATAATAAACTCACCAAATGGAAAGAACATTTATGTCCACTGTCATTATGAAAATCATTTTTAAGGACATAGGTCCTACCTGTAATTCGTAATATCATGTTCATTATCATCACTGCGAAATGTTATATATTTGTCATACACATTTTTATGTACTAGTTCTTTGCATTAGCAGTTTAGCAGCTTATATGAACGAGTAATCTATATTATTGACTGCGACCCCAAGTTTGGATTGGATACACATGATATTTCTGTTTTAAGAGGACTATGATACAAAATTATAGTTTGGAAAAAATATACACTAAAGAACAATGGGACTAGGAGATGCTTATTTCACATCTACAGAAGAAATAAGAGGGGGAAAAATTGCAAATAAACTTTACATGCTGCAGAAAATTGTACACCTTCAACTCTAAACGGCAGTTTCAATTCTCTCTAGGACTTCTAACCTTGCCTTCCTTTTCCAACCTTTCATAGTAGCAACAAGGTTAATTAATCCTACAATTTGGCTTTTACTGTATTCCTGCAGATAAAAGCAACACATCATCAAGCTACAAGAAAGCTACAATTCATACAATCTACACATAAACATTGCAAAGAAGACCACTCTTACTGGATGAGATCGTGCCCAGTGCACATACTCAGTCTCTGGAAGATAGTAGGCCTGTTTTTGTGGAGAAAAAAACAGTAGCTAAGGAATGGCCATGAATCATTGGCGAAGTGTAATAATGTAGAGCAATATATACCAAATGCTGAATTTTAGATGCAAATGAAGAGCATCTGCAAGGCCTAACTGAAGAATAACAAAACGATGAGAATGTTCAATTAGGAACATGAAATTGTCACAATGTTCATGCTCAGATTTTAGGAACATGAAACTTGCTCTCCTTGACAATGCATACCACAGCTTCTCATGTTCTTAAAGACTGCAAAGAACAATTTAGGAGGCCTTGAAGAAGATGTGCATGTGATATAAATATGACAGATATTTAGTCAATTTCCGAGATCTGAAAATTTCAAGTAGGATCAATATATAGATGGAACATGATGCCTCCAATGGGCTTGTTTACATAGCCTGATTTTTACCACCCCCCCCAGCTGTGATGTTAAGAAAAAGAATAGGGAGTTGCAAATTGTTGATTCTTGCCTGAGTTCCATCTTTACAAGAAAACATGCTACCTCCCAATATCCTCTGCAGTAAACTACCTTGTTTTATGCAGTCTACTCCCAAGTCCAAAATCCATTAGTCCCATCAGGAATTCTATGACACCCCACTTATATTTATCTACTGGCTGCAGTGCATAACCAGAATCATCATCATCATTATCATCATAATCATATCAATCATGGTTTTAAACCTTGCTGAAATGGGATGGGAGCACCGGTAACATTCTAACCAAAAAAAGGCACCAGGATGCCCCTCAGGCCCCTGAAATCCTTGAAAATGGGGCATCCCTGAGTCAGGTGGATCCTCCACGGTACTGGTCAGTACAAATCCCAGTTCGCTGGTACAATGCACAAATCAAGCCTCTTGGTTGAAATGGGTCAGTACCAGCCATATTGAGACCGGTCTGACAAGTTCATAAGAGGCGCTGAGAGGTGTAGGAGTCATGTGATGTGCTTCTTAAGGACAGCTTATAAGAAGCACTGCCTCTCTTCTGACCATTTAGGCAGAGTGAATGCGAAAGTGGAAAGGTAGAGAGAGAGAGGAGAAAGAGGAAGAAAGGAGAGAAGTGGGGTGGAGGGTACGGTGGGGGCCATTGCCAACAGCGTGCATGCAGGAAAATCCAGATCCTGTAAGCACCTTCATCTCCCCATTGTTTTGAAGGATAAAAATTGGCAAGTAGCAAGTTAGGGGAAAGTAAGGCCAAAATCTTTGTTTGAAAAGAAATTTGAATTATTTTTGAATCATGTTACAACATAGTGATTTTTTGTTTTTTAGGACTTTTATTTTCATGAATTATGACTATTTTTTGAATTCAAATATCAGTAATGAAGTTCAGCTCTGAAAAAAATTGTAACATGCTTGCATCTTTAGCATGCATATGCTTCCATTTTTTAGGCTAGGATAAGACAATCTGGTGGCTCATGTGGGAGCTCCAGCGCTTAGCTCAACTTTGGGATCATTTTTAAATTATCCCATGAAAATGGCATCCAACCAGCCAATGAAAAATATAAGTGGCACCCATTTAATGTTCCTAAGAAATCCACAAAGAAATCTGTTTTCCAAAATATTTAATATTATTTAATTTTTTCATCAAAATATAACTAAAAATGCATAACTTCCAAAAATCTTTTAAAAAATAAACATGTCCCAAAATCTAAATATAATTTATAAAAGCAATTTTTATGCATTTAAATAAGTAATGGATATTTATTCATTTCTAAATAATTTTTATGGGAAAACTTTTAAAGGACATGGAGCATGCATCAATAATTATTAGGATAAATATAATGGCTATCTTGATTTTTGTTGATTGAAATACTTTTGAGATTTTTAAGTTATTTTTAAAGAATAATTGCCTAAAATCACAAAAATAGCTGAATAAATGTTAAAAACATGCAACAGTCATCAAGAATTAATCATATATATTTTCAATTAGTTACACTGCATTGTGGATTAAGAAAATCTATTTAATATTTATTGTTGTACATGTAAGGAGTGTCAGCCTTTAGGTGGTACAATAGTACAATAACTACGCATCATACAAAACTTTAGGAGCTCCATTCTCTTGTCCAAACTAAAATAAAATAAGAATTATGCAAACAAGCCCTCATCATCACAATTGACAATCTATCTTCACAATCATGCCAACAGAGGGTTTTACACCAAAACAAACTGTTAAGCGCTACTGACCTTAAGTAGATGATTGCAAGGTCCATAGGAAATATTAAATGTGAAATACTAAGAAAGATGGTCACACAAAATTTTGCCTACACAATTTCAATCATATGTTTGCATTTAGCTGCACTTAATAATTTCTTTCTGTATGAACCTTTTTTCTGACATAATTAGGAAGAGTGTTGGTCAAATTTATGATGGTGAGGATATATTTACTCTTTCAATTCTTTTGCATAAGCCTTTCAATTTTATTTTTATGGACAAGAGAATGCATCCCCATCTTCCCTAGAGCCACCCATTTTTAGCATGGACAAGGCTTTGCACCTTTCATCATGTTCTTTTTGGAAATTCAGAAGTGAGTTATTATTGATGATTCCATAACAATAGCATGCATTATTAGCCATATTTCACTTCTAGTTATTGCTCGTTTCTTACAACTTGTTGAAAAGCACAAGTGTTGCTACCAATATCGATGCTCCCGATCGCACACCCTATGGAAATTACTAAAACATGGAAAAAAAACAAAACAAAATTCAACTACTACTACACATCAGAAAGCCCAAAAAATTGGAAAAACAGAAAAGAAACAAAAAAGACCAATCAAGGTTGTGGCTTAGTATGTGACTGCTATGAAACCCCTTACCATGTCAGTATGGGATGGATCGGCAAAACCACTACCACTACTAGTATCATTACTTAAAAAGTTTGATATCGCTAGAGGCCAACCAAATATTCCTGATTTTAACCAGCCAAGCTCTATGGCAAGCCCAAATCAACCAAGCTCCATGATATACATCCTTAATAGTACAGCTGGTGTGTGAAGTATGAGTTCGCATCAGGGAATGAGTTCTCAAAACTTGAATATTCAAAACCACGAGTACAATCACCATGGCGATCCCAAGTCCCAAACAATGCAAGGCACAAGTCAAGAACTCAATCTATGTTCTCAATTCCTTGATCTCAATGTCTTTGAGATCACACTCCAGTCACCATGGCTCTTTGCAAACATCTAACTTAGCTTGCTAGTTTTGGTTCTGGTTCCTCCAACAACCTACTATCATTTTACAACAAAGCAATACCAGACAGAGCAGTGAGGCTCTAAAACCAACTGATTCACCCTAAAATATTGCAATTTGAAGAGAGAAATACAAGGACAAAGAAAGATAGGGTGCAGCAAACTATTCCACTAAGATATTACAATTTTATCAAATTCGGAGTCCTTCAAGCTAAGATAAGGTCACTTATATAGCGAAATCTTGCAAATTTACCAAACATAGAAACCTTTTAAATCTATCCAAAGTTCCCATAAATAAAAATCACAATTAATGTAGAACATACACTGAAATCCCAAGACTATTCGAATTTATTTGATTTACGAAATTAAGAATGGAAATTTTCTGGAAACAAAAATTTCCATGTCTAGGCTCTCATTTCTCCCAAAAACAATGGAACTTGAGCACAAAATGTGGGACCGATTAACTCCATCCATCAGTAGGAATGTTGGGCTTATGCAATTCTGATGAGTGGACAGAATGTTGATGCCCAATATAGTGAGCATTGCACAGAATGGTGTCTCATTCATCAATCGTGCTTTTCTTGCTCTGATCTTTCTTCGCCAAATAATCCATTACTATGATGACCACAACAAGAGATAATCGCATTGGAAGAAAAAGAATTATTTGCACCCATATCCACTCCAAATTGCCATCAGTTCTTATGTTTCAATCCATACCTCCTATTTTTACAAGAGTGAAAACCAATAAAAAATTTGTTTTGGTTAAGGTTCACCTAGGATTTTAAATTTCATTAAGATCCTTAGTCTTCAAATTTCATCAACTTGACAATAATTAGGTTTACAAGGGTAGCAAACCTTAAAACCTAGACATACAGATGGCCCTTCATACATGAGGAAATGGTTGGCAATCAAGATGTAGAACTACTACAATGCAGGTGCATCATGGTGACATACTGGTACAATATAAACCATGGTATGACCTCATATCTGCTCATGGTTTTGGAGATACATGGAGGTATGGCATAGCATGCACCAGTTTCCATGGTATGGCTGATTTTTCGGATATACTGGTTGCTGATTTCAAGGTCCCTTGTTTCGACACCCCATAAAACGCCCATGTTCCCACCCTTGTTCACCAATTCTCTGAAGTTCTCCCCCTCTAGGATGTCTAAAGCAACCAACCAATTTATAAGTTTTAACCTGAATGCAAGAATCATTAATATCTAGCCTTGAACATTCAAAAAGAGCATATCTTGATCCACATAAACAAATTAGCCAAGGATTTCATACTCAAGTCAAGGGTGTGCTTTTCAACATAAGTAGTGATATTAGGCATTCAATCTTAACATAACCTAGAAGTATGGCATGATGGTGGCTTCACTAGAAGGCAAACTCATATGATGAATTTTTGCCACTCTGAAGGGCAACATGGATGAACTTACACTTAATCCAACACAAGCATAGACAAGTCTAAATTTGCTATTATTAACTTGTCTATGTAAAGATGGTTCCCTATGCGAGTAGCTGCATATAAGCCTAGTTGTCAGACCAATGAATTTGATGAAATATATGTAACATCAATAACTGGAGCCAAACACAAATCAAGATTTGATGGTCACTTTTTCTATGCTCCATCTCCAACACTTTGATATCATAAGGCGGTCACCATTGTAGGCCCATGTTCTGCCAAGCAATAAACATAGCTAACCTTAGCTACATTTTATAGATCTTTTACCTTAAAAATTTTTTCTTCAAAATCTTCACCGTGTCCAAGTAACCTCTAAATTATGAAATAAGTAGTAGATCAAATATAGGATTTCTTTTCCCTAGGATACAGAATAATATGTTAAATTATTAATCCATATGGTTTATGGGTTAGTATCATTGACATAGGGAGCAATGCCATTTCTTTACCTTCAAGAGTCAACAAATAGCAGGTTTCTTTCCTGCAATATATTTCTACATAAACATATCAGGTTCTAAGTCATAGGGCTAGACTTGGAAATTTTAGTATCTAATTACAAACTCAGCCAAGCAGATTTCAAACTAAGCTGAATCACAGAGCCCTTGACAAGGACTCTGAGTGTGACATCAGGCATCTTCCTCTCTTCAACAACATCAGGTAGAATAGGAAGGGTAATGGAATTCAAAACCAATGCCAAACTAGCCCACACTACATAACAGGAAGACAATTGTTCACTATGATATTGGATATTTAACTTTCCCACTAGGTACCAGTTTTCATGCTAATAAAATTTCATACCCAAACTGACGATTCACAATCCTCATTTTCAAAATGATTCCCATAAACATATACAAATATTTGAACATATAAAAGCACATTGATGAGAAGCTAATTCACACTAATGTAGAACACTCTAGAATGAACACTAGGGTTACCTTGATAAATGTTTCAACAACTTGCAGCTTTGGCTTCACATTTACGGAAACAAAGTGCTGTAGTCCATTAATTAAGACCTGGGGGTAGCAGGGAAAAGAAAAACATCAATAATTCCACGTGTCTATTTAACTTCACTTATATGTATGCATAAATTGTAAAACCTGAAGGTCTAATGACATTAAGGCTCGCCCTTCATCAGAACATTTCTTTACTCGTGATAGGCCTTCAATAAGTACTTCTGCAACATTTTCAAGTCCATATTCTAGGAGGAGGTCCTGAGCCTGGTATACATTATAAAAGAATATGACCACTAGAAAGTCTGTCTTTTATAAGCAAGTACTAGTAAAGAATATACCATGGGATTTCAATATCCATAGAGAAGACATAGAAGTATGTATTAACTGAATTTCAACAATCTAAAGTGATACCGTGGGATTTCAACATCCATAGAGAAGATATAGAAGTATGTGTTAACTGAATTGCAACTATCTAAAGTCATACCATGGGATTTCAATATCCATACAGAAGGCCTTCTAGTAGAAGCATGAATGAGGCATTTGATGCTCAAAGAACAAGCCAAATTAAAATATTTAAGAAAATTCTCCACCAAAAAAAAGCACAACCATACCCAAACCAGTCTATCAAATTTGTTTAAGCAATTAGAAGCAAACAGCTAAAGTTGAAAATGTATAGAACAAGGTTCCCTGTTTCGGTATCAAGCCCTGTACTCATACTATTCTATTACAGTGTCTGTATGTGGTATGGTATGGTAAGATTCTGTGTACCGAGTGTCAGTATGGTATGGTACCATGTAACAATTCAGTATCAGTATGGTATCAATCAGTACGACAAATCTTGTATAGACTATATACAATTCTAAGATATTCCCATTAATTTATCTAGGAGAAAGGATTTATCTTTAAAGATGTAAGGTGATAGACTCATGCATTTCAGACATTAATTTTTTTGGGTGAAATAAATTAAAGATCCTTGGACAGCTATTTCTCCTTAGCTTATACAATAATGCATAATTAGAGCAAGCAACTAAGATTCTGCAAACTTGATTTATTACTCATTGACCTACAAAACTTTCATCCAAATTACCATGCACCTTAGGCAAATGATCAAAAGCCCTAATGCAATCAAGCTCATATCATACACTTAATTGGCATAACAACATTATCGATCATTAAATAACATGAAGATCCTTCCCATCATAGGAAACTTATAATGGTCTAATTTTCTACAAAATCTATGAGACTAAGATGGTCCGGGTTCATTAGAATTCAGTCAAGTAAGACATATCAGCAGGATCAGTCCGAACATATGATTGAAAATCAAGTCAACATATGATTAAATATCACGTCTACTAAAAGTATGTGCATGAGATTGAAAATCAAAACAAACTAACAAAGTAAACAGATCTCCATTGCTCTATCTTTTGCTCAGGTTTACTATATCACACTCTCTTTGTTTATTCCCTTTTTAGTAGTTTTATTTGTTGTTTCACCAGATTTATACCAACGTTACAAATTCTAGTGTCTCAATGATATGAACAATCTTAGGAGTCAATAAGTCATTGTATGTGATGTATGGTATAAACTTGCAAGTGAAAAGACTTAGTGAAGATGAAACTAGTATATAGTAAACAATATCTATGAAGAAGTGACATGGATTGTCACTGGCCAACATAGTTTGAACTTTGAAACATAGAAAGGCAAATACAATTACCTCCTTAGAGATTCCACCATGTGCAAGCCTTGTCTTATAGTGTTTAAATTCTCCCAACAACAAGTCAACATATCTATTAACACAAGAAATATGCCTTGCACATCATTATAGAATCTTAAGATAATCACAATAAGCAAAAGATATATAACAGAACAGCAAAGCTGTTATTAAAGAACAAAATTTAGTAGCATCACCAGTAAATGCATTTAATAACTTCAGTTATCTCTTAGTAGTAGTGATGCAAAATGTGTCTTTGTATACCACAATTATAAAGTTGAGACAAGATTAACTTTCTAGCCTGCTGACTAGGCATCCTAGAGTGGATATGAACAGTGATAAAACCAATTGAATTGATCAAATATTAGGCTACCAAGGATTTAACAAAAGATTATCATGAAACTTTTGAATGTCAAAAACAAAAAATCAATCTTGAAAGTTGAAACAGTATTGCAAGAGTTGAAAATGCACTACAATACATTCCTATAAGCAATCATCCAATATCTGTAATCAAATTGTGTAGACCACATTCTATAGCATATGAATGCGATGTATGAATATAATATTATGCACATACAAGAACTACCTTTTCGACATTATCCTAACACTATATAAAATTGGGAATAGTTCCTAATTTAATTCCCATAATACCCCTAATTAGGATTTTTTTCAATTAATGATGCCCCACACTTAATCTCAGCATGCTCTTTCCTATCGCACACCCATTATCACTAGGATTTTAACCATCATAATGTCTCTCGACCAATCCAAATTCTAAGCCCAAAAACTCAATTTTATTGTCAATTTGGCAATGCATGACCCTTCATTCAATAAGCCCATTGGAGTTTCTCTCTGTAGCTATTTCTACCGAGAGAAGCTCTAGGATCTCCATCAGGGCTCTCAAAACTGGTATGAACAGGGAAAACTCCCATCCAAGTTTTCTCCCCTTCTCCCTTCTACCTTTCTCCTCTGCCTCTCTTCCTTTCCCTCCCCTTCTCACTTCTTCCTTCCACCTTCCCCCTTGCTTCCCTTCACTCTTCTCTATTCCTATCTCTTCCTCTCCCCTTCTCTCTTCCCTCTCTCTCCCTTCCCTTCTCTTTTCTCCCATTTTCTTTGGCAAGTGACATTGTCCAATGTCCTTCATCGGCACCGAGAGGGGGCAGCATCTAAGAAGATGGTGATCATCCAAATGAAATAGTTGTGGGAGAGGCAAACCCACTTGATGAGGATGGTGAAAATGATGAGCTTGCGGAGGGTGTCAGTGACAACAAAGTGGAGTTTCTTAGCTTACAATTCGATGGAGATGAAGTGGAAGGAGAGAGGATACAGGTGGCCAATTAAGTGGCAGCATCGGGAAAGATGAGCTGAGGGTAGTGACAAAGCAAAGGTTCTTGCTACAAGGGTTGTTGGTGAAGATGTACTAAAAGGAGAGAAGCGGAATGGCAAAGGCAATCAAATGGAGGAGAAATAGATTTTCAAATTTTAAATTACAACGTGGTTGGACAATTGCATTGGAACTGAATTGATATTTGGATGGACTACACAGACCTATGTTGTAGGTCGGTTCATGTGATACATGAGCCAATTTTTTGTCAAGCCGAGCTTTGATGTTTAGGCTGGATATGGTCCCTGAATTCTCTTTCTTTTACCTTTTCACTTTTCTTGCTCCACTTTCCTGCCTTTTTGTCTATTTTAGTATGCTCCTCTTGCTTCATTTTATTTATCAATGAAGTGCGAGGTGGCTTGCCATTTTGCTCAAAGAAGACTCTTCACAAAATCATTTTCACCAAAATTAGATTAAAACTAGAGATAAATTAGCAATCAATCATGATGCTCTCTGTTTTCTCATGACACATGCATGTAATATAAAGTTTATCACACATGTTTTTTTATAATGCATGAACATCAACAACCAACATGCTGAAATTAAATTTGAAAAATTTAGAAGTTTTCAGTAACAATATTCCTTTTGAACTGTTGAAAGATGATCACATGCAAGTCTAGGCTCTTAAATTTTTTTTTGTGTCAAGATGGCACAAGATGATATTGATGTGATATCTACATAAAAAGATAATCCAAAATGAAAATAGAATGATAATAGCCAAAAGTAAAAACTAAACCAACAAGAATTTCACTTAAAAATGAAGACTTCTGAATTCAAACCATAAAATTGTGAAAATAATAAAGGAAGAAAGGCCATAGCATCCAAAGTTCCAAACATAGACACAAGACTGACCCATTGTGCTCTAACCCAAGCTCTTTCACCTCCCATTTCGCATTTGCGATCTTATCTGCATACCTAAGATACAAAAATAAACCTATAAAAATGCAAAACCATAAACACCTAAATTAACAAAGAATAGTAGCCAAGAGAGAGCGAGCAAAAACAATATTGTTTGGAACATAAACCCCACCAATACATCTTGGGCATACATTGCCTTAAGAAAAGATGATACATAAGCTGGAAATGTTTACATTTGTGCCACTTAAATGATGTTGATGTGTACTTCAACTTAGACTATAGGTTTATAAATTGCAGAATTTGCAAAGTTTTCCTTTTTCACTGAACGTCTGGCAAACGTGCAGAAATCAAACATGCAAAATTATTAACATAGTTTGTTGATCTGTAAATGAGGATTTAACTGCTGCTGGCACAAGGTATGAAAGTGAGTGGTCTGGTGCTGTAACGTCCCAAAACTTCATAAAGAGTTTAAAAAAAGATGTTTGGCTCAGTTTGATCCAACTGAAATGGGTTGATATGGCTTGGAACCCCCCAGGAAAAATCCAACATTTGGCCTAGCATGTTACATGACGGCTAGCACAGGTCGCTGCCTGAATTACATTCTTAAACAATGAATAATTTGAAAATTTAATAAAAAAGGGACAACAATATTGAATGAATGAAAATTGTTTCGAAGAGGCAATTCCACATCAACAATGCTAAGCGGTAAGCTATCCTGATACTATTTTAAACCTAAACATCTCTTTGGTCCCCAACATCATGCTTAGCAGAGAGCCATAGCTCATCTTTTCGCCTCCAAATTTGTCCCTATTCTCTCTAGCAAGTAACAAACAGACTCCCATATTGTAAGATGCCCTCACTTTGCAGCTTTCTTAGTCCCAAGTCCATAGAGAGAGAGAGAGAGAGAGAGAGAGAGAGAGAGAGAGAGAGAGAGAGAGAGAGAGAGAGGAAGCCATGGTTTTATGTACTTTGCGCAGCATGAAATGGCATTTTACATAACATGTAAGAGACTGGCACAGTGCACCAGCATGGTCCTAGCTGCATGGGGTATTAGACATGGTGCAAAGCCAATGTATGTCAAGCACTTTGATTCCTGAATGATCCACATCACTTTTCTGGTTCCACTTTAACAAAAAAATTCCCTTTTATGTCGACAAGGCCGGTGTCAATAATTATGATCTTATATATGGATGATTTTATCTTGTTCATTTGCAACAAAATATTTTCATTTTGCATTGGTTTACAAAATGTATCGTTTTGAGAGGGAGACTATTTCACTAATCGAATCATGGGTATTTGACATATCCACACCAATGGATTTTCCACAAGGTGATGACAGAATACAAAACTTGTACAAATCTTTCCATTTTCCAATTTGATCCAGTTCATATTTCTCCATACATTGACAACTTAGCACAACATAGCATCCAGCAATATATACCATGCCATTGTCAGGCTAACATGATATCCTTGGTCAAAACAAACACATATTTAATCAGGAGAAAAAAAAGAGTGCACTATCAACCCTTACAGATATTACAATCTAAAGAGAAGTTAGACAATGCTATCAAGTTAAAACATAAAGCTCGCATGTATTTGCATGTGCCTAATGCTAGTCTTGTGAATAAAGAATAATGCTACTAATAAATAAAGAGACAAGGAAAATAGAGAATTGCCACTTTATAAGAAATTTTGTGTAATAACTGGCACCCTCATTTTGTGAATGGACTCAAGTAACAACAAAGGTGACAAAAGATAAGAATTAAGTAATGGTTAGCAAAAGTAAAATATTAGATAAAGAGCATCATCAACAATTAGTAAATGACCAATATTACGACCATAATCCCACTCTTTACACTTAAATAAATCTTCATTCTCCCAAATGTATAAAGAACAAGCACAGAGCATCACTCTGCATGCTAAAACATTCTTTGCATATTAAATAACAGTCAAGTTACTTGTGGTTAGTACCACTGATCCTTGTAGCTTTTTAGCTCATACTCAATGATGCCTAACAATTAATGTGATAAATTTTTAAAGTGGACAGGTTTTATACCCAACCTTTGTTCCCCATTTTAACATTGTATCATTGTTGGTTTGCAAATTGAGGCTGTCAGTACAGAATGGTATGATAAGAATATAAAACAATAATATTCAAGTGAGGTTTGATGATTACAAAAGTAACTGAACATGGTTTCTCTAATTATGCGACATTTTATGGATTTGTTATCATTTATTAGCCTAAAATCAACGAAATATATGAAACTACTGAAACTGAAACTCACTCAGCACAGCCAAAACTGAAACTGAAGTTTGAACCATGTCCTCAACATATGTATCCTTCCTCATCTAAGCCAGAGGAAAATAGTTTTCTTAGAATATTATTTACTAGCTCAAGGTATGCCGAACCAATACTGACAGGTGTGCTAGCTGACAACTGGTTCGGTATGGTACTGGTCTACACCATACCAAACTGTAGTGTACTGGAACCAGCAGGAGGGAGAGGGAGAAGGGGAAGAGGGAGGGGAGGAGATAGCATTGAGGCCATGCCCCCAATCAAAAATCCATCAAGGGTCAAGTTTAGGGTCTCACTCGCCCACTTCTACTTCTGGAATCTCAGGAGAGAGAGAGGGGGGAGGGCGGGGGTGTTGGTGGCGGAGAAGGGGACTTAGTGGCTGAGAGGACTTTGAATGACATAGGGAGAGTTGAAAGAGCTTTGAGCCTTCATTTCAGATTCGAGGGGGCAGTAACAAATGGGCTTCGAACAACACGATTAAATATCTTCTTTCAATGTGATGAACAATGCCAGTATCCGGTCTGGTTCAGCATGCCCCGAACCAGCCAATTTGGCATGGTTAGGCCAACACTGGACTAGTTATTAAGAAGATTACATAACTTGGTTTATTTTTGGTGCAAGCCAAGTATGGACATGGTTGCACATCATGTTGTCATGTCAAATCTTAGGTGCTAAACTTGAAACAGTATTTCTATATCCTATCACCAATTTTGGTTAAGCAAATACCAAGAAAAGATCATAAGACTTTAAAAAAACTTAAGATGAAAGTAAACCTTCATATATAAACTAGAGGAATTGTAAATAGCCAATGAGAAACAAAACACAAATTCCATCATTTAATTCAAAATCAATTGCTTCTTGTTATTGTTAACACCTCCTCCTCCCCCTCCCCTCCCGCCGCACACGGCCCCCACCCACCATCCCCAAGTGGGGGGCATAGATATCACTAGCGAGAAAAGAATCCAGAAGGAAATACTTATATCGGCTAATACCAGACAATTTAGAATAGTGGATAAATGAATCATACAATCTTCAAGTTCAATGATACTAGCATGGTTCCCTTCCATTTACAGTATTCTACACTACATAAATATCAATTGCACTATTGGTAAGTCTAAGAATTACAGTATTGAGAAAACACACTTAAATGCTCATATTGATATTTTAATAAAACATGGCATCCAATTAACAGCTCAAAGTATGAAGAATTGCTAGAGCAACAATCAATAATATTCCATAAGCATCTTATTTTCCAATTCAAGAAGCCTATATGTTAGGGGTTATCAAAACTCTTACCCATTGATATGCAAAAGCAGATGCGCTGTCATCCTATGAATATGCTTGGACAAATCTGGAACGGAATCTACCTGAAAAAAGGGGCATAGTTTGTCACAAACAGGTCTAATTGTTATCACCAATATAAATTAAAATATGAAGATACAGAGAACAGATTTGAAGAATAATATCCAAGCTAATAGCTGCAAAAGAAGCAGAAGACATGATTTAACCTCTAAGGTATCAAACTAGTGCATAGCAGGGTTTTTAAGTTCCAGAAACTGCCAGTCCAGTATATAGACCAGGATAGCATCAGCAAAACACCCATTAACTTTTTTTAAAATTTTAATGCTAAAAATGGTTCTGAAAATTTTTAGTCCTTTTTTTTCTTCCTCAGATTAGCGGTGCACTCTATTGGCATGAATACTTGAAACCTTGGCACACAATGAAAGTTCCTGAGTTTAACAATGTTTTAGTCATCACAAGAAGTAAATATACCAGATTACCAAAAAAATCTTCAACCATTGTTGCATTGTGCTGCAATAGCATTGACTGGAGATGAGTTCTCGATCTATACAATAATCGCGCAACTAACGATATTGTTTCAGCACCTGCACATCTTTCCTGTAAAAAATGGTGAAGTTATCAATGTATGGATAGCTCTCAGGGCAAACGGACATTCACATTTACTAGACTGCAGTAGTCAAGCTAGAGAAGGATGATCCATGGAACTAAATCAGTACACATCAATAAAATGACCCTGTGCCCCCCCCCTCCCTGCCCTCTCAAGCGGTGTTCCAGAATGCAGTCTATCTGGCCACATATGTGGATGCACCCTCTTTACCACATCACATTTCCTATAGGCAGTTACTGTATGTGGTCTGGGTGCATATGAGATGAAAAGGTTGTCTATAAAGCATTATACAGCCACATAAGCTGACCACTTAGCACTATGTGACTGCATTATGTCCTGTTTGGCATTTCTGCATGCAGATTCATGCAGACGTGACAGTTCCAAGCTGACGGTTGGGTTAAATGTGGGTTTCAGTATGGCTAGATATACGTATTATTAATACATTAGGATGTCAATTGTCAGGATTGCTATTAAATATTAAATTTCTAAGTAGCGAACACTTTTTGTTAGCTATTATACTTACTGACATTGCTATTTTTTATTAAAACTAGCACTAGGACCATCATTGTTTTTATTATATTTACCTTTTACATATTTAAAAAATACTAACTGCATATATGCCCGCGCATGCAACAAAGCATATTATGCACTATGCAGTCCCTTGACAATAATTAGATAGTTATAACATTCATGCTTGCTTAAGGATATCCTGAAGAGAATATTAGGCATAAGTATCGGTATTTTTTTCTAAGCTTATTAAATATCATAACAAGGTGCTTATTTCAGACCATCCATATTCTCATATAAACTACTGGAGAGAATTAATAGAATAATGAACAATTCATACAACCATTGGCATGATAACATATGAGGACAACCTCAGAAATCTTTTTCTTTTAGAAGACAATGACAGAGATATTTTTAAAGGCAAACATGGAAATGCACTACTATAGGGGCATGTGATCATAAAAATATTAATAACTTCTAAAGAGAAGAATATTTAACAAAGTTTTCGAACCATTTCAGCCGAACAGATAACACTGATGGAAAGTAAAGATGCCATATTATAAGACCAAGATAGTAGAGGTCAAGATGTTTTTGGTGTCTGTTTGGTAACACTGGGAAGGGCCATGATAGAAATGACTGCACCAGTGGAAACCGGAGTAAAACAAAAAGAATGAAGAAAACATGACTTGAAGTTGTGTCAACATTGCTGAAAAATAGCTGGAAAATGCACACATTGAGCCAGTTTACCCTGAAAATGAATCAGTTCAGTTGCCGCAGCTGAAATGTGGCTAAGTCCATTTTTCTGATATTTACCCTTTTGGGAATAAGATCCATATCAGGGATAAAATTGCACTAAATGGGTAGAAAACAACTTATTCAACCATGTTTCAACTAATAAATACTCATTCTTCACCCTCCGTAGAAAAATAACTCCACCCTAACAAGAATTGAGCTTAAACAGTATTGTAGACCATTTTTCTTCAAGCAGGACACAATTTTTAGATTAAGCTTCACAATCTTCTTATACTGACAAAATCAAACCAAAAAGCATGCATGATTATAACATGGTTCGTTTATTTATTGGAGGCTTTACAGTTTCATTGATGTGTTTTCAAGCCCCTTTGCATTTATTAAATCTTATGAACCTGCTTTCAGGTTCAACATATAATGATCTCTACAATAAAAGCCTCCATAGCCCAACAATTTTAAGTGCTTAAACACTTTTATACATATTTAAATACATACATATGTTTACGTACATGTGTATCCAGAGAAATAACGATAACATTCATAAACATCTGTGCATAATATTGATGACTGCACTGTTTATCACAACTTATATCACCTAGCATGCTCAAAAGCCCAACAAAAGAATCCTTGTGTCTGATACGCTTGTCATTGTGTGTCACAGGTCACAAAATGAATAGTTTCCCAACAATAAGAAATGATTTTTTTTGTTAATTTTAGTTAGGGAATATCAAAACTTGTCTGATTGTATTTTGAGGTACAATTACTGAGAGAAGTTGTCAATTGATGAATCAGAATGCTGATCATGGATTTTCGTACACAAAGGCTGGCTATGTCTGGGAACATTAGCTCTGTCCTTATACATCTACAAATGTTGCATTTTATGGGTTTGACATGAGAATGTGCTTTTGGTATTGCGGTATACTCGCACTATGGTGACCATGCTCTTATTTATTTATTACAAAGCCTTATTACCCTCATTTGTGGATTGATGCATACTAGCTCCCATTTAGCTGAGCATATAAAGTTATTAGTGCCTATAGTACTTCCCTTATCATGGTGCTACTACACTTGTGGCTACTGCATATTTCTACCTACATAAGTACATTCCCTGCCTCTTCCAAAATCCAGTTTCATTTGTTGCATGGTATCCAAGCAATTTTTTACCATTCATTGTCCCTTGTGCTGCTCGGTTAGATGAAATACAAAAGATAATTCCACATACAAATACATTTAGCTTACTACATTCCTATCAAGTTTAGGAATTTTTAACAAACATGAGTCACAGTAGCAACGTAAGGACCTTTATGGGCGTATGTTTATTTCCACACTGATTGTGTATTGGAGAGATCTTGGATATTTATGCAGGGCAAAGAACCCACATACCACTATCACTATCAGGATAGCCATTTTGAATGAAGTTCGGATTCGTTACACATGGTATCAAAGTGGACTCAACCCACAACCCATACAACTTGGAGGCACTACAACAAGGGCCTTTTGGGGCTGATCACAGTTAAGTCATGGTATCTATTGATTAGATATGATAAGGTTTGGTCCTTGCGCCTCGCGAGGATGCCAAGGTTTAAAGGGGGAGAGCATGTGAAGACGTGTGGATGTATGCTTAGTCCCTTATTACTTGTGCACCAAAGAGAACTTGGGCACTTATTCAAGGTCATGGATAGCCTTTTGGGGCAAGGTCTTGGATTGTGATAAAAATATTTGTTGACGCGGAATCTGATCGTCGCCGGAATCTGCTGGAGTGGAGGTCGACAAGGTCGATGCCAGGGACCTGCAAAACGAAGTCCCATTCGGAGCCGGTGGGTGCTGGCTCCGGCAGGACCCTCCGACGATCAAGTCAGCTCTAGCCAACAGATATGGAGTGCTCTGGAATGAGAGAAGAGGAGAGCTTAGAGCTTAGAGTTAGCGTATCTAGAGGATCCTTTTTATAGACGGAGCTTGATTGATGGTGATGGCCATTTCGTCCGATTGCTGGCCGCATGGAGTTCGGTACGGAGAGGAAGGCATCGTCCGGTGGACAGTGGCAGCCATATTGGCGGATCGTGGGTCGCAAGAGGCTGGTTACGGAGAGAGTGGCGTCGCTAGTAGTGGTGGCCATGTCGTCCGGTTGCGGACCGCATGGGGCTTGTTATAGAGGAAAAGGTACCGCCAGACTGATAGTGGCGGCCATACCGCCGAGGTCCGACTGCCGTAGCTCAAGGAAGTAAGCGTTGGTTGGTGGGCTCGGGCATATACCAATTTCAAAGAAGTTCGGACTTCTGGAGGAGTTCGTCCAAAGGAAGAGCTCGGAAGGAGTTCGGCTCCTGCGGGAGTCCGACTGGAGCTCGGCCGCTGAGGAGCTCGTCCGAAGGGGGAGCTCGGAAGGAGTTCGGCTCCTGCGGGAGTCCGATTGGAGCTCGGCCGCTGAGGCTCTTCCGTGGCTATCGGTTGCGTTAGGCTGGGCATCGAACTGGACTTTGGCAGGAGCGGGATTTATCCCCAACAAGTCTCCCCACTCCCGAGTTTGAAATTCGAAGGAAGGGAGTGCAGAAAAGGCGACGGTCGAAGTCCTCTTCTGGACTCCGTGCTGGTTCGGGTTGAAGCTCGGAAGAAGTCTCATCTCCAGCCGAGGTTGATGCTAAAGTTGAAGCCCGGGGGAGATCTCATCTCCAGCCGAGGTTGAAGTAGATCTCGCCTCCTGCGGTCGAGGTCGGAGGTTAAGCTCCTCGGGGGCGATATTGTTACCAGCGACCGAGGCTGACTCGGGGGGATCTCTTCTTCTGCAGCCAAGGTTAATACGGGTGCTCGGGAGAGATCAGTTCTGCAGCTGGGGTTGACGCGGTCGCTCGGGAGAGGTCTGATCTGCAGCTGGGGTTGACGCGATCGCTTGGGAGAGATCTCATCTCTGATCGAGGTTGTCTCCAATCTTGTCTCTGGTCGAGGTTGTCTCGATCGCTCGGGAGAGATCTTATCTCCGACCGAGGTCGTCTCCAATCTTAGCTCAGGCCGAGGTTGGCTCGAGTGACCTGGCCGAGATTGGCTTAGGCGCTCTGACCGAGGTTGCCGCGGACTCTCGGAAGAAATCTTATCTCCTGCGGTCGAGGTTGATGCAGACGCTCAAGGGAGATCTTATCTCCAGCCGAGGTTGATGGAGATCTTGTCTCCTGTAGACTTTAGAGCTCGGATTTAGACTTTGCTCACGTTAGGATGAGGTTCCTAACAGGCTATGGGGGCACATGCGGACAATCGTCCGTGCCTCTCCCCCCATCTCGTCTAAGGTGAACGAGGCCTTCGACTTTGCTCGCGTTAGGACGAGGTTCTCCTCCTGTTCCTAACGGACCACTTTCGTTCATTTTTTTTCCGCCATCACGTAATCCTTGCACCAGAAAACAATAATGCTGAGCAAAGAAGTTTTATTAAAGAAAGTCTACTGATAATACATCCTCAGGTTTTCCGAGTTCCAAGGTCGGGGAAGCACTATTCCTCCGAGCTCCTTCAGGCGATAAGTTCCGGGCCGGATGACCTCCACCACTTCATACAGACCTTCCCAATTTGGGGCGAGCTTCCCTTGACTCTAAGGCTGAGAGATGGCGACTCGCCGAAGCACTAGGTCCCCCACTCTGAACGTCTTACCCCTAACTCTGGAGTTGTAGTACTGGGCCACCTTCCGTCTGTAGGCTGCCATCCGGATGCGGGCCTCCTCCCTTTTTTCTTCTAGCAGATCGAGATTAACTCTGAGATCCTGGGGGTTGAGCTGCTCGTTGAAGCCCATGACTCATGCAGACGGGAGCTGAAGTTCGATCGGGATAACTACCTCCGTGCCGAAGGCCAAGGCGAAGGGTGTTTCCCCGGTCGGCATCCTTTGAGAAGTTCGATATGCCCAGAGGACGTGGCAGAATTCGTCCACCTAAGCCCCCTTTGCCCTGTCGAGCCTTGTCCTGATGCCCTGCAGCAGGGTCCGATTGGTCATCTCGGCCTCCCCGTTGGCCTGCGGGTGAGCCACCGATGTGAAGCGATGGGAGATGTTCAGTTCTTCGCAGAATTCGACGAACCTTACCCCAGTAAACTGTCACCCATTGTCGGTTATAAGGATTCGGAGCAGACCGAACCGGTAGACTAGTGACTTCCAGACGAAGTCCTGCACCTTGGCCTCGATAATCTTCGCTAGTGGTTCGGCTTCGACCCACTTGGTGAAATAATCGATCGCGACCAGAAGGAACTTCCGTTGCCCGGACGCCATTGGAAAAGGGCCGAGTATATCCACTCCCCACTGCGCAAATGGCCAAGGTGCGCTGAGCGGAGCAAGCTCGGACGCCGGCTGCCTTTGCACGCTGGCGTTCTTCTGACAGCGGTCGCACTTCTTCACATATTCCACGGAATCGTGAAATAAGATCGGCCAATAGTACCTCTGCCGAAGTAGTTTTTGCGACAGGAACCTGGCTCCTACATGACTTCCGCAGAGTCCTTCGTGCACATCCCATAGTGTGAGGTCGACCTCTGAAGGTCGGAAACATCTCAGCAGCGGAAGAGAGTACGACCTCTTATACAACCTGCCTTCATATAAAACAGCGGAAGGCCTAATTTCTGAGCTTCCGAGCTTCTTTTCGGTCGTGAGGAAGGACCCCCTCTTTAAGGTAGGCGACCAACGGATCGATCCAGCTGGGCTCGAATTTCATCTGCAGGACGGCCTGAGATTCCTCGGTGGTTGGATACTTTAAAGTCTCCAAAAATACTTTTTTGGACAGTTCGGTCGGAGCTGAAGTGGCCAACTTGGAGAGAAGATCGGCTCTTGCATTTTCCGCCCTTGGAATATGCTAAATGCCGAAACTGTCAAAGGCCGGGATCAAATTCCTCACTTTCCCAAGGTATCTCACCATGCTTTCCTTCCGTGCCTTGTAGCTGCCGCTAATTTGACCGACCACCAGCTAAAAATCGCTGTAGACTTGAAGCCGATCTATTTTTAATTCCCTTGCTATCTTTAATCCGACGATTAGCACTTCATATTCAGCCCCATTGTTGATCGTGGGAAATTCGAAGCGTAGCGCGTACTCGGCGACAACTCCTTCGGGGCTGACCAAGATCAGCCCCGCACCAGCTCCAGCAGAGTTGGACGAACCATCCACGTGCAGAGCCCAAGAGCCTTCGGGGAAGTTGGCGCTTTCCCCAGGAAGGTTCGGCTGCGATAGCTCGGCTTTGTCCAAGCTCGGTCTCGCTTTGGTGCCGGTCTCGCTCTGTTCAAGCTCGGCTTCGACTGGAATGGTGCATTCTAGCACAAAATCCACCAGTATCTGAGCCTTGATCGATGGTCTGGGTCGGTAGCTGATGTCGAACTCTATGAGCTTGATTGCCCATTTCGTGATTCTTCTGGAAGCGTCCGCTCGATGAAGGACTGCTTTTATTGGTTGGTCCATGAGGACCGTTACGGTGTACTCCTGAAAGTAAGGTCGGAGCCTTCTGACAGCAATTAGAAGAGAGTAAGTTAGTTTTTCTAACCTAGAGTACCTGGTCTCCGCATCCCTCAGGACTCGGCTCACGTAGTAGACCGATCGCTGCATCTTTGCTTCTTCCTTGACCAGGACTGCCGCCAGGGCCACCGAGGAGACAGCTAGATACAGGAACAATTCTTCTTCGGATTCGGGCTTTGCCAGCAGTAGGGGTGAGCCGAGGTAGTTTTTAAGCTCCTCAAATGCCTGTTGGCACTCCACCGTCCAGCAAAAGTCCTTTGGCCGCCTGAGAATCTGAAAAAAGGACATGCATCGTTCGGCCGACCTTGAGACGAAGCGATTTAGGGACGCCACCTTTTCGGTCAGGCGCTGAACTTCTTTGATCGTCTTCGGAGCTGTCATTTTCTGAATGGCTCGGATTTTTTCGGGGTTTGCTTCGATTTCGCATCTCGACACCATGAACCCCAGAAATTTTCCGGAGGTCATACCAAAGGCGCACTTGATCGGGTTCAGCTTCATCTTGTGCTTCCTGAGGCACCGAAGGTCTCTTTAAGGTCGATGAGGTGGTCTGTCGAAGCTCGACTTTTGACGAGCATATCATCCTCGTACACCTCCATGTTGTGGCCGATCTGCTCCTTGAAGACCTTATTAACCAAACGTCGGTACGTTGCCCCTGCATTTTTGAGTCCAAATGGCATGACCCTGTAACAATAAAGACCACGGTCAGTAATGAAGGCGGTCTTCTCTTCGTCCTCGGGCGCCATCCGTATCTGGTTATAACCAGAAAAGGCGTCCATGAAGGTAAGGAGCTCATGGCCCGAAGTCGCGTCCACCAGCTGATCGATCCTGGGCAGGGGGTAGCTGTCTTTCGGACAGGCCTTGTTCAGCTTCTTAAAATCGACGCACATCCTCCACTTGTTATTCGCCTTCTTGACGAGGACCACGTTCGAGACCTAGATCGGATAATTAACCTCCTGGATGAGTCCAACTTTGAGAAGCTTGTCTACTTCTTTAGTGATCGCTTCCTGCCTCTCCAGGACGTGGTGGCGTATCTTTTCTCTTATCGGCCGGTGTCTTGAATTGACGGCCAGCCGATGTTCCATGACCTCGGCGTCAATCCCCGGCATGTCCGCTGGGGTCCAGGCGAAGACGTCCGCGTTTCTCCTGAGAAAGGCGACGAGCTGCTCCCGAACCTCGTCCGCCAAGTTGGAGCCGATCTGCACCGTGTGCTCCGAGTTTCCGTCATTCAAGAGCACAGAGACAAGGTCCTCCATAGGCTCGCCCCGCTCCTCAGTGAGGTCTTCGCGGACATCCAGTCCGTCAACAAGATAAGGGTCGGGCCGTTCTTCCTTATGCAGGGCGATTGAGTAGCAGTGCCTCGTCAAAGCCTGGTCTCCTCTGACTTCTTCGACCCCGCGACTCATCGAGAACTTCATCTTCAAATAATAGATTGACACCACCGTCCGAAGTGCATTTAGATCAGATCGACCGAGAATCGTATTATAGGCGGATGGAGTCCTGACGACTAGGAAGTCGACCTGCGCTTTGGCCAGTTTTGGGTGTTGCCCTACCGTTACAGCCAAAGTTATCATGCCTTCGACTGGTACGGCGTTGCCAGCAAATCCTACCAGCGGAGAATTCATAGGCTCCAAGCGGTCATCGGATAGGCACATTTTTGAGAAGGCATCGTAAAACAATACGTCGGTCGAGCTTCCATTATCCACCAAAATGCGGCGTGCATCATAGTCAGCAATGTTCAAAGAAATTACAACCGCGTCATTGTGCGAAAATTGAATCTCCTGACCGTCCGCCTCGGTAAAGGTCACGGGTTCCATGGTCCTCCGCCTCTTCACCGGTCCCTCGAATCTGCTGGCCTCTCCTTATTGAAGTCCCCCCGAGATAGCGTTGATGACGCCAAGAGGCGGCCGATCTTCTTGCTGGTTTCCTCCACTTGGTGGTAACGCCCTCAGCCGATCTTTCCGCTCTTCAGGTCGTCTTCGTAGGAATCGGCTAAGTCTACCTCACCAAACGAGCTCTTCGATCTCGTCCTGGAGTTGGATGCACTCCTTAGTGTCGTGACCGTGGTCACGATGGTAAAGGCAAAACTTGTTGGGGTTGCACTTGCTGGGATGGGAATGCATTCTCTCTGATTTCGAAAGTCGTTCCCTGATCTCCATCAGCACTTGGATCTTTGGAGCGTTAAGGGGGGCGTAGTTGTGAAATCGTCGTCAGAGAGAACTTCGGCGCTGAGAAGAACCTCGGTGTGCCCTTCCGTCGGGGCTTCCCTGCCTCCGAGCTCAAGGAGTTCGGGCTCGCCCGCAACCAGGAGTCCGAGAACGCGGCCGAGCTTCAGTCCGCTTCCTTTCTTCAGCGGGCCTGCCTGGCCCGCCGATTCGCCGCTTGCCACCGGCTTCATTGTCCTTAGCCTCGAAGGCCTCCTTTGCCCGGGCATAACTTTCGGCCTGAGCTAGCATGTCCGCAAAATCCCTGGGATACTTCTTTTTCAGGGAGAACAGCAAGTCATTCTTCTGAAGGCCGCCCTTGAGGACGGCCATGGCGACTGACTGGTCCAGGTTCCGAACCTCCAATGTAGCAGTATTAAACCGGATGACATAAGCCCGGATGGGTTCCTCCTTCTGCCTAATGGCCATTAAGGAATCCGAACCTCGGCATGGACGCCGACTACTGATGAAGTGGGCCGCAAACTGTTGGCTCATCTGGTCAAACGATAAGATGGTACTCGACTTAAGCGCCAAGTACCAATTTCTGGCGACTCCCTTAAGGGTAGAGGGGAAAGCCCGACATAAGATGGCGTCCGATGCGCCATGGAGCAACATCGTTGTCCGAAAGGCTTCCAGATGGTCGATCGGATCAGTGATCCCATTGTAACTCTCGAGCTGCGGGAGCTTGAAGTTCGGCGGGACCGGCTCCTACATAATTTTCTGCGAAAAGAGAGGGTCAGTACAAATGTCATTACCACAGAAGGAGAAAGTGTGACGAAGTTCCTCGATTCGTCGGCTCATTTCTAAGAGCCTTTAATCTAAGAGATCTTCACGGTCTTTGATCTCCAAAGTTTTTTGGCAGAACGGGTGCGAGACTTCCCCCTGAGTCGAGCCATGGTCCGAGCAGGGGCTCTCCCTCCTTTGCCTCCCCCTTCCAGAGATCGAAGGTCGGGTAGCCCAAGTCGGCTGTTCCTGGACCGAACCACACGGCTCTGGAGAGTCCCGCGCCAATTGAGCCAGTGCCGGGACCTGCCGGTGCATGGCCTGTACTGTCTGCACCGCCTCCGTGAGGCCACGAACCTGCTGGACGAGCAGGTTGAACTGCTCTGCATCCACCGCAGCCACAGATGGAACCTGGGCCGCCCGAGCTGGAGCGGGAGCGGATGGATCTGAATGAGATCGAACGACGGAGGCCGCCGATCGTCGGGTCGAAGCTCTCCTGTGAGGCATTTTCTCTCGGAAAAGGACTCTGGAGAGAAAAGAGGGAGATCTCTGAAGAGAGATCGTCGCTGAGCACTCCTTTAAGAACAAGGGGGCCTCAAGAACAGAGGCGCCCTCCTTCTAGCGCCAAATCTATTGACGCGGAATCTGATCGTCGCCGGAATCTGCTAGAGTGGAGGTCGACGAGGTCGACGCCGGGGACCTGCAAAACGAAGTCCCGTTCGGAGCCAGTGGGAGGTGGCTCCGGCAGGACCCTCCGACGATCAAGTCAGCTCTAGCCAATAGATATGGAGTGCTCTGGAATGAGAGAAGAGGAGAACTTAGAGCTTAGAGTTAGCATATCTGGAGGGTCCTTTTTATAGATGGAGCTTGATTGATGGTGATGGCCATATCGTTCGATTGCGGACCGCATGGAGTTCGGCATGGAAAGGCGTCGTCAGATGGACAGTGGCAGCCATATTGGCGGGTCGTGGGTCGTAAGAGGCTGGTTACGGAGAGAGTGGCGTCGCTAGTAGTGGTGGCCATGTCGTCCGATCGCGGGCCGCATGGAGCTTATTACGGAGGAAAAGGTGCCGCCAGACTGGTAGTGGCGGCCATACCGCTGAGGTCCGACTGCCGTAGCTCGAGGAAGCAGGCGTTGGTTGGTGGGCTCGAACATATACCAATTTCAAAGGAGTTCGAACTCCTAGAAGAGTTTGGCCAAAGGGAGAGCTCGGAAGGAGTTCGGCTCCTGCGGGAGTCCGACTGGAGCTCGGCCGCTGAGGCTCTTCCGTGGCTACCGATTGCGTTGGGCTGGGCATCGAACTGAACTTCGGCAAGAGCGGGGTTTATCCCCAACAGTATTAAAGCGAACCTAGCCCATATGGCTTAGGGAGCACAATAGCATACTCTATTGGGGGTTGACCACAAGCCAATCATGGCATTTGTGATTTGATTTGATAGGATTTGGACCTTTTATCTAGTGAGGATATGAGGACATAAATAGGAATGTATGAGGAGCCATGCATTTGTGTGACCAGTCTCACTTAAGTTATGCATTGGATATATCTTGGGCATATATACAGGACCAAGGAACCCAAACAATACCTGCTGGCTAGTCTTTTGGCATGAGGTCCTTGGTCATTATAAATAATATCTAAGCAAACCTGGCCCATGACTCATCTATGACTAGGAGGCACTACACCACAAGCCCTTTTAAGGTTGATCACAGGATGATCATTGTATTTGTGATTGGATTTGGTCGCTTAGCCTAGCTAAGATGATAGGTTTTAAATAGGGAGAGTATATGAGGAGACTATGGTCAAGCGTTTAGTCCCACATCAGTTGTACTGGAAAAATCATAAGTACATATACAAGAACAAGGAACCCAAATAACATCTAGCTAGCCTTTTTGGATGAGGTTCTAGATCATTACAAGTAATTAGATCTAGCATAACAAATTATGAGGTGCCACTTGGAAAACCCTTGTCATTGACTAAAAAATTTTAACTTAAAGTATTGATTGTCAATATAAGCCCACATCATGTCCTGTCAACTAAGAATTATAGTATGGTTGGTTAAAGTGACCTTCATATCAATCATACCAAAAGCATCAGCTAATATATCATTATAATAAAGCAACAAAAGCACTTAATCAGGATTATGACAAGAAATTTATTTACTGCATAACAACTGATATGCAAAGAAAGCAAAAGAAAAACATCGGTTTCATAGACATTTATATTCAAATTAAGGGTTGTGTCCTTAGCAGTAGTTAGTTTGTCCAAATTCATTTTTTAAAAAAGAAATCAATATTTATTATTTAAAAAAAAAAACATTTGTTGACATGGTATGCTCATAGAATGTAAGGAACATATACCTTCAACCCAAATGAAGTACTTGGTGCATGCACGAACATGGTACTAGGGGGTATCGTAGGCATTACGTCCATATGTGCGAATGCCGTGTTTAGTGACATGGGAGATGACGGTGAACATGCTACATTTTGGGGTCTGATCCACATATCACAATCTTGCATAATTTTCGATAAGGCTGTTTTAAGCCGAGCTGACCATGACAAGAAAACAATCAAGTTCATAATTTATTAATACAAATAAATTCCATATAATAGATCACTCAGGGCACATGCATCTGCACACACACACACACACAGATGATTAAAAAAAAACAGCCGCTTACAAGATGGAGTATCTGCTAAGGATTTTCCACTTTGATTTATGTCCTGTTGGCCAAATGTCTCAAAAATATGATGATAAAAAATCCCAAAGAGATGGCAGATGCCCTGCATTAACTCAATGAGAACAAAGGAAAAGATCCACCAATATTCCTGCCAAGGTTTCAAAGCAGCAAAAAGAAACAGTATGCAAAATGATACCTTGAAGAACTCAACATTGACTATTTCCAATTTCTGCATGAGCCTGGCATATTTGTCCATTAATCTGATTCATTTAAATTTTTGTAGCTTTAGTAGTTTAAAAAGAATATATAATAAACATGATATTTCCTTTTTGATTCTAGAAGATAGTTACCTTAGCAGACAAAGTGAAGACCCTGTTTGGGCTGAAACTTCTTCATCATTCCAATTAGCAGAATTTTTTCTAGCAGGTATTGGTTTAGATATTCGACTAGGAAGCTGACTATCCTCATCAATAAAATCAGCAAGAAGATCTTCATTTTCATCCTCTAGAAGAGAACTACTTCCATTTATACCAGAGTGATCCTTTGCGGGCATAATGTTATCATGTAAGATATCAACAGCATGCCCATCAGCTAAATCTGAGGTCATTGATCCATTGAATAATAAATGAGACTTTGGTGATTCTTTAGAGCCAGATGCCAGCTTTGAAGAAAATGTATTTTCTAGCTTAAGCCAACAGGCAAATCCATTATTCTGCTTTCCAGTAAATGCAGGATCATGCAATTTTTTTGACTGAAGTGCTGACAGTGTGTTAGCATTACCAACAGAAGAAACAATCAGGGGAGCACCATCACCCATAAGACCAGCCAAACTGATTACTTGTAGTGCCTCTGCTGGCATTTTAGCCCAAGATTCTTTCTCCAGGACCATCTTAAGCGCCTGATACATAGCAGACATTAAATATAAATACAAATCCAGTCAAGATCAGACAGCAATTACATATTAGCCATTTTTTATATTAAATAAATTGCAGTGGATGCAACTCCTATAAAATATAGCAACTAGTTAGAAACTCATGTAACATGAATTAGTATGAAGCTCATGTAACATGAATCTTATGAGTCTAATATGATGAAGGGTGTTTAGCAAAAAAAAAGGTGTGCTTAAAAGCATTTTTAAGATTTAAAATTAGTTGACAATACAGAGCCAATGCACTGTATTTTGTAAAATTGTTATTTGTTAATTACATATGATAGCAAGATCTGTTGTCCTGACATATACCACCCCCTACCAAGCACCGGCCATACCATGTCATACCAGTAAGATACTATATGGTACCCAGATTCAGTTTGGTATATAAGCAGAACCAGTCCATGCTTGTCCAAACCGAACAAAACCACCCCTGTACTACCCGATTTCAGGTGGTGTCATGACTAGAAAAGTGTTGAAAGCTTGTCCTGGTCTGTTGAACATGTCATATAAGCTAGTAACATACTGATATAGTTCTTGGTACCAATTATGCGAACCTTTTACATAAGACTCTAGTTCTAGCCAAAATAATAAAAAATCCAATAAATATCAAAAGTTAGAAATAGAAATACTAAGAAAAAGAATGGCACCATCCACAAATAGCATCTTATATCATGTCTCTTTTTTCTAATATATACAAATATATCTCATCTCCAATAGAGACTGAACACCTGCACATCTCCGCACTCCCCACCCCCAATAGCTCCTAACTAAGTACACCTCTTGTTTCATTCAGTTCTTCATCAAAAAGCAGTGAAACATGAGTAGCGGACCTCCGAAATGTTGGAGTATATTTATCAAATTATATAAATAATGGAACATGTTTTAACTAGATGAAGAATCATAGCCATCAAGACTTCCGTAGATGCATTACACATGTTGAACACAAGTTTTACATATTCATGCATTGTTTGGGGTCTTTGGCTTATCTATTGTCAGTTTCATTGTAAAGTTTATATATATATATATATTATTTTTATTTTATTTTATTTTATTTTTTGAAAAAGTGTCTATATATCATTTTATTGTTTGGTTAATGACAATCTACATGTCCATAATATTTGAGCTATAACCATAATTATAATCATCTAGCCCTATCCCAACCAAGGTTTTAAAGCCTTAGGATGGAGTCATCCCAGTTTTTCCATGGTGCAGGATGCCCCATGTCCCAATACATAGGATAGTAGATGTCCCGTCTACACTCAAGATGGTGCCCGATCTTGATAGTTAGGACTTAGGATGATGGGATGCCCTCTCGTCCCGCATAGGAGTGTGCAACAAAATCAGCCAAACCACATAACCAACCCAAACAAGTTATTTTGGTTCAGTTTGGATCAGGATTTTCCATATTCAGTCCAGTTTTGGTTTGAAATTTTTTGAAATCAGAAAAATTGGTTCAATACCAGTTTAAGTTTTTTTTTATTAAAATTTAAAAAAAAAAAAAAAAAAAACAGCTAAAACTGAACCAATCCGCATGTATACCATCTTAATCGAAATGGGTGAGCCAACCCAATGCACCAGTAGCACTCTAACCAACCATAACCCAAGATCTAAACCCCACAACTTAAAAGCTCTTGATGTCATGCTCGACATGAGGAATCATTTTAAAGCAAGGAACTTTCTCTTAAATAGCTGATGTGGGACTAAATGGAATCAGCTCCCTCAACTCTTTTAATCCTAACACCTCTGAATCATCCGACCAAACATCAACAGTCTCCATCGCCCAAGCCCTAATATATATACGGGGTTCACCCCTAAATCCTAGCCACCCTCTTGCCTCTCTCCCACTCTCCTCACTCTCAGCCTCCTATCTGGAAATCACCAGCTCTCACGGCTCCCCATGTCCACGTTCTGAAACATTGCCATTAGAATGGAATGAAGTAAGAGCACAGGAGGGTTACCAAGGGAGATTAAGGTGGAGGCTTGCTGGCATCTCTTCCCCCTCTGCTCCTATGAACTCCATGTTCTTGAGTTGGTGTCCCCTGATGCCTGGCCCACAACCACACCAGATATACCACCATTGACCTTGGTACTCTCCTCCTGCTTCCTCCTCTTTTCTTTATAGTCTCCCACAATACCCACTTTCTTTTCTCTAAAACTAACCCTCTCTTCTTCTCTTTCTCTAGGTCCTATTGCTTCTGTTGATGGTTCTACTTTGGTTATGATTGGTGATATGGTGCATTTTCTTCTACTACAGCTTCTCTTGTTACTAGGAAATGATTTTCTGAATATGTGCCTCAACTGCTTGATGAAGAGTTCCAATTTCTCCTTTTATTACTAGGAAATGCTTTCTGAACATGTGCCTCAATTACTTGATGAAACATTTCGATACCCTTTTGTTACCAGCAAATGCAATTCTGAATATGTGCCTCAACTGCTTGATGAAATGTTTCAGTTTCTACTTTTGTTACTAGGAAATGCTTTTCTGAATATGTGTGGCATAGAGGAGGGTCCCAGGATCCAATGCTGATGGCCTGCGGCTGAGGCAGTGCAGCAGGAGACTCATCCACCAAGTTCTGCCAGTATTTAAAACCTTGGTCCAGAAACTCCCAACTATTTGATGCTGTGTAAATGGATTCTCATTCACCAAGTATTCATTCAAGGTCAGCTCTTATGTTATTTCAAGCCTTTCCATTTTGTCCGACAACCTACATCCATGTTACCTTAAGTCTTCCAAACCTTCTGCTTCAACATAAACTAAATGCCCCACTTACCATAGCTCTCTCATGTCTTTGTTGTTCATGCCCCTACCATCTCAAACGATTCTCAATCACTTTGTCCTCAATTTGTGCTTGAATAAGAGAGAGAGAGAGAGAGAGAGAGAATCAGCCCCAACCTAGCTTGAATAAATTTGGATGGTAATATTCAATCAATACAATGAAACTTTTCAACAAACAACGAGTTGCCTCATATGTGTAAAAGCTAATGTAGAATAAGAATCTTACAACATCAAAATTTACTAGAATCTTAGCCTGAATTAGCACAACATGGCATCTAAAGAATGACTGGAATATGGAAGAATGGTAGAGGTCAAACTGAATCAAAACATCATGATCCACTCCAGTTTCAGCGACACTGTTGGTGGTCTTCCATTTGACAGCGATCAGATTTCAGTGATGATCCAGTAAGATAGTCTGGTGAGGTTGTAAGTATATTTGTTTAATGATATACATCTTCAATGAGTTCAAGGAACTCATGAAAACATTGTCATCAAGGTTATGTAAAGACATATACATGGCAGATGCATGCACATATGCATGTATATATCCATGTATCAGAGTGTCCACATGCGGGTGCATGTCTTGCACATGAAAGGCAAGTGCTGTAGTATATATTTACAGCAAACCAGATGTTATACTTTCTTTAACATGATCAGCAATTATCTGAGAAATTAATAAAGAAACAAAATCAGGACATGTTTCCAAAGATCTGGAAACACAAAAAAAAAAAAAAAAAAAAAAAAAAAAGAGGAAAACAAAGAAAAAAACAAAGGCAAACAGGAAACAGATACATCAAAGAAAGTGAAAGGAAACAACACAAGTTCTTATAGAGGAGAAAAATGTGCAATTGTGCATGACTAAGAATATATGCACATAATAGCAAGTGCAGGTTTAGTGATTCTGGTACTCAACGAAGAGAAAGTTTCAATTTATTCGATTAAGAGGTAGAACCTTCCAATAAAAGGGAATATATATATATAAATGTATATAAAAGATGAATGGAAGTGGTACATACATAAACATTTTGACGGTGAAAGGCTGCAACATAATTTTCACAAACAACTTTCAATTTTTGCCTAAACTCAGCAGCTTCCACTCCACAGAATGCTTCACCAGCCAACATAAATATGTTAAGATCTTCATAGTTCCTCAGAAATTGGTAATTGCTAGTTGAGCAGACAGCTGAACAAGAAAGCAAGACAGATAAACGACTTGTTATAAGTTGCCATAGATTTTTTCGCCCTCTCTCTAATGTCTGTGCAACCAATGCCGTGGTATCTTTTCTCAGCTGATAAAATGGAGAATCACTTCTGGACATAGCAATTTCAACATTGCTTGTCTCAGTAGATGATGTACAAGAATTTGAAGATGTTGATCCCAGATTTTCAGTTACACCAACAACAGATGAACTATTTGTCAAATCAAAGGCTTCTATTTTTGGCACAGATTCCGGTTTAAATTCATTCTGTACACCTGAATTGCTTGATACCCGTGACTCCAAATCAACTACAATTCCTTCTGAGCACTGAGATGTGTTACTTTTCTTCAACTCATTGTTTAGTGCTTGGGGTTCAAAATCCTGGACGAACAAATCGGTGCAACAGTAAGAAAATCGCATTACAGAATAATAACATCCAGTATAGCACTAACATACTAAGGCAAGGCTTCATTGCTAATGTATTAATATCCTTGATAATAAACTTGATGTTCCCTCAAAAAAAAGAAAAGAAAAATAAAGACAATAAACTTGATGGCACAAAGTACCAACTTGCAATTTATGCACATGACCACATTGCATTTAGCTGTGAAGGAAGTGCAAAATAAATTTTCTGAAAAACTGGTCCATGGGCATAACGTTCAGCAACATGGATGCATATCAACTTTTGAGGATGAGCAACAGTTCTAGAAAGGATAATTTAAGTAAAATCAGATACTGCTAATAAATTACCAATTAGTCCAACAACATATTAAATTTTCAAATGTTACAGATACCATACTTGAAGTTTGTGTAGAATTATACATCATTTAAGACTCATCTTATCAAATAACAGCATGCAAAAGAACAAGTCTCTGTGTTCAAGGCTTTACTTTGTACATGTTAGAAACCAGTGATTTTAGCTGGACATTTCAGAAATTCCATAGTAGCAGTGATATTCTTATCAAATTCATGGGAATCAATATGCTAATAAACTTTATCATGGTCCCTTCTCTTTTTCTACCACTGAAAACAATGGGAGGGGAACCACCTATGACTTATATTAAACAGCCATCTGGGAACCATCTTCCAAAATTCAAAATCAGAACCTCCACAGAATCGAAGGATGAGACCACTGCAGTAAAGCCAGTTTGCATGAATTTTCAAACTTGTGGTAAGGGACACAAAAAAAAACAAGCTTCGCTGGAGGGTTAGGATTTCAAGTGAAGACATGGTGAAAAATAACAAATCAAATGGTCCCATATAAATGCAATATGATTGACTCCTAGCAGTAATAACAATCCTCAGTAAGCATCCACCAAAAGACTATGGAACAATTGTAGGCTTTAAATGAAGCCAAATGCAGGAATAGCACCAAGAATAGATACAAAAGATCTAAAATGTAATAAGCTAGTAAAATACCAAACAAAGAAAGTACTGCACCATGTCAAACAAGGAAAGAAAAGATAAAAGCACCAATATAAATCATTCAAGTAATTAAAAAAATTCTAATCTAATTGTCACATTTTGAGTGAAACATGTTATGACACAATAAATAAAACTGCAAAAAGAAGCAATTACCATAAAATATGAATCTAATTTGCTTACCTTTTCTTCCAGCCGAAAGCTCATGATAGAATAATATGAACACATCAACTTAAATAGGGTATCCAAGGTTTTCAACAAACATTGTCGAAATTTGGACTCAGGTATTTGAACACAGAGATCACTGTAAGTCAGTCTGAAGAAGAAAAGGATTATTAACAGAAGAGAATAAAGGAAATACTCATGTTCAACCAGAGGCTATCATTGCAGCAAAAAATGCCAACATTCTAATCCATGATGGATTAATTTCAAGACAGAGAGAGAGCAAATGACAGTAGAAAAAAAAAAGGAACACAAATGTCAATACATATTAGAATTATGACCATAAACAAGACAATAAAATGCGTAGATAATAGCATGTGTCTCTTTGAAACAACTGCGTACAAGTGAAAATGCACTATGGATAACTGTATCTACATTTACAAGATATGAAAGATTCTAAAGGACATAATTTATATCCAGCAACAGTTTCTCTAATTAAAGAGAAGTAGAGAAAACAGTGTCAGAATATTTTAGGTTAACAAAAAATAGATACTACCTCAATGGATGAAAAATAAAAAACAATGGCATTAAGGTTTTGACACAAAAAGAATTTTTTTCAATAAAGACCTTGCCGTAATTTAGGATAATAAGGAACTTTCTCATTTAATGCTGATCCCAAATCAATAAGAATTTCATTATTTCAGACATGTTTTTACGATATGATCCCTTTTATAATTTCAAATCAACATGTTCTTATGCATTAATTATTGTAAATTGTAGCCTATTGAATTAATTGATCTAATAACTAGAATCCCTAAATATGCTTGCTCCCAGGGACATATTTACTGATTTGTCTATAATATGTTTTTGTCCTTGTGTCATTTCTTCTTTTTTTTTTTTTTTTGCTGATTTGTTAACTGTGCTCTACTTTAAATATGACATCCTAAGACAAGAATTAGCATTAGGTATCATCCCCTACTCAAGCACCCTAGTCTCCCTTTCGAATCATTTGAGGGCAGTCTCATAACTACTTTCGATGTTTTCTCCAAATACTGCCCTTCATATCTCTTCCAAATTCACCTAAGTCTCACATTGCATGAATCTATCTCAATGTCTTCAAGATTAGTGTTGCCTAATCTTGTCCTTTCACCTTCCCTACCAAGTTTTAATCCTTCATGCTACTTGCTTTTGCATAACTTGTTCAACAATTCCAGCTTATTTAAGTCTATTCATCCGCAAGTGCTAGAACAACCTTCATTTTTCAGACCCTTCGTAAAATCCTTCCTTGGTTGATTTTCTTTTATATGTATTTTCAGCATTAATCATCCTGTCCACCCATCATCAAAATCATACTATCTCACCCTAACCCATAACAAGGTCATCAAAGTGCTCACACCATGTCCACCGCAATGGTTCATTTTAGACCAGATCTGTCATTCACTGCTTTAGCCTATTTTTGCGTTAAATTAAACTCACCCTGGGTAAAAAGTGTGTGGCAGCCCAACATTTGCAGTAGCAAGCATTTAAGGTCAAAGAGCTCAGCATGCCACAACAAAAATATATGGTATATTGTACCCATCCTCATAGCAAAGATTCTTAGCAACTATAGATGGGTGTATGAAGTCAAAACTCATTATGGGTGACTCCAGTAAGGGGAAAAATGTTCATTCAAACAATCACAAAATTCACTCAATGGTATTACATTGACTATAACAATTCTTTTGCCACTAAAGCAAAGAAAACATATGTGCATTCTGCTGCAGAATGAAAATTAAAAATCTAGTTCAATATTAGATTCTTTTGTATCTTGAATCTTTTATTTAGGTAAATCTTATAGTTAGTTATTGAGTTCTATTTTAAGCAGGATTGCTATGTAAGAATCCTGCTTTAGGTACACACTGAGTTGGATAAACCATGAAGTTGTAAGGATTTGAACTTTAGTTGCTTCAACTGACTCTCATACAGGATTCTGTGAGATTCTAAATTTTGTATTTTAGGATAAAACTTCAACTGTCCATATAGAGATTGGCTACCTGTTGTTTACTGTCCCAGATAAATTGTAAAATAAGCAAAGAAAAGCTATAAAGGGGCCCTAGAGAAGGCCACAAAAAGACATGTCATGTGGATTATTTGAATGGAAGAAAAAGATTTTTGGTATCCCCCATCCCTGCTCCCTTCTTTCCAATTCTTGTGGATTATTTGAATAGAAGAAAATGATTTTTGGTATCCCCCAACGCCTAGTCCCTTCTTCCCTATTCTATGTTCTTTCCACTCTTATCTTCTCTACATTTGTTAATTTTTGCTTATAAATCAACTACTGATCAACATATTTAGCCCATAAACCTTGAGAATCTTATTTCTCCAATCTATCCCCACTAGAAAACAGCTAAAGGCAGCTTTATTTAACCTATTGTTTTCACTTAATCTTAATAGCTGCTAAACTTCACAAATCATAAAGATCTTAATGATCCACCAGAAAATATATATATATAAGTAACTGAAAGGTGAGAAAAGATGTAGTAGAGATCATTGTGAAACCTTGAGCAGAATATGGAGAGATCTTCAATAGATCATTAAAATTTGAAACTGTTACAGTCCAAATCTTCTACACCAGGATATTCGTACTGGTACACATACCAGTATATCATTCAAGCAGTACCATAACCATACTGACATAGTACACCTCTTGGTGCCAGAAAAACAAAAAAGAGGTGAAATAACGTGTTGGTAGTTGGTACAATACCAATCTGGGAGGCATACTAATATTTGTTTCTTACCATAACAATCCAACACAGCCAGTATCAACCAGTACAACTGGTACTTCAATCTTTCATCTACCAATGGCAAGCCTTAATGGTGAGCAAGGTTTGCTATCTCGGTATCGGCCCCTACCAATGCCAACCTAATTCTGGTACGGGGCCAGTTTGACGTACTAAGTGTCAATACACCCCTTGTACTGTGTTCCAGTACCGAACTGGGATGGCATAGCATGCCCTGTGCCATCCGGTTCAGTCCGGCATAGTAAACCTTGATGATGAGTAAAGGTAAGATCAATAAAATGATAAAGGCGATACATAATTAAAACTTATACACAAAATAATGAAGTTTGAATCAACATACAGATTAGAAAACCTCTACTTCTAAAGAATTATAAAAGAAATCCAAGAAACTCCATTAAAAACATAAAGATCAAATTTATAAACAGGATATATTAACTAAAATTACCTAAAGTGACTTGGAGATATAATTCAACCATCATTCAACATTTCATTAAATCAAAATGACATAGATCTAGGGAAAGATAATTAGAGCTCTAGTAATGGTTGATAGTTGATACGCAATACTGGCCTAATAATACAATTGGTTTATCATGAATCCTGATGCAAAAAATAAATGAAGACAAAAAAATAAAATCTAGCGGCATCACGTAAGCATACAATTGCAAACTCACACCCAAAGTCTTCAAGGAAAAGCTTGATATTATACCAAAAGTTTAAATTATGTCTTCAAACTTGGCATATTGCTATAATAAATTAGCATCTACACAGTCATGGAAGCAAACAGCTTGAATATTGCTAGAATCAGCCAACTCAGTTTCTGAAACTAAAAAACTCAGCAATATTATATTAATCATCAACCATACAAGTTTACAAGGATTACTTCCAGTCAGATATAAAATTAAATAAAATACTGAAGACAACTGAAAAATAACAAAGCAATGGACAGTTGAAAAGGATATCACCCAAGTCGTAAAGCTAAATCCATAATTTGTATTTTTTAATAGGCATATGGGAAAAAGAAGAGAATCAGGTATTCAAAGACGCACCTACTTCTCTGCATGGTATTTCCAATTTCCTGCCATGGTAATTAGTCATTTAGAAATTATTAATAAAAAAAGAACAATCTGCCATACAAGAAAAAAAGAAGAAATAAAAAGATCACTTCACAATTCTATTAACAATAGTGCAAAAAGCCTAACAGGGGATTAAAAAAAGTAGCAGCAGCAGAAGAAGAAGAAACAAAAGACCAAAGGGAAGATTAGAAAAATACAAGCTAGACAGAGTGAAATGTGGCAGCATTTAATGTTCTAGACTTCTAGTAAATGCTAAATTTCAACCTGGATTTTCTATAGTGTTAAGAAAATGAAATTGTCAAGATAACAACACAAACAATTAAAAAATTTATTCTCAAGTTTGAGGACAACTAAGTTTTTACATGCACATTTATTCAGCTATTGTTTGAGGTGAAAAAAATGAATATCCCAATGATCTAATAGTATGGTTTGAAGTTTCAACAAGACAAATACTTTCGAAAGGCTCTTGCATCATTAGGCATTTATTGATGCAGCTCAGTGTTTAATTAGCTGAAAATAAAGGGGAATTGGGTGAGCATTTGAAGGGGAATGAAGTGTGGGAGGAGTCCACCTCCTTGGATAGACCTTAGATAAGATCAAATCTGAAAAACTTTGTAACAACTCTAAAAAAGCACCAGATAATTTCAAACTCTATAAATATTTTTCACTAATTTGAAAATGCATACAATGGACCTTATATAGACTCTTAGAAGTTTCTGAATAGTTACAGATCCTTGGACCGGACTTTGGACTAATAAATAACCTTGGAACTAGACTCTTAACTAGTAAATGCAGCCTAACCTTGTATAGACTCTTAGAAGTTTCTGGATAGTTACAGACTCTTGGACCAGACTTTGACTAATAAATGACCTTGAAACTAGACTCTTAACTAGTAAATGCAGCTTAATAAAAACAGACTCTGAAAATATCTAGCTGAATCCGAGAAACTATCTGATTCTGACATATTTTCCATCAATCCTCCCCTTGTTGGAAAGAATTCATCTCCGACGAGTGAAAAGCTTGATATCAATCAAAAAGTTCTGGACCGTAGCGTTAAAAATCGGAAGTAGTAATCCCAATACTCTCATAAATTGGCTTTCCTTTCCATTTGACAAGAAACTTCTTATATATCCCATTTCTGGTGGAGACAATTTGTTCATTAAGAACATCTTCAATGACATCCATGTTCTTTGGCACCTCTAGAAGTCTTGGAGTTGATATGACTGATGGAGCTTCCTCATTATTGCCATAATAAGGACTAAAATCCTCAACACTGAAAATTGGACTGATACTAAGCTCCTCGGGCAGTTCAAGTAAATAAGCATTTGCTTCAAGTCGCTTTAGCACTTTGAAAGGGCCTGCTCTTCTTGAATGAAGCTTATGGAATGTCTCCTTTAGAAAGCGTTCTAACCTTAGGCGAACGAGCATTTTATCTCCAACTTGAAACTCTACAAATCTCCTATGCTTGTCTGCATCAAACTTATATTGCTCATTACTGGCAGCAATTTTCTTCTTCACTTCTTTATGAATCTCATGGATATGCTTACCAAAATCCTCAGCTTCTTGACCGGTACGACCTTCAATAGGTAATGAAACAAGGTCAACAGGTTGTCGGGGCTTTAAACCTATGACAATCTCGAAAGGAGATCATCCCATACTTTTGTTTACACTACTATTATAAGCAAATTCTGCTGTTGGCAAGATCAGATCCCATGATTTCACATTTTTGCCCATAAGGCAATGCAAAAGATTGCCCAAACTACGATTGATGACCTCCATTTGACCATCAGTTTGTGAATGGTAGGTACTAGAAAACTTCAACTATGTACCCATAAGTTTCCATAGGATCTTCCAGAAGTAGTTTACAAATTTAACATCTCTATCAAAAACTATGGTCTTAGGAAGACCATGTAACATCACTACTTTGCGAAAGAAGATTTGGGCAATTTTTGATGCATCTAATGTCTTCTAACAAGGAATAAAATGGACCATTTTGAAAATCTATCCACCACGACAAAGATTGAGTCATATGCTCTGGGTGTTTTAGGAAGCCCCAAAACAAAATTCATAAATAAATCTTCCCATGGTACTTGAGGCACTGGAAGAGGTGTGTACAATCTTGAATTCTGCTTATGATCCTTTGAAACTTGACAAACACGACATTGCCGAATAATCCTTTCAACATCACACATTAGCCATGGCCAATAGAATCTATCCTTTACCAAGGATGTTATCTTGTCACATCCGAAGTGTCCAGCTAGTCCTCCTGAATGTAACTCCCAAATGACAAAATCACAAATTGAAGTATTTGGCAAGCATAATCGGTTACCATAGAAAAGGTAACCGTTCCTCAAACTGAAATAAGGATGAGTAGCAACCATGTTTTCCTACAAATCTGTATAAATTGTCCCAAAATAAGGATCACTTGCATACTTATTTTTTCACTCTTCAAAACCAGCTACTTTGATAGACATAACAGCCAACAAGGTTGCCTTCCGACTGAGAGCATCTGCTGCCTCATTTTCAGCATTTGAACAATGTTTGATCACATAGAAAAATTGTTGCAAATAAGCACTCCACTTGGCATGCTTGGAACTTAGGTGCCTTCAATGCCTCATGGTCGGAATATAAGATGAATTTCTTGTAAGATGAATTTTTTGTAAGATAAATAATGCTTCCAGAGCTTGACAGCTTGGACAATAGCGTAGAACTCAAGGTCATAAGTCGAGTATTTCTTCTTTGCTTCATTGAGTTTCTCACTATAATAAGCAATAGGATGCCCTTGTTGACTAAGGACTGCACCAATGCCTACATGTGATGCATCATAAGCAAGCTTGAAAACCTCATCAAAATCCAGAATTTTTAAGATAGGTATTTCTATCATCTTCATCTTTATTTCTTGAAAAGCCAGATCAGCTCCCCTCATCCACACAAAATTTCCTTTCTTGAGGCATTCTGTAATTGGTGCCATGATGGAACTAAAATTGCGAATGAAACGCCGATAGAAAGTAGCTAATCCATGAAAGCTTCTTACCTCACTTAAGCTAGTTGATGTAGGCCAATCAAGAATAGCCTTCACCTTTTCAGAATCAGCCTTAATGCCTTCAGAAGAAATAATAAATCCCAAGAAACTGACACAATCAATTAAGAATGCACACTTCTTCAAATTGATATAGAACTTCTCCAACCATAAAGTCATCAAAACCTTTTTTAGGTGAGTCAAGTACTACTCTTTGTTGCTGCTGTAAATCAATATATCATCGAAGTATACTGCCACAAATCTCCCGATATAAGGCCATAGGAGTTGTGTCATTACAATCATGACGGTGCTTGGTGCATTGGTAAGCCCACATGGCATCACCAACCATTCATAGAGATTGTCTTTTGTCTTGAAAGCTATTTTCCATTCATCACCTGGACGAATTCTGATTTGATGATAACCACTCCTAAGGTCAATTTTTGAAAACATCTTCGCTCCAGCCATTAAGTCAAGCATATCATCAAGTCTAGGTATAGGAAACCAATACTTGATGGTTATTTTATTTATGGCTCGACTATTGATGCACATCCTCCAAGATCCATCTTTTTTTGGCGTCAATAATGCTGGAATAGCATAAGGGCCGAGGCATTCTCTAATGAAACATTTAGAAAGAAGATCTTCAACTTGCCTTCTTAATTCTTTATGTTCAATTGGGCTCATTCAATAGGCCAAAAAGTTTGGAAGTGAAGCTCCAGGTACAAAATTAATTGCATGTTGAAGTTCACGCATCAAGGGAAGTCCTTATGGCAACTCCTCAAGAATTAAGTCAACAAATTCTAACAATATTTGTTGAATATCAAAATCTGAATCAGGTAGTTGATGTTGATTGCTTACCCATTTTTCCATTACAACCAACACATAAGTAAGACCCCCCTTCTTGCTCTCTCCTTCAAACCTCTTCATGGATGGCATTTTTACTTCTCTTTTTTCAGCTGATTGCTTCACCTTAGACTCTTCATCTTTCATGGGCATCAACCTAATCTTCCTGCCCTAGTACAAGAAGGTGCAAGTATTCGCTTCCCCATCATCTAGCACTTTCCTATCATATTGCCATGGCCTTTCTAACAGAATATAAGCAACCTGCATCGGAATGACATCACACCATGCTATTTCTTTATATTGATCTCCAATTGAAAATGTTACCAAACATTTCTTTATAATTGGAAGAGAGGTATCATTGATCCAAGCAACTTTGTAGGGTTCCAAGCAGGATTTTGAAAACCAACCCGAACTGCCCGATTCGGGCCATATCGAGCCCGACTGGTGGGGAACCGAGATGGTTTCGGCATACGAAACGGTTCTTCGAGGGAGGGAAAAGAACGAGAGGAAGAGAGAGAGAGGGGCAGAGATGGAGAGGGAGAGGAAGAGGGCCTCCAGCGGCTGCCAGAGGACATCCAACGTCTTGTTGAGGTCGATATGCCCAGAGGGAAGGAGAGAGAATCGGAGGTCCATACCGAGTCTCCGAAGGCCGTTGGACACCATCGGACGGACAGCACCTCCACCGTGACATCTGCATGGTCGTCAAGCCCACACTAAGGGGCCTGAGGGCGGCCGAGCTAGAGGAGGGCCTCCAACCCCTTCTTTGTTTGCGAAACAAGGGTTTGCCCCTATTTCGGATTTTTTTTTTAGATTTTAATACATGAAGTTAGCAACCCAATTGCCAACTTCATGAATTTTTATTTTTTAAAAAACTTTAGTTGGAGTCAGCAAACCTTTTTGCCAACTTCAACAAAATTTTTTTAAAAAAATAAGCTGAAGTCGGCATATCATTAAAAAAATAAGATGAAGTCGGCAAATCATTTGTTGACTTCTCTGATTTAAAAGCCAAAAAAAAAAACATAGAACAGGGGCAAACCCTATTCCGCATAGGAGGGCGGAGGCCGTCCTCAGCTCGCCCGGCATCAGCCACCCTCGATGCTTGCTCGCCAGCCATCAGAGAAGTTGCATCATCATCGACGTCAATCTGGAGACCTCCAACGGCTTCTAGTGAGTCTCCCCCCTCTCTCCTTCCCTCCCTCCGCTCATATCGAGCTCGAAAAGAAATCCGACGGCCTCCAGAGGCTGCTAGAGGCCCTCTCTTTCTCTCCTTCTCCACCCTCTCTTCCTCTGTTTTTTTCTCCCTCTGGGTTGTTCTCTGCCATGTCAGTTCGTGAGAATCTGGTCAGATATGGATCCATACCAACTCGTACGACCAGCCAGCCGGCACAAGCTCGAGTATCGAGTACACGAACCTTGGTTCTAAGTGTTGTCGGTGCTTTAGCTTGAGTTTGTCGATAAGTGCTTGTGAAACAACTTTTGTATAGCTACCTCCATCAAAGATGAGCTTCACAACTTGATCACCACATTCAACATTGGTGTGAAATATATTGGTGTGAAGCCAATGGTCTTCACATGCTTTTTTTGGTGCTGTTAAGAGTCGCCACATCACGACATCACCACTGACACTTGTTTTACTCCTATAACTTCATCAATGTCATCTTCTTGTTCTTCAAGGGCTTGCACTATGTCATTTTCTTCTTGAATATCAGCAACCTCTTCCTCTCCACAAAAAGTCAAATTCTTGCTTGGACATAATTTTGCAAAATGGCCCTTTCCTCCACACTTATAACACTCAATTTGTCTCTATTTGCTGGAAGTTTCTACAGCAATTCTTCCTACAAAATCTGAAGTTCTAGGAAGACCTTTGCTGAAATCTACCTTAGCTGCAGCCTGTTAAGCTCCTAGATTAGGCTTTTTGGCAGCAAGGTCCCCTAATTGAGATAAAGACCTTCTGGTGTGTGTTTGCCTTAATTGTTCTTCAATTTTAAGAGCCATTTGATAAGTTTCATCAACACTAAAGAAGCGCACCATCGTTAGCTCCTGCTTAATTTGGACATGTAACTCCATCTTATATCGAGATAAAAGTTGACGGTCATCTTCATCAACATGACACCGAATGATTAAATCATTGAACCTCTCCGTATATTCTTGAACTATCATTGCCCCTTGTTGCAACTGCAATAATTCTTCATAAATTGAGTCCTCATAATCAAGAAGAAGATACTTCTCTTGTAACTTGAGCTTCATTTCCTCCCAATGAATTATAGGAGGTTGCCCAATCTATTGAGCCGCTCCTCAATACTACGCCACCACATACGTGCTTGTCCCTTCAGTTACATTTTCGCAAATCTAACCTTTCGATCTTTAGACATCTCATACCAATCAAAATATTCTTCCATCGCCATTATCTAATCAGTGAAGGAATGAGGGACAAGCTTCCTGAAAAAATCCAGAACATCAATCTTAACATTCTTGGTAATATCATCATAAGCCCCATGTTGCTAGAATATCTGTCGATAATCCCAACCAGCCCCCCCTCAACAACAGGCTGAGGTTGATTATGTTGAGCTGGATTCTTCTTGGTGCACCTACATCACCAACTTCTACCTCTTGACCATCTTCATGATTTTCATTGTCAGCTTCAGGTCTTGCATTTTCGGGAGTTGCTGCCCTTTCTGTCTCCAGGTTAGTCACATGAGCAGAGAGATCTTGGAGTTGTTGAGCAATTTATAAAAGTAAATAATCTCTTTGGCGATCCGTGAGCCTCTCACAGTATCCCATTCCACTTCTAGCGGCCATTAGAGCACAATTATTGACAGCAACCTTGCTTTAATACCAAAACTAATGCAGCCTAGTATTTAATTAGAAAAAAATAAAGGGGAAATGGGTGAGAATTTGAAAGGGAATGAAGGGAGTCCACCTCCTTAGACAGACCTTAGATAAGATCAAATCCATAAAACTTTGTACCAACTCTGGAAAAGCACCAGATAATTTCAGACTCTGTAAATATTTTTCACTAATCTGAAAATGCATATAATGGAACTTTATATAGACTCTTAGAAGTTTTTGGATAGTTACGGACCCTTAGACCAGACTTTTGACTAATAAATAACCTTGGAACTAGACTCTTAACTAGTAAATACAGATTAACCTTGTATAGGCTCTTAGAAGTTTATGGATAGTTACAAACTCTTAGACCAGACTTTGACTAATAAATGACCTTGAAACTAGACTCTTAACTAGTAAATGCAACCTAATAAAAACAGACTTTGGAAAGACTAAATAACTCTTAGAATAACCTGAAAATTTGACTGAGAAATTCTAGAATAATCTAAGAAAATATCTAGCTGAATCTGAGAAACTGACTTATTGTCCATCATTTATGCCCACATGGAGAGGAAAATTCAGGTCATATAGCTCTCGCATGTCTCGGTAGTCAAGTGCAACTCACTGAATATAATGATTGTTTCATACTACTGCATAAAGAACAATAAAAAATGAAACATTCAACAACTTATAAGCATTATGTTTAATGTTCATTTAATTATTAACTTCTTCTGTAGTTTCTTTGAAATTCTGACAAAAAATTTTCAAATAGACATCAAGGTTTAAAACAACCACCTTACAGCACAATCCACATGTTAGATAGAGCAAGTTTATCATGTCATTTAACACCCTAGGGTCAGGTGGACAAAATGCAGAATAGATCATCAGATATACGAAGTTCAATTTCAAGGATCGGCTAGATCTCAGTTTTGTAGATCTTAAAGTTTGGCTGGATCACAACTGAAATTATGAAGTTCAATTTCGAGGACATTGAGAGAACTGGAAAAGCGAGTAAAGATAATGATCTAGTACCCACTAAACGAGTTTTATTTTCGCAGCGGCAAACATTTATGTGATTCATGGAAAGTTCCCTAAGAAAGTTGAGAAATTTTTTTCAGTCTGCCTTACTGAACTGTACCAACCTTACCATATTATACCGGTAAGGTACAGTACGGTTGCCAGTTTCAGTTCAGTAATATGAGTCAAATTGGTCTATACCAGTCCAAACCAAGTAGAACTGTCCCGTACCCCTAGTACAGCCCAAAACCAGAGTACCGGTTTCAAAATATGCAAAAAAAATCTATCAAATTTAAATGATGTTGCATTTGAAGCACGGACGATCAGAAATATGCTTCAAAGTTAAAATGCATCAAGTAAGAAAAATCACAAAAAAAAAAGAAATAATAATTACAAGCATGGTGGAAATATGTAATGGATGGTTCACAGAATGTTTGCCACTATGGAATGCACATATATGGTAAAAAGATCTGAAAAATGGAAATGTTGGGAGATATCTTCATAGTTCAAAAACAGGAATAAGGGGAAAAATCAAAAGGAGATCACAAGTGAAATGTTAAAAGGTCCACTGAGGAAAAAAAATGATGGGGACTTGAATAAAGGATCTGGGATTGCTTGGGCACATGAAGCAAAAGACAACTTGAAACAATTTGTCTTAGACAGATTGCAAAAGAAAAGGCAGATTCATTGGATATGGCGAATGGCAACATTAGAGCTGCAGTGCTTACCCTAATTAAATGCCTTAAGGGATGTTTGTATTTGTATGGTATGCCATTTGGAGATCATAATGAACTATTTGGCAAATAGATTTCGTCCAATAAACAAATGGGGTTCCTTATCAAACCTTGCCTTCTTTGTCTTTCTATGGAATATGGATGCTTTCTACATCTGTAGAAACTTAGAAGGGTTGCTCCCTGGTTTTGCAAACTTAAATTGCATAGTTAATAAGGAAGATCTTCCTACCCACCAACTGGCATTCAGATTTCAGAGCAAGGACTACAGAACCATCCGAACCACCAATATCAGGGTTTACCATACCATACCAATGCCAAATCGGGGCAATTCCTAGGTCCAGTTTGGCATAGGAGCAGAATTGGTTCAAACCAAGCATAACTGCAGCCATACCACCTATCACCAACCCCTACCACCCAATTTCAAGCAATGCCATGGCTGGGAGTGAGAAAAAGGTGTCATGAGCCAGTGTTGGTACAAACTACAAACTACAAAATGCATATCATACTACAATACCCTATACTGATTTTGCAAACCTTGTTTAAGAGTTCATGGAAGGCCACTCTCTAATTCATAGTTGCCTTACCAAGAATTTAGAAACAATTTCTAGAGGTCAAGCTAAGAGCTGGACCCATTAAACCAAATTTGTAAAGATGGTTGAGCATAAAGGATGAAATTTAACTCCCATAATAAGAACAAACATATAAATCAAGGAAATAGGAAGCATATGGAGAGAGAGAGAGAAAAAAAAAAGAACATTCCTTCACATTATTGTAGCATTCTCTCTTTCATTTATTAAAAGAAAAACAAATTATGTGAGGATTACCTACCTCACTTCAATGTTAGGTTGCATCAATTATGAAAGGAAACACAAAGCATGGCAACGAGCAGCTGACGAAACAAGTACTCTAATAGAATATGAGAGTTACAACTCATAATCAGCGGAAGGTGACAAGCTTCATAAATTCAAGGAATTGGGAAAAGTGAGTGACTTTCGTGAATATAATCAAGTGATTGACATAGCAGTGCCTTAAAATGTACATGGCTTTGCAGATTCCTAATGTCAAATTCTACACATTAATAATTTAATGATCACAACACACATAAAACAAATCATGATTAAGAATTTAGCACTTTGATTTACAAAAGCACATTAAGCACCAGAAGAGACAGAACATTGCATCCTCAGGGACTTTCATATAATGCCCCGATAAATCAGATGTTTAATCAAGATCCTAAAATAGAATGCCTAGTTTAAATACCTCATATTTTCTCTTGTATTGAAGCATACATACTAGAAAATAGCATCCAAAATTGATCCGTGAAACGAAAAGGCAAAACTTGTAAAATAGGACTGAGTCAAAACCAAATTACCTCTTGTACCATATCTTTCAGTACAGAATGTGTTCCAGAGAGAACTTCTTGCATATAAAAACTCTGTATTTTTTCAGCAAGCCCAGCAACGTCCCCCATCAATGCATAAGCATCAACTGCCTACATAGAATTATATTTTCAAGATTTCAAACACAAATGATACATGCCTCTTGAGCAACAAGACCTAAAGTTCGCACTTAGTAAGCTGGAAAGTTCAGATGAATGACCAAGATCAAAATATTGTTGTGGGAATAGTAGCAGAGACCCACATAATCATATCAAGTAATTGGACTCTCTAAGAAATTTCAAACACAACATTTTGAAGTAAGGACATGGGAATATATTAATATGGCCTCTATCCTATAAAGCTCCTCCTTTTTGGTGTCTGTATAATTGAGAACCCTTGGGCATATAATATGATATAGGATCAACTAAGATTTTAAATTTTGTAGGACGGAGCTGTCCTAGTTTGCCCATGAAACAAGATGCGCTACTATCACGCTCCATCCCAACACGTGAGAAAGGGGATGTCCCAAGATATGCTGATCGGGATGTTGGGACAATGGCAGGCTAGTCCTATCCCGACACTCAGGACAATACCCCATCCTGGTGTCCCACAGTACATCCCACTAGGACTTGAGACCATGGGATCAACCACCACCACCAACTTATCTATCAGACTCAGAAGGTTACATCCACTAGGAATAGAACTCCATCATGCAAAGTGCATCAAAAGAGTGCTAAGACATCAAAACTACATAAAGAATTTTTGAACTAACATGCAGTTACAATGACCTATATGCTCGAAAAAAAGAAATATCTGATTCTTCCTAATTTTTTATATCAAACAATATTGTAGTGAATTATTTATAATTTCATATTATTATAAACTTATTTGTCCATCAAGTGGTCAAACTAATACCCGTGGTAAATGTGCTGCTGGGATTTTTTTTGTTATCAAACACAATTGATCAAATATGCATCAGCATACTGTCCATAGCTAGAAGCAACAATGCTTACCATGCAATTTTCTGGTCATATTTTTTTTGATAATCTTGTTTTCTTTATCATAAGTTTACATCTATACATAAATATTAATGTAAACATTTACGTTATGCAATAGTACTCATTGATTTTGCATGTAATCATTCAAATTCAAGCTTATAGATATGATGCTGCAAACTTGCAAAAAAAAAAAAAATGCCAGAGACAGGGAAGGCACGTTATCTTACAAGCTGCTATCATGCTTTGCCGTACCACCCATATCACCCGCTATGGGGCATTAGCGTATGGTACCAGTACAGCAAACCGCTCCCATACTGACACTACTATACTATGCAGAACCATATACCGACACTATAATAGGATGGCACCAGTATAGGATCCAGAACCAAGATAGTGAACTTTGGCTGCTATGCTTTGGAAAGTATATATAGTTATATACAGTTCCTACACTATTAAAAACAAACCTAGTCTGTTGTTTACTCATTATACACAAATCCTATCTCAAATATCATAGACATACAATGGGCATTGCGCACTGCATACAGATATATAGAGTGCTCTAAAAGAAAAATGAGAGCTTCTCAAGGTGATCAGTTCAAAAATATCAGTGTCTCATTATATCCTATGCATTACTAAAAGGCAAAAACAACAGTTATCATATATATTCATATTTAAGCACATCATATCAATTGATACCATCAGAGAATACATCCATGGAAAGCCCTGACCACAGGATGGAGAAGGCTGAAAAGAGAGCAAATGTTATGTGATGTGAGAATCTATTCTGTCATGCCAAAAAAATAGCTAGGTGATGTTTGTGATTTCTAAGGATGCCTGTGGTGAGAAAAGAAGGGGGCCAGGAGAATGATCATTGAAAACATGCAATCTTGCCATCGATAAGCAAAAGTACATAAATAGATGATTTGGACTAAATTAAATAACTAAATTTGTTTAAATAACAGTTAAAACTTATTTGTGGCCCTACTGATAGGAGCAATGCGATACTTCTTAGAGGAGCACTGCAGACCAGAAGCATACACTGAATGTGATTTCCTTTCTTTTTTAAAAAAAAAAGATTTTTAAAGTGCAGCCTTCATTTTAAGCAAATTTCATAAATGAGACAGGTAAATTGCCAACTCTCTAAACAAAAGGCTCTTGACACTCTGTCAATAAATTGAGTTGATGTTGTAGGTTGCTTTAATTTATATAGTACAGCGAAAGAAATCTATTTAAAGCTAAGTTGTCACATAATCAGCACCAAACTTGTCATGCAATTGCATATCTTTTTATTTAAATCATAAGAAACTTATAGGGAGGTCAGGTCAATCCTTAGCTTAATTTTCCAATAGACAGTAAGATTTATTTATGAGTCAGTTGAATTCATTCATACAGAACTTTTAGCCTTAAGAGCAACCTAAATTTGGAAATCCATTATTCTAAAATTCAAGAAAGTAATTTAGCATCTTCCATGTCCATTGCTACAACGTCTATCCTTGAACAAACTTCAATGCTGGGGGGAAATCTGTTTTGCACATCCATTTTGTTGCATTAATTTCTGAATATGCAATGACCAAAAACAAACACCAAAAAAGGTACAATTCTTTAAGTATTTCTAATGCTAATATAGTCAACAGTTATAAAATAAGCACTCCAAACTTTTCAAGCATTAGCTCTTTAAAAGACTGCACCTCAAATTACTAGCATTTTATGTTGCTGTAGTCAAACGAAGCAAACTTATGATGACCAAACCCACCGTGCAAACCCCAATCCCCTATCTCCTAATTTTCAGCATTCTTGCTTCAAAATCCTATTGTCAATTCAATAAACATGGAGGAAGAAAATGAACAGTTAAAGAAAGCGTAGAAACTACAGTTCTTACAAATAAAGAAAGAAGACACTGAAATGAAAGGAATACGTGGCCTTCATTAAAGAAACATAATACAACAATTTACTATTAACAAATGATAAGATGAATCCAACTTCCTGCAAGATGAAGTGTAAGGGAAACCATATGTTCAGCTTTACTCTAAATAAGATAAAGAGATGATGAAATGTCAACACAAATGCAGCTAAAAGGGTGGTAAATCACATAAATATCATAGAATAAAATCGAACCTCAACACTTTAGATGCAGCACCCATTTAAACAAAGGAATGATAAGTTTCTTTGCCAACAGAAAGGAATGATAAGTTTCTTTGCCAACAGATGAGAATACTAACAGTTATGTAGCTTTCCTCCTTGAACATCTGGCAAACTCCTAGTAAGTGTGAATCTAGCTTTTGGATTGTCCTTGCAAACCATGCCTACAAATATAATAAGATTACGAAGACAAACTATTATAATCTTACAGTAGAAAAACAAAGAGGGAATTAATATAAAAAAAAAAAAAGAAAAAGAAAAGTAATACCAAATTTAGTTTCCCAATTCAAAACAAAGGAAATGAAGATTTAATCATGTATATAGGAAAAGCACAGAAATTGCTTAAGTCTGGTAATGAATTCCTTCAATGAAGCAAAAAACTGACCTCAACACCGCATCCCATTTCTTGAATAGCAGAAAGTTCTGAATAATTCTCCAAAACTTGCAAGTACTCTGGTAACAATTGAAATGCCTGTCATAAGAGGCAAGTAAATCGCCAAGAAAATGAAAACAATTCCATCACAAAAACTTCCCAACTGCAAGAGCTGAGCATCTAAAAAGTTTAAATAGAACAAAAAAAAAAAATATTGAAATCCTACCCGAAAGTAATTTCCATTTTCGACTAGTGCTTCAAGTTCCATTTGCATGTCTAATGCACGACGAAGTTCTGCTAGAATTGGAAGCATGTCCTGCATTATGCACAAATATATGGTTCACTTGGTCATACAACTCCAAATATTAACCACATATTATGTCACCCCTTCTATTTAATCACTGTCAACTATTTTAAGTAGGCCTAAACCAAATTAAAGCATAAAATGCAGACACCAACATCAGATGCCATGTCAGTAAACGACTAACAATCTCCTACTTGAGTACATGACATACATAACTGTATAAATAGTTGAGAAAACGTTCGGATAAACAACAGTAATCTTGCAGACTTGAAGTATATTAATGAGGACATAGGGTAATTAGTTGGAATATCAAAAATTCTTGAGAAAAATCACATAGAAAAACTACCTTAAGCATTGCATAAAGCAAAATACTTGTGATAGGAGAGAGGGGAAAGTAAGAATAGACATGGAGAAGAAAAAAAGTGACCATGCCAATTCATGAAGGGAACAAGATAATGGGTATAAGCAAGGTTTTACATACCAGTACCGGACACAGTACCAGTTGTTGATCGGTATGGTACCATACCGATCCGTACTGGTCCGTACCAACAATAAAAAATTCAAAAAAATCCTATCCAACGGCCAAAAAAAAAAAAAAACCGGGCCAAACCGGACTAAACCAAGATGTACCGGACTGTACCATACCAAACCGTACCTAAACCATACCTGAACTGATAGAACCGAAAAACCGGCCGGAACCATTATGGTTCCCTGCCGGTCCAGCTCGGTTCGCCTTGTACCGGCCAGTTCGGTTCAATATAGCACAAAACCCAAGCATACACATGCACAAATGCATTAATACATTCATGCATATACAAAAGTATGTGCATATATTCGTGCATGCTTGCATGTACACCTTTTACTAAAACAAGCCATATGCATTAAATGGACTACGTTTATTTAAGGTGCCTAGTCAAATAACTAGTGGAGTGTCCTCACCAAGGTATGCTATCTCGATACTAGGCCCCATACCGATGCCACCCTATTACCATGTCCATATGCCTAGTATGGGGGCTAGTTCGGCATACCAAGTGTTGATACGCCCCCTATACCGCATACCAATACTAAACCAGTAAATGGTACGATATACCCTATATTGTCTAGTTCAATATGATATGGCACACCTTGGTCCTCACTAACAATCATATTTTCGTATTTATCACAAATTGTATACAGTTGCATGGTCAGCATATAGAGTTTGTCTCAACAATCAAAAAAGATATCATGGGTAACAAGATGCAATTTGAAAGAAATTTGACAAAAGTCCCAATGTGGATTCTAAGGTCTATACACCAAAATTTAATACACTACCTTCAGAAATACAATACCATGAGATATCTCTTTCATAGACTAAAAATGATACTGGATTCATCATGTATGTCCATTTAGCATTATTCAAGAGTTCTCTGAATTACTATAATCAAATTTACCAAAATACTGATCTGAAGTTCTTTTGGTCTAAGAACTTAATCTGTTTTACCACATCACTGAAACATAACAGGATTTGTCAGCAGGCATTATGCAATCCTTCCACATCATCTACAAATCAAACAGGTTCCCCACCAATAATTGCTAAGTCCCATTTGAAAATGAATTTCATTTGGAGATAACTGCAATCAAGAACAGCTGAAACATCTATTTCCATTAAAATGAGAAGATTGAATACAGAGAAAGTTTAAGAAGCAAAAGGATATACCGATACATGCTTTCACTTGATGATCAAGGGGATATTATTTGAGCCAAAAAGGACAATTAACATTCTGACTGTTTCTCTTTCTTAGCTTAGTGGGAATTAATGCCATCACAATTGCTCAGAAGAAATGTTATATTTGCAATTTAACATGATATCAATGAATTTGGCAAAAACCATTGTAGGCTCAGAATAATGGGCAACAAGGAGGGCCCAAGAAAAGAAGTTAAATATGATAGGAACGAGAATGTTGAGATAGACGTGAGGTAAAACTAGGATGGATACAATGACTACCGAGTATGGTAGAGGTGCTAAAGGGAGTTGCATTAATTAAAGAAGGAAAGGATAACCAACTGAAATGGCATGGGCACTTTAACAAATATTAGAGGAAAATAGCAAGGAGAGGTGCCCTGATCTTTGCTGGAGTTACGGTTACAGAGAAGTGGTGAAGACCTAAGCTAATATTGGTAAAAGTTGCGATAAAGAATATGGAAAAGCACGCAATAACGTTATGGGAATCCTTAAATAGGAATAATTGGTGAGCGGAAATTTGTAAAGCTGAGCTAGGCTTAACAATTATGGATATCATGCCACTGGATAGGACTAGACAGTCAGCATATCACAGCAAGCATGAGTAGATTGGTGATAAGAAGCGAATTCAATTGGCAACATCATGTTCAACATAAATAAAAGGGGTCCATGAATATAATAGGAAAAAGATCAAGTTACACGGAAGGGTCTAGATATGATAAGGGAGACATAGGAAAACAAGGATTAAACCTGTGAGGGGCTTGAAAAGCCTGGCATCCTTTAAAGATTTAGCCCATAATAGGAAGTGCTGTGCGGTGAAGATGAGTTCAGAAAGCAAATCATAAAAATAAAATAAGGTTTTCAGTGCAATCTTATGCAAGTTAAGATATAAACATACATCAAAATATGTCTTTGCAATAGCTGATGCTATGTTCCAAATGTAAGGTAACCACATGATGTCAAAAGAAACTAGTATAGATATCTGCTGCTTGTTGGGCATAATCCATATCAATTTGGCACAATGTTGCAAATGAGTAACAGCAATAATACTTTGTAAAGCACTAGACATAGAACTAACAAGCAAATAGTTGGAATATTCAACACTATCCAAGAAAAAAAAATAGTACCAAACAAAGCAATATGAAGATAGAGATAATATAGTTACCAATAGAGCTTGTTTCTTTTTTGAATGTGAGTTGACAACAAGATCCCTTGAAACCTCCTGCATTGACGAGGCTATATGTCTTCTCCCATTCTACAAGTTTGACCATGACAATTACATTGGAGGGAGGGCGGGGGGGCAGAAGGAGAATTAAATTATTCGAAACGTCAAAGCAAGAATTGTAAAAATGGATTCAATGATTGAGTCAACAGAATGTAATTCCCAGTGTTAAGAATGTTATGCTAACTAACCATACCATGCAGATGACATTTGCAACTTTCAAATCTTGCTCCAACTCCATGACCAACTGCATCCCCTTCACTGACCATTAAAGAAACACATTATAATCAAATGTTACATTCAAAGTTGCATATTGAAAATCACGGCACATGATATAACTATAAAAAAAGAAAGAATTTTGATGACATCAAGTATGCAAAAAAATTTGATGATTAATCTAAAGAATTGGAAAAAAAAGTTGAAAGTTAAGTAAAATGAGTAAGCGCTAAAGGGTACCATTAAAAAGCTAGGATTCTAAAGAAAAATTACTTGAAGACCATATTAAGGATGTGGCTTCATTATAGCAATTTTGTTGTTGAAAGGATCAAGAAAGCCAGGAATTTGCAAAGGTTTATTTGGCTTCTCAGAAAATAAAAGAACATAATAGAGTTAAAAAAAATGGCCATCTTATGTTGTTGGTTGAATTAGATATACTTTCGACTGATGGTCGTGGCTAATTTGGTTTGACGATGGTCTAGAAGTATCCCAGACAGCCGAGTTCTAGTTCACATGTAAGCAAGGAGAGAAATATCGCATACTATTAGTATACAGGAATGGTACTAGCATGCTGCATGCTGTGCCTTGCTGTGTCCATACCAGAGTATACTGCCTGATGCAGGGAGCACCGGACTGTATCAGTAGCACAAAGAAGACTTGATATGGACCTTGTACCAGATGTCAGTACTGAGATATGTACCATACTGACACTCAGTGTGTACCGGTTGGGTACCGGAAAAAGGTCCAATAATGAGATTGCAAACCTTGGCCGATACATGCCAACATCATATACCAATAAGGCACTGGCACCATATATATCATGCCATACCATACTTTCCAACCAGTCTTAGAAACATGATTTTAAGTGTTGTTGATTATGATGAACAGTATGGATCATGCATTTGAAAAGCCAACATGCAATGCACAACTAGGACAAAATTACATCACTCAACCTAAAAAGATATGGGATTTGAAATTGGAAACAAGTTCAAGAGGAATTCAAGAAAATTTGAATAACATAAGTGAAAACTTAAGAGTTTTAACTTTTAAGATTCAGAGAATATGGATGAATAGAATAATTAAGATAATTGTCAAAGCAATTCAAGAATATGAAATGTCATGAGTAACAGTAATTTGTCTTCAGAAAGCCATATAACCAGATAACACATTTACTTGGTCTAAACCTAAGAAAAAAGAATTATAGAAAAACCAATAAATAGAGAATTTTTAATTTGATTGAAAAACATACCTCATGCACATTAAAGCTGTCCCATTCATAGCCATACACCCAAATATACATGCAAATATATATATGCTTAATCTCTATGTATATTTATGCATATTCTGTATATCTGCATGTAAGTATGCATTTACATATATTTGTACACATGAGAATTTTTTCCATGACTGTTGTTCTTATACACAAAAATACAACTATGTAATATTTAAAAATGCATGCATCAAAAAGTATGTGCATGTGTCATATATCTGTACATATTTTTTCTGCATGAAAATTGTGCATACAAATGCATATGTATATATGCATTCATATGTAATGCACATGCCTACATTTATGCACATTTCAACATGAGCATGTGGTGTCCATAGAAAAAAAAAGAGGGGGGCGGGGGCGCGGGGTGGGGGGGGGCGCGGCTCATGTTCTACAACATTTAAAACACTTAAAAATCATAAAATAATTTTCTTTTGGAGTTTATTATTAAAAAATCAGATGGAAATGCAAATGAATATCTTTTTATGTAAGTTAAATCAATTGTTATAAATATTGGTTTGCAAGAATCCAAGAATTTTCATCCATACATGTTTTGATGGCCCATCATGTACAACCCTGGCACAATCTGTACCATTCATTTCATGACCACTTAATCCAAAGGTAAGAAACTTCCTAATGTTTAACTTCGGACTTTTATGCATTTTCAATGTTGTGAATCATGAACAACTCTGTAAAAGCTATATCTGAATAGCTCGAATATAACTTGTGGTTCCAGGATTTAGACTCAAATTGTACCAATAGAATTCTAGCTCATATACTATTTTCTACATGTATGAGTGTGTCGTCAAAGAAAAAAAATTAGCTACTAGTAGGATTGAAACCCTAGTCCAATTAATAAACAATGACAGACCCTTTAATTTGAGGATCCACACATACAAAATACTTGGGAGCTTTTTGAACTGTCCATCAAATGGGCACAAAATGGATGGAAGCCTAATGTGGTAATGTAAATTGTATGCTATATAAAAAGAAAATTTGATCCATCAACCATGCAAAATATAAATAGATATCAATATTTAGAGAATATACTAGATTCAACAATATAAAGATATATGTGCTACTGTACCAACAAGAAGGATTAGATTCAAAGTGCATGTTAATTTAGTGGTGATATAGGAGTCATCTTCTTTTTATTGGGTGCACTACATTGTGACACTAATGATATCAAATAATAAAGTGCATTATTGAAGAAAAGGAATGATATTACATAATTAAAAATGCATTCATCAATTTCTAAAGCAGTAAAATAAAGATACTTGCCCAAAACAATAGCAAAATACAGCATGATTGTCAGCATTATGATAACATAGGTACATACAAAGGACCAGATATGTGCTCACATGCATACACATCCTATTCGTAAATATATTTCTGCTTCATTTATACCTAAGTCATGTATTATACTTATGCAGACACATCCCATTTTCTAATATTACTTCTTCATTTATATCTGAAGCCATGTATTCTACTTGTGTATCTAAAAAAGTTAGTTTGCCCATCATCTAAAAGTGCTAAACGAACATGTCCATAACAAACATGCAAATTTTTATAAAGTAGATTTTATGCACTGATAACTTATATCTTTAAATATTAATACTATTAATATGAATTTGGCACAAATTTTTGCTAATTCTTCAGAAAATAGTTCAAGTTATGCCTCCAACCGACCTAATAACAACATGAATTGGGATATTTCCATGCTTTCTACAAGCATAGTTTCCAACATATATGTTTTTTCCTTATTTCCTACTTTCTTTTCTAAGATAACTTCCATTTGATTTTACTGCACACAAACATCTATGCAATTTTTTTATAGTTATATCGAGTAGTCAGAAAGAGTTACTTGCAACATCTAAGTTGCATAAGCATTTTGAGGGTTGATGTGTGCCTCAAGAACCACCAAGCATTGATTAGAATCATTAGATTATAGGAGCAGCTTTAGTTAAGCATGTAATTCACATGGAAAAAAGGGTGGTGCATGCTACATTGTGTTACATTGATGATTACATAGTCTGATGGTTATGATTCATCCATAGTCCCTTGAAGCAGTGAATACTCGAAGAATTTAATATACATCAAGGATCATTGTGCTAGTATTGGGGCCCATACTAGATGACCAGTGGCACGGTTCAGTACGCCCCTATGCCATCCCATGCAGGGCCTATGCTGACACAAGAAAGAAGGTGGGGAAGAGGGAGAACAGGAGATGGGAAAAGAGAGATAGAGGGGGTGGGAAGAAGAGAGGGAGGGAGGGAGAAAGGGAGAAGGCTAACGGAGGCCGGTGAAGCACAGCCCAACACAGTAGAGAGGGTGGGACAGAGGAAGAATGAGAAAGAGAGAGAGAGAGGGGGGGGGAGGGAAGGGAGATGGAGGGTGGTAGACAGCAGCCAAAGGGCCAGAGGGCTAAAAAGGGCTAGGGAGGGGCACGGAGGGTTGAAGGAAGGGCTCCGCCCTTCAAACCCCCATTTAGTTCGAAATAGGGGTCCTAGATGGAGTTCTTTTTTTTAATTTTGAAACTTTTAAGTGAAGTCGGCAACTCTCTTTTCCTCTTTTCCACTCTTACCTTCTCCCTCTCCCTCTCCTTCGGCAATTTCTCATTTTGAATGCTGGAACCATCCCAATCCACCGCCTGTATGGCTTGGTACACCCCAAACAGGATGATTTGGCATGGTTCCACATTCCTTGATATAATATAAATCCTCCTATTCTTTCTGTACTCTTTAAAACTTTTCAATCACACACAATGCTGCTCCATGCTTGAAACTTCCGCTCTTTAACCACCTCATGTCCCTACTCACACCCCTAAAGCATCTCTTACAAACCCTCACTCAAATACACAACCACCCCCAGCCCCCCACCCGTGAAAAACCTATGCAGCCCCAAACTATTCTTGCATCACTTTTAATAATTTGACTCCATCAAAAGGAAATCAGAAGAAGAGAGAAACATCACACCCATCCTCTATTTCTAGTTCCTTAGAGAATCCCCCCCCCCCCGGGTGCAATTGATTACCAGCCTCTTCCAGTCTATTGCATATGTTGTAGGATAGAGATTCATATCCCTGCTTGGCTTGGTGACTGCAATCCAGATATCTTAAATATGGGAACAACATTAACAAATCAAATTAATTTTCTCCCTTTCTCCTTTAATAAGATACTAAAAAGGAAAATATTCAAAAGATATGCAAAAATATTTCTCTAGTGAGTCAAGGCTGAGTTGTGAAAAATCACAGCTGTAATACATACACAGAGGGGGAGCATACATCTATGTGTGTACATATTAATATAAAATCATAAAGATTTTCTGGTTTTGGATCATGTACTTACCATGCCAAAGTTCACAACAATTAGTTGGACAAATTTAATTCACTTTAGTAGTCCTGAAGCTTACCCAATGACTGAGGAACCAGCATCATGAATAGTAAGCACTTTACTGTTAAATCAGAAAGTCCTAGAAATTTCACATGGATGTATATCTGATAAGTATTAAAGGATGCATTGTCTGCAAAATTTATTCATCTTTTAGTTTTGCATTCTTTCAATGCTAGACAAAATTCTTATTCAAGATCCACCATATATCTGACCAAGATGCAATCCCCAGGATTTAATTGGTTCACCTCAAGCTGCATAATATCGTGTAGGGAATAAAACAGAATATCAAATAAACTGCTCCAGGAATAACCACCATTCAATAGTTATTAATTCAAGAAAAAGGATTCTCTATGAATAAAATATACACTACATAAGATAATCAATGTTGAAGAATCTGCAATGCACATTAAACAAATACGTTTGGTGCTTACATCACAACAAAATAAAATAAACTAATTAACTGATAATGTGACTTTATTTTGCAGAAAATATTCCTCTGAAGGTGGGTCTTTTGCAACTGAAACAAACATGAAAATCACACGAAACAGGCACTCAATCAGATTAATCAGATACTTAATCCTTGGCTCTAGCTTCCAGATTAGAAACATACCCATCTCTTCATGATGCTCCATAACATGTCGTGACAACCGTTCTGCTATCCTATCAAGCTGGGCCAATCGAAGAGCAGACTGTAGAAAGTAACAAATGACTGATCTTGTATCATGAAAGCATACTCACACGTGTTGAAAGATAGGACTTTAGCAAATATAACGAATGTTTAGTTCTTTGTAACCATGTTACATATTAAAGAACAACCAAAAACATTGGAATATATTAAAAAAAAATTACCAAAGGAAAACGAGGTGCATGCTTCACTACTTAAACAACCACCTTATATATCATAATAACGTATTCAACTAAATCTACAAAGAAAATGACACAGATATTAACTGAGACAGAAGTGTGTTTTTTTTTTTTTTTTTTTGGGAAGAAAAGCCTAAAGTAGTAATTCAACTTGCTGATGGAAAAATCAAAGGGTCCTAGACAAAAAAGGTAAGATATCAACATAATGCTATGCACATCACAGAGAATTGATGGACAAGTAATAACAGTAACCCCATATAGATGAAATGCAAAGTAAGGTTAAAGTGTGAGTATTCAACTGAATAAGTCTATATTCTAACCTTCTGATCAAAATAAGTAGCATTGTTTTCTTCAGATGGAATATTTTCCAGAACATGCCTCACTGGATCAAAATCCTGCAAGCAGATGATTATGGGAATTGACTTTAAAAAATTGTGTAGTGGTAACACAAATAACAACATCTGCAAGGTAATTTCTTTCATTGGATAACAAAACTATGAAATATCATACTGATGCATTACACAGAGGGAGTGGTCGCTAACAAAAGATTGTTTTAAGAAAAAAATGTCAAAAACCATATGGAGATATTTCAGTAGAAAGGACAAACAAATGTAACTCTTGAACAAGTACGCAAAAACCTGACAAGCAGAATATTGAATTGAAAAGTGCCTAAACATAGGATTTCTTTGATTACCTTTTAGAAACAAAGTAAAGAATAAAAAGAAACATCAAGCAAAAGAAAAGAAAAAAAAAGACCACATACCTAAAGTTTCACCCCACAGCAGGGTACAAGAAAATGCAACCATCAAAAAGGAGAATGACAAAATACAGAACCCTAAGAGTCAGCATCAGCAACTCATACAGCTATCCTCATCCATCTCCCAACATCTATCCATTATTTCTTTTAAGAGACTAGAAATTAGCCAATTCCACATATTTAATATATTCCTTTGGTTATTGATAAACATATAGTCAGTCAATCTCTTTATTCTCAATTTAATTTCTCTTATCCTCATGCTTTGTCCAATAAATGCCTAAGTCCGTACTGAAAGCTGGAATTTTCAAATGGACCATCTTTGTGTTCCTCTCTTTCCATCTACACTCTACCTTTCTATCTTTTGTACCAATTTTGTTTTTCATCTAACTAAACTACTATTCTGTTGGCGATATCTCCGTATCTGAAGTTTGAATGCTGCGTCATACTAAATTCTAACCAATGTACCTTTTGCCCATCAAACTAAAAATTCTAGGTTAGTAAAGAAGTGGATATTCCCTTTTTATCTAATAAAGTAAGCTCCTCCACATCTTTCAGTCTGTTATGTGGTGTCATGCCCCTCACCTGTTCTGTGCTTAAATTTGGAATTAGGCCTGTGCCCTCATGCATCATCATCCGTGTCTTTGCAGCCATAGATACTTGAATGCTAAAGCCTATAACTAATTCCACAATTTCCATCAGATCCTTCCATTCTGATGGTACACAAGCATCTCTAACCTTAAAGCCTGGCACTTTTGAAACACTAAATTACCTCAATAATCATGTCCTCTCACACACATTAAATAGGGTTATTGAGAGGTATCATCATTACATTCCTGAGACTATTCATGCACTTTTTAGTTGGGGCCCATGACTCGCTTTCCATAACCTAAAGATTATAATTTATAAACTTTATCAAACATGGCAACTAGACCTCCCTTTATCAATCTTAAAGGTACTTGTTCAATAAGTACTGAATCATCTTTTGCTTATAATAAACCTGGTACCTACAGGTGCTTATAACTACCTAACAGAAAAATATTATAGGACATTTACAACAAAAAAAGGGTTGCCATTTTTAACAAAAGAATGAAATCATTTAAGAGAAGTCCGCAAAAGCAACAGAAGATTCTGTTAAGAATCTAGGGTCATCTATTTTGTCGCATACAAATGTGTACACATCACTAGATCTTGCAAAACTAAAATTGAATGTTTGTGGTTCACCACCAAAATTAAGATCGTCCTTGGTGCACTGCATTTAAAAATGAAGGTAGATGCCATAATTTACGTTGACTGAAAAAGGATTGCAGTAAAAATGAAGGAGAAATGAAAAGTAAAAGAAAATTATCTGCAAATGGAGATATAACGCTTAACATCTCCAATGAACAAGAAAAAAGAAATCTTTTCTGCTACCACTACAAAGTAAAACATTGAACAAGCATTATATATTATTTCAGCATAACAAAATACCAATACTAGATGGATCAAGGTTCACCGTCGCAATACCCAACCCCATACCAGTACCATCCACTTACTATGTTGGTACATCCAGTATGAGGGCTGGATCGGCGTACCGACATTCATTACGCCCCTTATGCTGCATACCAGTTTGATACCGATATAGTACAGTCAGTACGCACTAGCACCAACCGGTACGGCAAACCTGATGGATGGAGAATGTCAACATACAGCACCTATTTTGCAACATTTATTGCAAACCCTTTCAAGCAGCATTGCATCAATTCCATTGAAATCAACTGCCCATACATCTTTCCCATAGTTTAGCGGCTTTAACTAAAACATTCAACTTTTGCACAACACCTGCCTTACATTTCCACTCTCACTACCAAATCCAATTATTAATGTTTACATTACCTTCTTTGATCAGTTTTCTTTTCTTGTTACCATATTTACATCAAAATGTACCATCTATATTGCAATTGTACTAATTTCTATTTATCATTTCCTGAAAACAATTAATGAGCATTTCTTTGAAAGCTTAGCCATCAAATGATGTGTTTTCAATAATGTTATGACTATTAATGCTATGTAATGCAGATGCTTTGCTTCCCAGATTCTGCTCGCAAATCCACATATCCATCCTCTCCCAATTTAAGCATATAAGCTCATCAAGTACAAAAAAAAAAAGTTATGTGGCCAGGTTGGAGGAGAGAAGGGGTGTGGAGGAGGGGAGGAAGTGATCAAAGTAAAATATTAGGATCCAAAGTTAGCCTCGTGACAGTCTTTATTTAGAAATAAAATCATCTAACAACGATGGTTCGGAAAAGCAGAACCTCTTGATAGAAGTCTTCCTCAAGCTCTTCTATAACTTGATCTTGAGATCTGCTGCCATAGATTGAAACGAATTCTCCGGAATTTGATGGAAGGAGACTCCTTTGATAGGGGGGAAGCCTAGCAAGGGCACGAGCAACAGCAGCTGCTGCTGCTGCCCGAGCTGGAACCTGCAGCAATGAATAAAAAGAATATTGAGCAACTCAGATAGCTATCTTGTGTATATCTTCAGCTCAGTTGAGAAAATGCAAGCACTAGCATTACAAAAAAGCGTATGTTAAATTAGGGGAAAAATTACCTAATAACATTTGAAGAAAAGTCAAGGAAAAAGCTAAAAGAAATCAAGAGGAACCTAAATATAGTAGAAGTAAGAATACAAGTATTCAATTCATTAATTTTTGCATCATATGTACTAGTAGTACATACAACATAAGATTCATCATCTCATTACCGAATCCTGCACCGGTACCATCTTACTATAATATCCATATGCCGAGTAAGGAGGCCAATTCAGCATACTGAGTGTCAGTATGCCCCCGTACCACATACCAATTCAGTATCGGTACGATATGATATGGTCGGCATGCAACTGTACCGACTAGTATGGCAAATTGAGCAAAATACAAATGGAAAACTATGCAAATTACATTCCACAAAGCTCAGGACAACCAAGCCTTTAGCAGTGCTGTTAAATCTCTTCCTTACTCAACTATGGTCTCCCAAGAATTTCCTCCTGTTTTCTTTCTATCTGCCTATAACTTAACACAGACGAGGCACACCTTCAACAATGCTTTGCTCATTGTCCTCACCTAGTTATCTATCAATCTCAGCCTTTTGATCTTGCTCAATTTCCTCTCAGAAGAATCTTACATATCATCGCAATTCCTAGCACACCAAACCAGCACATAAACAGTACATTTTGCCATATTATATGCAATTTTAACTCCTTCGACATTCATTTACCATATGCAAAATTGAAGAGTCAGTAATCTAAATACTCAAAATCTGCCCAGCATAGTGCTCATCAGATTACATGGCGATCCCATCTCCTGAAGCTTCCTTTGAGTTAAATAATTTCCATGAAAGGCTCTCCAAACAGCAACAAAATGCTTCAGAATTTTCCACTTATACCATATGAATGAACTTCAATGAACCACCCCGTTGCTCATACCTTCAAGACATTCCTAATAGAAGTGAGTGAAAACTGACCTTCATTCTCTAATTCCCAGAACAATAAATCTTTGCGAGGGGTTCGATGGTAGATGCCCTCTCACCAAGTTTTAGACCTGGTTCATGGTCAATGAAGCTGAGAGAAGGACCTCTTAGGAACCATCTCATCCAAAGATAGAGGCATTGTCCATGATAAGCTCTTCCTTCCAAGGTTTTAAATCATGTGGGACAAAGTGATCTTGATTTACCCATGGGACGGGATGCACTGTCATCTCCCCCATCCCAAGTGATGGAACGGGATGCGCCGTCATCTCCCCCGTCCCAACACTTGGGACCGGGGATGCCCCAAGACATATCGATCAGGACGCTAAGACAATGGCACGAAGGCCCTGTCCCAACACTCGGGATCGTACCCCATCCTGATGTCCTGCAGGGATTTGAGACATTGCTTCCATCAACCATGATGCAATATCCCGTAATAATAATAATTAAAGTGATTTGCTAACAATATCTTACTTTGAACATTGTTTTCCAAATGAAGGAGCTAATGCTCTGACAGGCCAAATCCAAATATCACCTTTTAAAATAATTTTCTTAAACCCATTCAACCCATAGATATGGTTCTTTGTTGCCAGATTCCAAAAATTTTGAAAGCAGCCTACTTAACATTTTATTAATCTTAGGTATTTCCAAACCTACCTTATTTCAAGGAGCAAACAGCCCCCTCACCCACTTAACAAGAATAATTCCATTTTGATATAGAAACTTGTTATCTGATACCCATATAACACTCATATTTTACAAACACAGATCCACCGGCCACTAAAATGAAATGATAGAACCATGGTTTAATTAGCTTCACCAAGGTTGAACAACTCATCTTGTCAAACATCTTGAGTGAAAGAGGGACTCCAAAATAGTGTTCTATCCCAAATAAGAATCTCTAGTTCTATGCCAATTCTGTTACAAGTATATCCTAAAAACCAATTATGATTCAGCATCTCTTTGCTAAGTCTCAGTTTACTGCTTCATTTAAGCATCTAAAATTTCCTCCAAGCTATTCAAGTTTTGCTGTCACCTTGCACAAAAATCAGGACATCACAAGTGAATATCAGAATACAAATTGCACAGCTATACTGAGGTTTCAGTGCCATGAAGTAACCTTAATCAAGATCATCTATTTTTGAAAAACCCATTGCAATAGTGAAAAGGTTTAGGGTGACTGGGTCCTCCTGTCCCCAGCCACATTTACCATTGAAGAATTCCCCAACAACACCAGTCAGCATATTCAAAAAGAGCGTATCCTGATGCTTCCTAGCACCCACATGATCCATTATTGCAGGAAACTTGTTTTTCTTAGCATCCAGTATTGAATCCTTTGTCTACACTATCATAAACCATACTAATATCCATCTTAAGCTAGAACCTTGCACTACCTTGATACTTTTTCAACTCTTTACCCTCCAGATCATCTTGTAGATGAGAAAGACATTAGCATTTCAATTCCTTCCCACCATGAAAGCAGGTTTTCTTTGATTTTTCAACCCATCAGCACCCACTATATTATAAAAGTAAATTATGTCATCATAGTACTTTAGATAAAATTATCAAAGGAAGCAGTCTGAACTAACTTCACACCTCTGCCTTTTGATATCAGCACAGCAAGGGTATGATTGATCTTCTCCAAAAACCTTGCAATTCAAATAAGTTCCATGCATCCTTTATAAAGTCATTTTTGCCAACCATCTAAATACCTTTAAAGATGCCAGCCAAGAAACCATCCAGAAATGAAGCTTTACAATAATCAGCCTATATTGTTACTTTCTACACCTCGACGTTAGAGAACAAACCGATTAGCACCCTCTTAAGTCTCATTTGTTAGCCATTTTTCTGTCGTAGATCCTTCCAAGAACTCTCATCCTAAGAGTCTAATGTTATTTCAGATTTAGAAACAGCTAGTCATTATGCCTTTGCATTTTGAAACCAGCATTGCAAGGTGTTATGGGAGGGAGAACCCCCCCCCCCCCCCCCGGGACCAGGACCAATCCTCCATTAAGGCGCACCCAAGATAACATGGTGAAGTCATAATGGATGTGGACCCAGGACCCCCAACTCGACCACCTGTGTAAGTGAAGTCTGCGCCTGAAACCCATGACTAACAACCTCGACTCAGAGGAAGTGAGAGAGATTCCTCCCTCACCAAAAGGCCAAAACGTGGCTTGACAGCCTGCAGTACTAAGCCTAACAAACTCACAAATTTTGACTAGTAGCCTATGAGCTCAACCTCCATACAAAAGAAGTACAAAGAAGACCCTCGGGTAAGAAAATAAAAGATAAGCACAAGCAAGGGAAGGAGGAAGGAGAACACTCTCCACTCTCCCGGCTCTCATCTCCTTTTGTCTCTACAGTTCCCAAAACTCCAGCTAACTTAAGCATCGGAGGGTCTCCTACCAGGACACCCCCAGCGAGTGTAGACTTCCTTGGCAAGTACGCTCCGGCATCATGGATCCAAGGCGGCGTCCAACTCCAGCCACATTAACAGCCTTCTGAAGCCCTGTGGCAATAGATCAGTGCTAGAGGAAGGATCTAGCCCCCTTTGATAGAAAAAAAGCATGGTACGAACGAGAACACAGGACTCTGCAGCCTCTCATCAGCAATCCATCCATTGTAGCTAGAGCAGTGTTGCCTACGGGTCCATCGTGGTGTAGCCTCCAACCATAATAGATCCGCCACCGTTCGATGCCTGGTTCATCAAATCTAGGCGCTGACCAGTGTGGTGCAGCAACTCCAACAAGTGATGGAGCAGCAATGACAGCGGGTGGAGGCGGCTCCCTCCCATCACGATCAGCAATCTCACTCCCTAAACCCAGGGTCCGCCCCCCTTCGGCACTCCCACCATCCTCCTCCCTTTGCAGTTCGCTCTCCCTCCCATCCAAGCTTGAGGGCGAAGATGCGTTCAAGAAGCTCTCCCTCCACTAGTGATTTGGCCTCGGCCTACTCCCCTAGTCCTGGGAGATCTTAGTAAGAAGAGAAGCTCAGGAAGAGAGTCCAAGACATTGAACGTCATCTTGATGAATTCCAAAGCGGGCCTCACCGGAATAATGATAATCTTGACTTCAGTTCCCAACCTCCATTATCCTCGACTATTCTGGGCGAGCTGATATCAAGCCAATTTAAGATGCCTCAGTTGGAGCCATACGACGACTCCACAAATCTTCTTGATTATCTCTAAGGTTACAAAACTCTTATAATGTTGTAGGGCACTTCTGACGCCCTCCTCTGCCTCACCTTCCCGGCCACCCTCAAAAAGTCGGTATGGACATGGTATTCTGGACTGCAACCCGGGTCCATCTATTTGTTCGAGCAGCTCAGCTAACTATTCATTACACACTTTGGTAGCAACTGGATGCTGCCCAAAAATTCCAATAGCCTCTTCTCCCTCCAACAAGAAAAGGGTGAATCATTATGCAACTACATTACGTGCTTCAATGCTGCCACGCTCAAGGTGTATAACCTCGACGAGTCAATGGCGATGTCGACGCTCAAGTGAGGTCTACAGAATGAGCGCCTTGTCTTCTCCCCCGACAAGAAGTTCTTAAGGGATTATACTGACCTACTAGCCCGAGCTTGGAGGTACGCTCAGATAGAAGAAGCTCGAGAGCTATGCAAGCAGGCATCAGGAAAGAATATCTCTAGCAAGAAGAGGGATCACGAGGATCCTCGAGCGGCCCAGGCCAAAGGGGAACCTTCCCGACCATAAAGGAGCTACCGACTGAGGAGCCTGCCCCGATGGTTCGACAGCTACACTCTATCCGCCTCTCAATCCCAGATTCTGATGGAGATTAAGGGTCAAGGGTATCTGCGGTGGCCTGAGCCAATAAAGTCTCCTCTGGATAAGAGCAAGAGAAAATACTACCACTTCCACCACAACCACGGCCACAACACTGATGGATGAATGCCACTAGCTCAAGGACGAGATCGAGGCACTGATCCAGAAAGGCCATCTTGGCAGCCATGTTCGAGAACGACAAAATCATGCGCCCGACCAGAAGAACAATGACAACTGACCGATAGCCAGTGTCATCCACACCATCTCCACTCCAGCTAGCGGCATGGGGGCCAGAAGACTGAACTAAGGAGGAAAAGGAGATGGAGTCAGAGAAGCATCGTTCTCCTTCCTAATTTTTAAGGAAAGTCAATGGCGCCATCATCACATTGCCAACGATAGCCAGCCATAGCGTAAATACAACTTCAATTGACAATGAAAGTTTAACTGATGTTTTGTCTTATAATGCTCTTTGAAGGATAAAATTGCCAACCAATTCAAGAGAGGCCAAGATAGGACCAAGGCTCGATCAAACGAGGCTCGGCCCCCTACAACAACACCTCCGAGGCAACCGCGAAAAGCTCACAAGGCTCGCAACAACCTAACCAAGGAAATCGGATCCTTTGCTGGACCCCGCACACGAATGAAGCCTCGAACCTCCTGAGGCTAAGGGACTAAAAGCGGCTCAGCATCCAAAAAAGGGCAAAAAACTTTCCGAGGCTTCTCAAAGTCTAAAGGTCCTACCTACGCAAAGACTCGAGGACACCGAGCCAACACCGTATCTCGTCAGGCTATGTGGCGCTCCCTGTCCATAGACAAGTCGAAGCAAAGGCCGCGACGATGGAGATGAAGGGGATAACCCTCCAAGGAGCCCACCTGACCCATTGAAGCCAATCTGACCCACTATAGCCAGCCTCGGCCCATTATAGCGAGTCTTGGGCCATTATAGCTAATTCGGCCCACTGTAGCCGACATGGCCTACTAAAGCCAATCTGACCTACTGCAGTTAGCCTCAGCCCACTGCAGCTGATACGGCCCACTCGAGCCAACGGGAGCTAACCCTCTAAGAACCCCATATTGCCAATAGAAGCCGACGGCAATGACAGAAGAAAGGCTAACCCTTTGAAGATCCTAAATTGCTAGCAAAAGCCGGCAGCAACTAAAGAAACATTGAATGACACGCAAAAGAAAATCTCGATAAAAGCACTTTATTCAAGAGATTTGTGTGTATACCAAAGAGACTCATTACATGTTAATTTTAGTCGAGCAAAGCTCATTACAACAAAGGAAAAAGAAATACGAAGCTTGAGCTCGACCGATGCCTTCGGAGCACAAGCCAAGCCCTAGCCGATGCAACCCCTGACGAGACAACAGAACTTCCCATTTTATGACGAGCACCAGCCTCCATAAAAGGATATTGATTTTCGAAAATCCATCCACCTTCTGGGCATTCCATTAAGGAGGGCCGAAAAGCTACATTAAAAGAGGCAAGAAATAAGTCCTTGATGCAGCCAATAGTGCGGTGATCATTGGGGAAGAAAGATGGAAGACGCACAAAACAAAAGAAACGGAAGAAAGAGGAAGAAAATCTCTTCTCTCGAAATTTAATTCAATAAACTCGGAAATGACTAACTACAATGAAGGCCAAGGCCTTTATTTATAGTGTAAAAGCCTTAATTCGAAAGTAAAAAGAATCCTAAACAAAGATACAAAAGAAATCCTAAACAAAATCAAAAAGAACAAAACGAAATAAAGTCAAAACTAGACTCCTAATTGGACTAGGAATCCTAGTAATCTTGCGCGCTCTCGTAAGCCTATCAAACAATTTAATTAGGCTCCGAAATTTGCAATGACGGCAAAGCGGTCAAGCCTGTAAGGCTCGAAAAGAGGTTTCCAGAATGGGGTTATAATAAGAATTCTGACATCGAATGACAAAGTTATAACTATTCTAGCTCGACAGTGTTAGAACCCTGCAGGAATCAATACAATCAGGTTGAATTTGCACCATTTCGGGTCCAATCCCTCAAATCCATGTATCTATTAGCTATGGCGTCTGCGTCATCCTCCCCTGGCTGGAAGAAACTCATCCTCGAGTTAGAAACATCTTCATCTGATGAATCACCTGCATAAGAAATCAGATATTTCACGTTGAACACATCAGAGATCTGAAGATGACTTGATAATTTCAACTGATAGGCATTGTCATTGATCCTTTTAATTATCTCAAAAAGACCCATCTTTCGTTGGCTCAGCTTATTGTATTCTCCCACCGGATACCGATCCTTGGTTAGAACAGCCCATATATAGTCGCCGACTTCAAAAGTCACTTTCTTTCTATGCTTATCTACAGCCTCCTTGTACTTAGCATTATTGGCTTCAATCCGCTCTTTTATTTGATTGATGAATAGCCTGAAGGTCTGCAGCTAAATCTTTAGCCTCTGCACTAGATCGTCCTCTGAAATTGATCGGGATTAAATCTAGAACACTGCTCGGATTCAATCTATAGATAATCTATAACGGGCTGTAGCCTATAGTCCTGTTCACGGAATGGTTGAACGCAAACTCAGCCTGTGCTAAGGCCAAATCCCACTGCTTTGGGCGCTCTCCAGCAAGACTCAACAAAATTCCCAAGCTTCTGTTGACGGATTCGGTCTGTCCATCTGTTTGAGGATGATAGGCTGAACTGAATTGCAACGTGGTTCCCAAACTCCTCCACAAACTCCTCCCAAAGTAGCTCACGAACTTTATGTCTCGGTCAGATGTAATGGATTTGGGTACTCCATGGAGACACACTATATCTTGGAAGAATAATTGAGCAACATTTGAAGCATCCATGATCTTCCGACAGGCAATGAAGTGAGCCATCTTCAAGAATCTGTCTACCACGACCAGCACTGAATCACACCGTCTCTGAGTAACAAGTAAACCCAAAATGAAATCCATACTGATCTCTTCCTATGGATGGTCTGGAACATGTAAAGGGGTGTATAATCCTGCATTTGTTGTGGTCCCTTTTGATACTTGACAAACCCTACATCGCTTCATAAATCTGGTTACATCACGCTTTAATTTTGGCTGGTAGTATTTGTTATGAATGAGTGTGAGAGTCTTGTCTCTGCCAAAATGTTGTTCATTATGTAGCTCTTGTAAAATCTTTTCTCACAGGAAACAATTGGAAACACATAGCTTCACATCTCGAAACAAAAACCCATCATGCAACTGGTAATCAGTTGAGGTATGAGAATATACCCCTTATAGAATTCGGCCAAAGTCGGGGTCACTGTCATAGCGGTCTTTCAGAGTATCAAATCCAATCACCTCCACACGAAAAACTCCTAGCAACTTGGCTGTCCGGCTTAATGCATCAACCATCCGATTCTGAGCACCAAATTTGTACTTCAGAATAAAGTGGAACTCTTGCAAATAGTTCACCCACTTGATATGCCTGCGGCTCAGCTTTTCTTGTCCATTGATGTATTTGAGGGCTTCATGATTAGTGTATAAGATGAACTCCTGAACTAAATAATGACGCCACAGCTGAAGTGCCCTGATCACCACATAAAATTTCATATGATAAGTTGAATAGTTCAGCTTAGATCCGGACAACTTTTTACTGTAGAAACAAACAAGTCGCCCCTCTTAACTGAGAACTCCATCGACTCTAGTAGAGGATGCATCACATTCCACCTCGAAGACCTTGGTGAAATCAAAAAAGGTAAGGACATCAGCAAAGGTGATCTTCAATTTGATTTCTTCAAAAGCAACCTGTGCCTCAGGTGTCCACTGGAATCGCTATCCTCTCATGCAATCAGTCACAGGAGACATTATCGAAGAAAAACCACGAATGAATCTGCGATAGAAAGATGCCAAGCCATGGAAACTTCGGACTTCAAAAATGCTGTGGCACTGGCCAGTTTTGAATAGCCTGAATCTTGGATAGGTCAACCTGCAGCCCCTTAGAATAGACGATATAGCTCAGAAAGGTCAAGCTATCCGCCATAAAACTGCACTTCTTGGGATTGGCAAATAACTTCTCTCTTCTCAGGGTGCTAAGAATCTCCGTAAAATGCTGCAAGTGATCATCTAATATAGGACCGTAAATAAGTATATCGTCAAAGTAAACCACAACAAATTTACCAATATATGGCTGTAGCATATGGTTCATCAATCTCATGAAGGTATTCGACGTGTTGAAAAGTCTAAATGGCATCACCAGCCACTCATACAAGCCTTCCCTCGTTTTGAAGGCTGTCTTCCACTCGTCTCCAAGTCTAATCTGCAACTGATGGTAACCACTCTTCAAATTGATCTTGGTGAATATCTTGGTCCCAGCAAGCTGATCAAGCATGTCATCCAGCCTCGGGATTGGAAACCAGTATTTGATAGTGATCCGATTGATGGCTCGACTGTCGATGCACATGCACCATGAACCATCTTTCTTTGGAACCAGCAGGGCAAGTACTACGCATGGACTCATGCTCGGATGGATGTATCCTTTGTCCAACAGCTCTTGGACCTGTCGCTGCATCTCCTCATGTTCAGTTGGGCTCATGTGATATGCCGACTTGTTCAGTAGACTTGCTTCGGGAATAAGATCGATGTGGTGTTAAATATCTCGTTCTAGTGGCAATTCTATAAGCAAGTCTTTAGGGAACACATCAGCAAATTTCTTAAGAATAGGACGTACCTAGAGTGGAATGCTATGCTCAGCTAATTCGCCCTTCTCCATCATCGCTAGCAAGTAACCGGCCTCCTTTGCCTCCTTTAGGCATGCATGTTTTGTCAGAAGATTAATATTGGACTCTAATTTCGGTTTGGATAAATCTTCTTCTTTCATTAGCGTCAGGGTGATCTTTTGATTATCTTTAAAGAATATATATGTATTCTATCGGCTATCATGAGTGACATTGCGGTCATACTGCCGCAGTCTCTTCAGGAATAGATGACAGGCATCCATGGCTACAACATCACACCAAATACTATCGTAGTACTTTTGCCCGATGGAGAAAGATACAAGGCAGCGACTATCGAAAACGACTTCACTTTCTTTTTTGAACCATGAAAGTTTGTATAGCCAAAGGTATTTTTCTGTTGACAGATTCAGCTTCTTGATGACCTCCTGAGAGAACATTTTCGCAGCTACCGCCATCGATGATTACCTTACAAACTTTATTGGCAATGGTACAACAAGTATGAAAAATTTTTGTTCACCTCCAATCCTCTTCCTCTTCTTTTCTCCGAACCAACAAGCTCTTTTGCACAACGAGGGCTTCTTCGCTATCCCCAAAAAGTACAGAATCATCCTCCTCATCATCAGTTTCATCATATGTAGGTTCCTAATCTTCATCAGCAAGTTCTTCTTCAATCAATAGCTGTTTCCCAAGATGACCAGCAAGTTTCCGGCATTCGTTCTAGATATGTCCAACTTCGCCACAATTAAAACATCTAATCGTGGAAGATCCTACTTGAACTGGTCTGAGGGCCTCATATCAGCAGTACGAATAGAAGGGGCAAGGGCTGAGGTTGGGCCTGGGTTGCACCGCATATCTCTTTGATTGTCAGTTATCGATGCTCGATTGCTTTGCAGGAGAGGTTCAGGTCGGGGAAAAGGTCTTCACCGCAATTGCTCCTTAGCCACCACAGCCCACTGGTATGCTTTTTTGATTGTCCGCATGGTGTGAAGCCACAGGACGTCTTGGATCTATTGCCGTAGACCTCCGAGATATCGCGCGACCATCTGCTCCTCGCTTTCTGGCAGATCGTTTCGCGCCACTAGCTGATAGAACTCCGTATATTCATCAATAGATATTGGGCCTTGCCGAAGATTCTATAGGCGCTAATACAAGGTTTGGGTGTAGTTGAACGGTAGGAACTGCTCCCTCAATGCCTTCTTCATCTTCTCCCAATCTTGAATTTTTGGTTTGCCTCTGCACTCTCGGGTTTTCTTCAATGGTTGCCCCCAAGCAGAAGCACAATCAGTTAATTTAAAAACGACAAGTTTTATCTTTTTGTTGTCAGGAACCTCTTTGTATTCGAAGATGCGCTCAATCTGATCTAGCCAATCGAGAAACACCTCCGTTTGTAGATTATCCGAATATTTGGGTAAATCTATCCTGATTGAGTCGAACCAACAGGTTGATCGCTCGAATAATTCTCCGCGACCCTCTCGTCGGCGTATGGGAAGATCCCTATGGAAGGGATTTTCAAAATATGAAAACTCTCCTTCAGATCTGCGATCATCAGGTTCCGCCTCAGATCTTGCATCTTGGGTTTCCAACTGCGTAAGACACGCAGTTAGATCCACCAATTGTCTCCTCAAATCTTCGCACTCCAACATCAGATCTCGTTCTCGTTGCGTAATTTCTTCATAAGCTGCCGCTTGATTTGTAGGTTGGATCTTCTTGCGACCATCGCTAGCCATCTGAGCTGTAGGGAAGAATCAGTACACATGGATGTGAAGGGCTCTGATACCAACTGATACAACCAATAGCACGGCGATCAATGGGGAAAAAAGATGGAAGACGCACGAAACAAAAGAAACAAAAGAAAGAGGAAGAAAATCTCTTTTCTCGAAATTTAATTCAATAAACTCGGAATTGACTAACTACAATTTATAGTGTAAAAGCTTTAATTCGAAAGCAAAAAGAATCCTAAACAAAGACACAAAAGGAATCCTAAACAAAATAAAAAAGAACAAAATGAAACAAAGTCCAAACTAGACTCCTAATCGAACTAGAAATCTTAGTAATCTTGCGCGCTCCCGTAAGCCTGTCAAACAATTTAATTAGGCTCTGAAATTTGCAGTGACAGCAAAGCAGTCAGGCCTGTAGAGCTCGTAGAGAGGTTTCCAGAATGGGATCATAATAAGAATTCTATGAATCGGATGATAAAGTTATGGCCGTTCTAGCTCAGTAGGTGTTTGAACCTTGTAGGAATCAATATAATCAGGTTGAATTCGCACCCTTTCGGGTCTGATTCCTTAAATCCATGTATCTATTGGCTATGACGTCTGCGTCAGTCCTCTAGAAAGGCGCAGGACCTTTCTGTGGAGGACAATGCATTACAAGCCCCCAAACGACCAACACCGCAGTCTCACGGTCGGAGCGGTGGGATTTTCTAATACCACCTATGCCAAAGCAAGATGCTTGCTAAGAAGGAAGATCTCGCAAGATAGAGAGGAGCGTCGATAATCCTTCGACACTGGACAAGACGGTGCCAACACGACATCGTGAAAGATGACCAAGGCAATACCAATCCCAAGTGGCAGAACCCCTACTTATAGGAGGCAGGCCCAGGCACGTTCAAATGTCCCACTGATCGTGCGACAAATGTCGCCATCCGAAAGGCCTCAGAAACTGCACCTCCTAGAAAGCAAGCATCAGCATTAAATGCGAAGCCCCACCAAGTTTCCAAATTGTATGGTTCTCTGCTGCACAACCCCTAAGGCGAATCATCATTGTCACTAATCTATGGAAAGTGAAACGGCATCAATCAGCATCCAACGCCTAGCATGCAAACAAGCCCACCATTTTCAAAAGTTCATTCACCGCATGTTGACGAAACGAATAAAAGATTAGTGCCCTACAAGCAATCGCAAAGTCGATGCGATAGGGGCTTTTCTGTATGATCTTCCAACTCATGTAATGACATGAGGCATTTTGTTTCATCATTTGCCGTATCTTATCTCTCTTTAAGATTATAATGAACCCCATATATTAGAGCAATGATTTTAGGACCATGATGAGATCATGTCGGTGAGATCTAAAATCCAAAAATCCTAATCTAAAATATTCCCAATCACTGAATCATTAAGTCAGAGATCAATGTTCTGGATAGACTGGCACATCCTATATATGCCCGATGGATGAAGTAGCTGATCTCAGTCACTTGTATGGAAACACTAATACAATGATATGGATACTCATTAGAGAACGAGTTTACTGAATTGATTTACAGAGAGAACATCAAATAAAGTCTTACTTACATGTCACAAGATGGTTCTCTAGTAGGAGTTGTACAAATAATCCTTAGACCTGAGATCACCATGGTACCTTATGCATATGAATCCATATTTTAGTTCATACTTATTCAGGACTAAGTCATGTATGGGATGTTCTGGATATGGTGGAATGTGTATGAAGATTGTGAGTCGGTCAATAAGAAATCGATCACTCCTAGTGAGAGAAGATATCATCCTATGTATTATCATCTCTAGATGACTCAGAAAGTCTTTGATCAAAGCAGAATTGTTGACGCAGAATCGGGTCGTCGTCGGAGTCCGCTGGAGTGAAGGCCGATAAGGTCGCCGCCGGGGACCTGCAAAACAAAGTCCCGTCCGGAGCCGGTGGAGGGAGTGGCTCCGGCAGGACCCTCCGACGATCAAGTTAGCTCTGGCCAACAGGAATGGAGTGCTCGAAAATAAATTCCGGAGCTTTGGAGGAGAAGAGGAGAGCTTAGAGATTAGAGAGATTTTTTTTTTAACGTATCTGGAGGGTCCTTTTTATAGCGGAGCTTGATGGCAGCTGCGTGCTGGCGGGCCGCTCGAGGTTCGGCAGAGTCAGTCTCACGGGAAGGTGCCGTGTGCGGCGGGTTGATGGTGACAGCCATCACTGCCTGATAGCGGGTCGCCATCGCTCGCGACGGACTGATGGTGATGGCTGCAGAGCTTGCGGCGGACTGATGGTGATGGCTGCAGAGCCAGCCGAATGAAGGGTTGAAGACCTTCGTCGCGTGCCCATTTTGGAGGAACTCGGGCTCCTGAAAAGGAAGCTTGGAAGGAGTTCGGCTCCTATAGGCGTCCAGCCGGAGGTATGCGGCTAAGGGACGACCGCTGAGGAGTTCGGAAGGAGCTCGGTCGGTGAGAGGTCCGAAGGAGCTCGGCTGAGGTCCGGTTGAAGGACTTCGGCTGAGGCCCGACCGTTGGGAGTCCGAAGGAGCTCGATCGCTGGAAGTTCGATCGAGGGACAACCACTGAGGAGTTCGACCGCTGAGAAGTCCAAAGAAGCTCGACTGAGGCCCGGTTGAAGGACTTCGGCTGAGGCCCGACCGTTGGGGTCCGAAGGAGCTCGATTGCTGGAAGTTCGACCGAGGGACAACCACTGAGAAGTCCGAAGGAGCTCGGCTAAGGCTCGGTTGAAGGACTTCGACTGAGGCCCGGCCGTTAGGATCCGAAGGAGCTCGATCGCTGAGAGGTCCGAAGGAAGGGCAGTTCGGCTAAAGCCCGTCTGCTGAAGCTCTTCTGCGGCTACTAGTTGCATCGAGCTGGACATCGAACTAGACTTCGGCGGGAGCAGGGTTTATCCCCAATACAGAATAAATATTAGAAAAAATTTCTAATATTTCATTATTAGAGTCATCATTGATTGATGGATAATCGATATAAATATGCAATTGAGTTTGACATGAATCCATATTCATAAACATATTTAGAATGCAAGATGATCGAAGGATTGAATTGCACGGTAACTTGCTATTAAAGGATATATTTGGTATTTCTACCAAATTTCACATCTTTCGGATTGGCATGATATGTTGCTAGACGTCAATCTTGTTTTGTAGATTCTTATAAATTAAAGAATTTATTTTATGAATCAATTAGGAGTTCTAATTGGTTAACTTGGGTTGACATGTTTTTGACCTAAATTGATTAAAAAAATTCTAATCAAACTAGGTCAACATACACTTGAACCTACTACTAGCTAGATGTGGAACCTAATGGATCACACACATTAAAGAATTAATCAAGAAATTTATTTGAATTTTATTAGGGTCAACAGATTCTAATTGAGTTGCTAATTGGCATGCTAGCACATGTTGGCTGACCCAACTCTTAACTAAATTGGATTTGGTTCGAAACCTTATTATTTGGCTAACCTTTTGAGTGAGACTTGGATTGGATCAAGCCATGAGGGGGCTGCCAAGAGTTGGCGCCTCCTAGCCTCATCCACACGCCCAAAATGAAGAGTCCATGAGACTCTTCTCATTGTTGGCGCCACAAATAAGTGGGCGCGGGTTTTTGGTGTGGAAAAGGATTAAGAGTCCTTCTGCATTGGTTCTCTGACCCCCTCTCTCTCTCCCTTTCCACACCTATTGGATAGGCCTTATCATTATCCACGCCCCTTGGGTGGCATGGAGTGATTTATTCTCCGAAGAGACACGAGGAATATTCAGATATGTGGTGCCAAGAGTCCTTCTACTTGAAAACTGGTCAGCACCCCCTTATCCATTCTCTCATCCATCTAACGAGGATTGGATCTGATCCAATACCTCATGGAAAAGATGGGAGGCTTATCTAAATAAGGAAAGTTATATATATGACTTTCTGATGCCAAAACAACGTATCATGCATCCCTCGGAGTCCTTCTGCATGAACTTATTTGAATCATCGTAATTCAGATAAAGGGATGCCCAGATTGGAATGCAATCGTATATGTGGCGCCTCCTCTCTTCTTATAAATAGGACTCATATCTAAGAGTCCAAAGCAATGAAGTCTGAGCAATTCTCTTCCTTTTCTTGTTAAGACAAGGTCTTTCTTATTAAGATAAGAAGTCTTCCATTAAGACGAGTTTAGGAAGAGAATTAGGAAAGACTAATAGAAAGAATAAAAGAGAGGTCTAGAAGAACTAAAATCCTAGAAAGGCTACAAGAATTCTTAAAAAATAATGCAGCAAGTAAGGTTTCAAGAAGAGTGCTTCCTTGATCGTGTTCCTGTGTGAATCACCGTTGGAGGGCGAACACTTTGATGCCTTGTAAAAGTGATTCATCACCAAATCAGATTTAAATTTGGTATGCTTCCTAATTTCTACCTTTTATATTCAACTTTGATTGAAATCAACAAGGGGATCATGGGTCTAAGGTTTCGGTAACTGTGAGTTTCATTAAAAAATTTTAGAAATCCAAGCTTTCACTGCGGCACCATAACCCTATAACGAGTGCTTTGGATAAGGCCAAGGGAGATCTTGGCTCAGGCCCGAAAGCTGACCCTGCCGAACCATCCGGACCATTCAAGCACTTGATCGAGGCAAAGAGCCAACCAACACCAAACATTGCAAGAAGCAAAAAGCTTCATACGTGTTGGGGATAAACCCCGCTCCCGCCGAAGTCCAGTCTAATGCTTAGCCTAATGCGACTGGTAATCATGGAAGAGCTTTGATTGAAAATTCTTCCTCCAGCAGCCAAATCCCGGCCGAACTTCTTTGGCAGCTGAACTCCTCCAGCAGCCGAACTCCTTTAGTAGTCGAACTCATCCAGCGGCCGAACCCCTTTCGGACTCCCTCCAGCAGCCGAACCCCAGCCGAACTCCTTCAAGCACTCGGACTCCCTTCAGCGGCCGAACTCCTTCCGGACGTCTCCTTCAGTCGGATTTCTACATGAGCCGAACTCCTTCCGAACGTCTCCTTTAGTCGAATTCCTCCAAGAGCCGAACTCCTTCCGAACCTCTTCTTCGGTCGGATTTCTACATGAGCCGAACTCCTTCCGAACATCTCCTTCAGTCGGATTTCTACAAGAGCCGAACTTCATCTGAAGTGGATTACTTCGAGATTTTAAGTAGTATTCCTCCCAGATGATCCCCTCTAGCCGTATTTCCTTTAGAAATCCGAACTTCTCTTGAATTGATATATGTCAAAGTTCTTCACCAACCAACATCTGCTTTCTCTGGACTTTGACTATTAAATCTCAATGAACAGACGATCCCACTACCGAACGATTACGACTGTCATTTATCAGGATGGTTACGACTGTCATTTATCAGTCTGCTACAGGTGACCCCACTACCGGATGGTTACAACAGGCTCTGTCTAGAAAAAGAGACCCTTCAGATACATTTTCTCTAAGCTCTCTTCTCCTTTCCAAAATTCTGCTGAATTCTTGCCTGACACTCCATTTCTGTTGGCCAGAAGAGCTAACTTGATCGTCGGAGGATCCTGCCGGAGCCACCACCATCAACTCCGGACGGAACTTTATTTTGCAGGTCACCGACGACGACCTCTTCTTCTCTAACTCTAGCTTGATCCGGCGTCAATCAGATTCTGCACCAACAATATGAAAGGCAAATACAATAAAAATGCCTTTTTTTCATTAACTAAAAAAATTATTTACAAAGTGACGCCAAAAATAAGGCGTCGAAAAACAAGTACAAAAAGGAAGACCTAGTCTTCGTCCGAGGAAAATGCCCCGACTTCTTTGTCACTATTCCCAAAGCAAAGGCTTCTCAAGTCCAGCTTTGAGACCATCCAATGCAAACATACCTTGCAGTCTTGGAACCCCTGGATGAAGGCAGCCAAAGACGCTTCGACAAAATAGTCCTCAAAATCCATTGAAACCATGGACTCCACTATGCACATATACCTGACCTTGGCGGGAATCTCAACTATAGCCTCGACAGTACCCTCGAGCAAGCTAGGGTTCGCCTTGAGCCTTGCCGACCCCTCTAGAAGAAGGCAGGGTCTGATCAGAAAGATGAGGAGGGGCCCGAAACAATTCTGAGGCAGCCGATGCAGTAGGCTCGGACTATGACCAACAGAAAGCAAGAGGCTCCGACTAGGTGCTCCTCACCCTCTTAGACGAGGACTCCCTGCTCGAGGAGCTCATCTTCTTCTTCACTACCATTTTGATGGATGATAGCGATGACTTCATGACTACAAGATATAGAAAAGAGAATCTTCTCATGATGGCTACGATGATGAGAGAGCAACTAGCAGTTGGATGGCAAGAAATCCCACCAGACGAGTGGTTTATTTATAAGGACCATTGACAATGCGAATTCGGTCTTCAGATTACCAAATCTTACCATTTGACCAGTCTTGAAGCGACAGATCTTGCAACTCTTCATCGCACCTTTATCCGATCGAGCCACATGAGACAACTTGCAAAGTGCACCTCGGAATTTATTGCCACTTGCTACATGGCAGCCCCCAATAAGTCTGGAGGCAATCTCCAAATTTCTTCTCTCGGAAGCATCGCCCAACAACCCCTTAAGTTCCCTCTCTAATAAAGACAACATGAGTCGCGAAATGACACATCTTAAATTCTCAGAACTCCTCCCTTTCAAATGCAGTAATATAAATACACGCAAAAGGGAACTGAGTCAGTAACTCAACTACCAAGGCAACTACTTTCTTCGCTTGAAGCTCAAGGGGCCACTTCGAATTCGAAAGTAGAGAGCATCTATTACAGGAGAACTCCCCCCCCCCATCGGGATCAATCCTCCATTAACGCGCCCATAAGATAACATGGTAAATCCATGCCGAATGTGAACCTAGGACCCCCAACTTGACTACTTGCACGGGTCAAGTCTGCACCTGACGTCCACGACTAACAACATCAACTCAGAGAAAGTGGGAGAGATTCTTCCCTCACCAAAAGGCCAGAATATGATCAAACGGCCTGCACTGCTAGGCCTAACAAACTCACAAATTCCGACTAGTAGCCTACAGGCTCAACCTCCATCCAAAAGAGGTACAAAGGAGACTCTCAAGTAAGAAAATAAGGGATAAGCACAAGCAAGGGGAGGAAAAAGAAGAACACTCTCCACTCTCTCAGCTCTCATCTCCTTTTCTCTCTACTATTCCCAAGGCTCCGGCTAACTTAAGCATCGGAAGGTCTTCCGTCAGAACACCCCCGACAAGTGTGAACTTCCTTTGCAGATACCCTTCGGCGCTGTGCATCCAAAACGGCATCCAGCTCTAGCCACATCAGCAGCCTTCCGGAGCCCTACAGCTACACAAGGGTATGATTGATCTGTTCTAAAAGCCTCACAATTCAAACAAGTCTCATGCAACTTTTATAAAGTCATTTTAGATAATAGTCTAAGTACCTTTAAAGAAGCCAGCCAAGAAACCATCCAGAAATGAAGGTTTATAATGATCAGCTTATATTATTACTTTCTAAACCTTGACCTTAAAAAATAGACTGATTAGCAAATGCTTGAATCTCATTTGTTAAAACTTTTTTGCCATAAATTCTTCCAAGAACTCTCATCCCAAGAGTTTCTTGTTATTTCAAATCTGGAAACAACTAATCACTTTCTCATTATCATATCTTGGTGCCACCAAGAAGAATTGATCCTCTTTGAAGTCCTCTACCTAGATTCCAATTCCTTCATGCCTTTAGAGAAACATCAAAGAAGTCTAACTTTCAGTGTGCCTTTAGTTGTCCAGTCCAATTTAGCTTTCTGAGTCAGCATAGGTTCTACCATAATATTGATCTTCCATCTTCAACTCCTCACCTTAACAGTTAGCTCTCTTTTCTTCAAAAGATTCTCAAGACCAGCTCTAAGTAGTTCTGATTGATGCTCTTAAGAAAAACATTCTCAAATCTTCAGATTGCTAATAAAAATATATACATCAGGTTTTTCCTAATCGGTTCCTACCAAGCTTTGTTCATCATGTTCTTAACATCAGCATGCTCACTCTCAACATTCGAATATCTAAAGAGTCCAAGCATAAAATCAGGGTGATTGGGTGAATGACATATTATATCGCTGGCACCAGGAATTCAAGTCCCAGCAGGATGTCCCGCGAGACATTGGGACGGAGTATCATCCCGTGTATCAAGACAAGACCGTCCCACCATCATCCCAACATCCCAATTGACACACGTTGAGACATCCTTTGTCCCAAGTGTCTGGACGACTGGGATGTTGGCACGCCCCATTCCATGGAGAAATTAGGACAACCCCATCCCATGGGATTTAAAACCTCAGTTGGCACCTCTAGGATCAACTTGAACCATCTTAGATCAACGGAGGCTCTCTCTCCATTTAAGGTGTTAAGTCCACTTCAAATCTCAAGTCTCAATCTTTTAGAATTTTATTAGCATCCTCGAGGCCACCCAATCTCTATTAAGCATTCCATCCGGTTCCATTTCAAGCAAAAGGGATGGCATAGCAATGTAGAATTCACTATCACCTATTATCCACTCACCAACCTCCGAGAAATTCTTCTCAAATGGATCAACTCCCTTTGGCCACCCCTAGTCTTTAATAAATTTGTTCTTCTAACCCACGATTTTTTCCTCCGGTAACCACAAACCACTCAAATCTCCCTTTGAAGTCCCAATCTAATGATGACCCTTGTCAAAGGAGGGAGTAGATGGGGGAGTGGACTTGGGTGTGGATACAAGAAATTGGATATTAAAAAAGAGAGAGAGAACAAGGAAATACTTCAAAAGCAGGTGAAAGGACAAGTCTCCAAAGTGTTCATGCTCCCTAGGTAGAAGTTTCTATTTACTAAGAGTGACCTTTTCACCTAAATGCTAGCATTCTCCACTCGATATGAACTCCAAGGAATTTCTCCAATTAGCATGCTTCTTGACATTCTTTTGCTAAACTTTAAAGCATTCTAGGTCCGTCATACTAACACATAAAGTGTCCCATTAGTAAATGGTCAGATAACAATATTTACTTGCTTGTTTCACACTCAGCTATCAAGTCCCTCCCATAAGTTCATGTACTTACCTTAGCTTTTTGTCGCTCGCTTGTTTTAGTAGAGAGATTCTCATTACTTGGGCCCTGCCGTCTTTATCCTCCTTCCTCATTCGAACATTGTTCTTTTCTTGCTTTCCATAGGTTTCATGATGCCATTGGTGAGATTAAGAATCTTTCATTGAAGTGGTAACATGCCTCCCATCTCTCACTAACTATTGGTCTCCTTTCATAGTCTGCCAAGCCTTTTAGGTCTCCATTATAAAAATGATAGCCAATCTCTAGCATCTCTTTAGCATCAAATTCAATACAAACATTCACAAAGGCAAGACTTGTTCTATCTCAATTGGTTAATCTATAAACCCCGGTTTCCTAATAACACTCGAGGACACTTGATGATGTTTCTAGTACAAGGGCAGAGGGCATGGCATGAGAGTCTCACTTAAGTGGAGCAAACTTAGAAGGACCTTCTTTGATTTTTTACCTTTAGTCCCTTTCTACCATCATCTATGAATTGAACACCCAAACACGCCCCTTCCCCCACTAACACTCTTCCACAATTCTTTAGCATGGCACCCCTTCCCCTCCCTCCAACAAAAAATAAAATAAAACAAAATATACAAAAAAAAAACTCCAAAAAAATTTATAGAGATGTTTATGACTGCAACAAAACACCTCCTTTAAGAACTTAATTTGCATTGGCAAACTTAAATAACAAAGTGCATTCCAGCCTTATTCCCACTAAAGTTTGCCTCCAAAATTGTTCAACTCCCTAAGCTTCTCCTCATCAAGGTTGCAATTTTACACCTATCAGTCACCTCGAGGGGAAAAAGAAAGAAAAGAAAGGTAAGCCTCAACACCTACCTCCCTCCACCAAACAATAAAGATTTTTGCAAGTCCGGCACATTAGATTAACAAGACTATTTACGAGTTTTCTTCATATAAGGGGCACTGATCCACTAGTCCTCCCTCCACCCCACCCCCAACCCAGCCTGAAAAACTAGAAAATCCCCAAAACTTGAATACTTCAGAGAAGTTCCAATCCTCAGGCTGCTCAAGCTCAATATTATGGCCATTACCATACCCTCTTGTTAAATTGGATGAAGAAGGGAAGAGACAACAAAATCTTAGCAAGGCACCCTTCTTTTTCCCTTGAAACAGAACAGAAGGTTTGCTACCCTGCACATTATTTGCTTTCTCAGAAAGAAACTAAAATGGCAACCCCTGGTCAGGTGTACTAGAAGGACTCTAAACTGTGCAGTCCACCAAATCCATGACCAACAAACGCACACCCTTAATGCGTTAGTTAGTGAGAGGTAAGCAATCCAAGCAAATATAAGAACAGCTCAAGGAATGACAATCTGATGGATGGAATACTATTCATGCTGATGATTAAGGAAGTCATCTAAGGTTGATACTTTGACATGTCCTTCCTTAACAACATACAGTGCTTTCAGCAGTTGATGGCTCCATTACCAATGATCATGCAATATCATGATATCAACAGCAAATATCAAGTGTCTAATATTTTCGCTGTAGATTTTTTAAGTGGTCCTATGAATCTAGTTAGCGGCCAGCCACTGGCAGATCCATGCACATAAAACTGGTAAGTGGTCTTCCTGATGCACATTTGAAATGCTTAATACGGGATTACTGGACCATGAATTGTTGGGGACCAGATCCCCCAACATTAAACTGCGCCATGGCTCATCGAGCAAAGATTTTGGTATCAATTTAGGGTATTTCACTCCATAAAGAACCAGATTTTTCTTTTACCCAGCACTGGTTTTCCAAGAAGTTAGAAACTTTGACAAACAAGCCCCATACTTTCACTGGTTGGTAAAGACCAAGCGGAAATCCTCACTTCTGCGCATATAACCCGATCAAGGACGAAACAAATGCCCCAGCAACGGAGCAAGAAGCAGCTTACCTCCGGACGATCGGACGCCGGGGGCAGGAGACCGAGAGATCTGGCTGAGCGAACGGAACTGAGGAGCTTCTCGCCGACCCGGGACAGATCCATCCCTCCACCCTGGAGGAAGAGCAAAGAGAGAAACAGCAGGGGGCCCGGGCTCTCGAACTCCTGGGTCGGACGGCCGCCGTCGAGGAACGAGGGGATTCCCGACGGATCCCGCCGCATCTCAGCTCCCACGTCCGGCGAGATCAGCCACGCCGCCGCCTCTCCCGCTTCCCATCAGAGGATGACGACGACGCCGAGGCGCGCAAGGGTTCGGAGGCACGCCGTCTTTCTCCGGGGGTGTTCGCCGGCGATCGGATCGGGGTCGGGGAGGAGTGGGGATTTAGGTGTTCGACGTCGGAGGTCAGAGGGGAAAAAGAGGGGGAAGCGAGGTTGAAGAGGAAGCGATGGACTGATGGATGTTTTGGTTTCTTGCTGGGTCGGAGAGACCTGGGACGAGCGCGGTGGTTTTTTCCTACGTGAACGGTCTCGGTGCATTTCTTGCCCTTTTCGCGTGGATGGATGGCTGGCACGAGGGGACGCAGTGTCAGGTCCCGACCGCTTCTGCGAGTAGAGAGCGTAGGGTCCACCGGCACCATCATGATGGTCTTGTGCTAACCGGTTACTACTTCAGATGTGGCTCCGCCAATTTGTCCGCATGGACCTTGCAATGTTTGCCGTTGCATTTGAGGGGGCAAGGTTTTCAATTGGAAGATTTCGATGTTTGGTCATTTATTACATCTTAAGATTGTCCATCTCCTATGCTAATAACACCACAAAGGTCGTTGGATACGTGGCTCCATGGTTACTACATAAAGGAAGGCCGAGTCAACTATACTTTGTGATTATCTTAGGGAGGTGAATGTGATTTCCACAATCTTTGTCCTTGATGTCAATTATTTTTCAGAAAAAAGTTGCTCTTTTGAATAGAAAAGTCCTCATGTTGTATTAGAAATGAAAATCAATGGGCTTGATCGAGTTTCGATCAAGTTGGCCTCGTATATTAGGCTTGGATGGCTTGACACGGACCTAACAAATCTATAAGGGTTTTCAATAGGAAGATTTTGGAGGTGAATCTCGATGTTCGGTTGTTTGTTAGATCTTGAGCTTGTCCATCTCCTACACTATGTAGAACTATGGATACTTAACTCCATTCTTACTATAAAGTGGTGGTCCAAGACTATCTATTCACCTTAGGAGGTCGATCTAATTTTCATTATCTTTGTCCTAGATCTCAATTTTTTCTGCAAAAAATATTGCCATGTTGAATGCAAAAATCTTCATATTATATAGATTGCTACGTTGAATGCAAAAGTCTTCATATTATATTAGAGATGGCAATCAATAGGTCTAGTCAAGTTTGGATCAAGTTGATCCCCTATATTCAAGTCTAGATGGTCTAAACCCTAACCACAACCAACCCGCACCCACAAGGCGGCAACAGCCTATTGACCCAGTTAAGGCCCAACCACATTCAATTTGGGGCTATATATTAAACTAGTATGCTATTTTTGTTTAGTTTTTGGACTATTTGTGACATAACCCATCTCTACTTTTAGTTCTAAATCATTACAAATGGCCCAATAGCTCATATATTAAAAAACTTTCTAGAATATATTTTAAACTGAATATATATGTATGTGTGTGTAATACATCAATCTAACAAAATTCAACTGCATAGATCTTAAAGCAGCCATAGAAAAAAAGAAAAAAAATAAGAAATAGAGAGAAAACTCAATAGGAGTCTTCTATTCTATTAAACTCCCGATCGGAGTCAAAATCTGATGTTGGGGAGGAGTCTAACTCCTCCCCCCTCCATCTCTATTTAAAGGGAAGAAGTATTTTCATCCTTGCCATCTGAAAATCAAGCCCAACTAAAGGATAAATTGCCAGAGTTTTCTTCCTAAAAGCTATCATTATGTCGACTAAATTTTAATCTTACCATCATCAGACAAGTCAAGTAACAACAAACTTTGATTGATCCTCCTCTCTTTCCTTACTCATGGGATTATAGATTCCAGTTGGCAATCATTGGATATTTCCTTAGAAAGCTCACCTCTATTTTTCCTGAGTTTCCATCCCATTTTTTTTGAATTTTCTGACACCAGAAGTTATTGCTAACCACTGGTCTGGGATCCACTAGCTACACCGTCATAGCCCCAATCAGCTGGAGCTATGCGGGTGGTGATCCATTATTATGAGAGAAAAGGGGGAAAACATTTCCCTATTTTACCAAGGAATCGTGAGAGAGAGAGAGAGAAGAAAAAAGGAAGGAAAAGAAGAAAAAAAGAGGAAAGAAAAAAAATAGAGAGATATTTTTCTCTCTTCTCTTCCTATCTTAGGTCTCTCTCTATGACTTTCTTTTTCTAGTTTCTTTCTCTACTTTCTCTCTCTAAAAAATCTCATTTTTTCTCTATATAAGTTTTTCTCTTTACAAGTGGCTCTCTTAAGATTGTTTCTCTTCCTATATGGATTTTATCTTTCTAAAATTGATCAAGTAAAGAGCTTTATTTTGATGATTTTGATCAATCTTAGTGAAAGATCCTAATCTATAGTCATCAGATAGCATGCCAGCATCCATCTTGGCCAGACTTGGATACTATTAGATTTAATATATTTGATCTTTATGGAGCTAATTATATATTAATCTGATTTTGATTAAATAAAGTTATTTGATCATATTGTCTTTTGATCGTCGAGTATTATGTTGGCCTTCATCTTGACTCTTGTTAGACACTACTAATTGGATCACTCTTGATCTCTGCTAAATCACCTATATCCTAATCTAATTTTGATCAAATGAAAGTTAGATAATTGGATCGATTGAAACTATTGAGTACGACTATTCATCAATTTTATCTTTCTTAATTATCTGTATTCTTTTTAATTAATGGACTTGATTCTATATAAGAATATAGTTGTCTTGACAAAAAGATGTCTAACAGTAGGATATTACAATATAATATATGAATTAAAGATTCTGAAAAAGAATTTATAGAATTATATGAATTTATTGAAGTACATGTGAGGTAAGTAATATGATTCTTTTTTTAAATTTATTGATAAATTATATAATATCTATATTATTGAATTTTGAATCATATTATTTTTGATTGATAAATATGAAGCATAATAATTATTTATTAAATCTATTATAGAATACCATTGACGCATTATCAATTATATTGATTTCATTATAGAGTTGGACCAATTGATTTTAATTTTGGATGGTTTTATATATTGTTCAATTGAAATATGAAATTGATTTTATCGAAAAGAGATATTTGAATCGAGAAAAATTTTGGCTCGTAGCTTGACTATATATCAAAATTCTACCAATGGGGGTTATATGTTGGCATATCGATACCTTGCTAGTAGGGATTATGTGTTGATATATCGATATCCTGCCAATGGAGGTCATGTACTGGTACATTGATACCCAACTAGTAAGGATTGTATGCCGATGCATTGATATTCTGCCAGTAAGGATTGTGCGCTAACACATCGATATCCTACCAATAGGGGTTATGTGCTATATATCGACATCCTGCCATCAAGGTTATCCACTAGTATCGATACCCTATCAGTAAAAGCTATGCGCTGGTATATCGATATCCTACCAATGGAAGGTATACATTGACACTTTGTCTACTTTGAGCTCATCTGGCCTAGCCATAGGGTATAAGTATAGTCATAGTTTGTGGCTGTCAAGGTGAACCAAAAAATTAAAAGAAATTGATTTATGAATGAAAATGAATTCAAAAAGATCGAATTCATATGGATTTTATTTTGATTAATGCTATATGTTTGAATTGATACATCTTGCATGCTTATTTTAATATACTATTATTATTGAATTTATTTTGCTAAAGTATACACTGCTTACTAGATTGTTTAGCTCATTATTCTATAGTTTATTATTTTTATAGATTCAAAGGACTAGCTTGACTAGGAAATTCACTATGGAAGAGCAAATTAGAGGCAGACTTTGATATTTTTATTTTAAATTAGAATTTATTAAAATTTGATACATGACTATTGAAATATTATTTTATAAAACTTTTGATTTAGTTATTTGAATTAAAGTTAAATATTAATTATTTGAATTTTATTCCACTATTACTTCATGATATTATGATGAAATGTCTTACGTGCTTGTGGAGAGAGTTCTCCGAGTATGCAGTAGTTGCTTTGACCTTTAGCTTGCTATCTCGGATCGGGAGCATAATAGTATGTGTGTGGATATATAATAATACTACAATCCTTCTCTAAGATCCTCTATATTGAGGGCCCTAATCCAACCCAACTTGATCTTAAGGAGTCGGGATTGGCCAACCCATACCCCAACCATAAACTCAATGGATTAGGTTAAGCAGGTTGAATCTAAGTCAAGTAAATAGGCCACGTTAAAAAAGCCACCCCCATATTTCATAAGATTATATTAAGTTTCTTTTTTTTTTTTTGGGTAAGGAGTTGTAACCATTACTTACCAAACCAAATATAATTAAAAAGTACAGAAGGGCTTAAAATAGCAAGCCAAATCGGAGCAAAAATGAAACACAAGTACAAAATAAATACAAAGAAGAAAGATGTATGAATACAGAAAATCTATCCAGAAGTATAACCCATGTATTTATACTATATCCCAAAAAGAGCTGCGATGGAGGAGCTGACTTCGGTAAGCAAAAAGTATGCATAATAATATAGTGGAAGACCAACAAATAACCGCTGTGGACTATAGTTTTGAATACAACATGAAGTAGAGCCCTTTAGAGAAGCTGTAGAAGTCTGAAAAACATAGTGTGAATATATATACTATAGAATTGTATTATATAGTTACTGTGAATGAGGAGTGACGGTAAAAAATTTGCATCAGCAACAAGTATGGAGGGATAAACATTGAAGTCTTTGAGTATCAACAATATGTTTCTTTTTTTATACTAAAGGGTATCATGGTAAGTTGATAAGAACATCTAGTGAAAGCAGAACCAATGTGAGCAAAGCATGATAACAGAATTTAATGTAGACTCTTGAACAACAACAAAATCCATATTCTATCTTTTTGAATAAACCCATAGTCCTCCCCATGAAGACTGTTTATGAACCATAGGCAGCGCAAGGTAATCATAAAGAAGACAACATGAGAACTCCTATTCAGATAAACACCGACCAAAATGTAGGTCATAGTTAAATGGTCTAAACATCCAAAACCATTGACATATCCTACTTATGAATAGACCATTATTAAAGGCATCAATACAGATTGATCAAGTCATCTTCACGTGCCAGTCCCTGCCCATAAACAAAGAACAGAAAGGAAGATTGCCTGCAACGGTGTGTTTGATGCAATAATATATGGAGAATAAGAATCCATATTATAATAACAAATAATAGGCGCTACAAATGAAGATGTCATCTTATCCAGATAATTAGTGTATAAGTTCCTAAAGATGATAGTAAAAAACTTCAAAGCAAGTTGATAAAATTATCCAGTGAATGCAGAAACAATGTAGCCATGACATGATAACATAAATTAATGTATCCCTTCCACAATCATTAGGCTTCCTATACAACCTTTCGAATGGACCTATACTGTACCCCATGTATAGTGTTGGTGAATCATAGGCCCCATAAGATGAGCATAAAAAAATAAACATGAGAAATCGTGTGTTCAAAGTGATAATCAGATAGACACCGATCAAAAGTAGGTCATGGTAAAATGGTCCAAGCATCCAAAATCATTGACATATCCTACCATTGAGTAAGAAATCATTGATGACATCAAAGAAAATTGATCGGGTCACCATCATGTACCATTTATCCATAAACATAAAATATAGAGGAAAATCACCCTAACATTGGTCATATATATATATATATATATATATATATATATATATATATATATATATGAGGCACTAGTATGATACCAAAACACACCAACATCTATGTAGCAATCATCATAGGTAGCCTGAATGAACAGCCATATAGTGAATTGAAGTAGAAAGCAAGCATACACTCCACAATAGTTAATGAGGCAACATGAAAATAAGTAGAACTGAATTAAATTCTTCATAGAGTAATAATTGAATTAAATCCCATTATATCAGTCTGTAAAATAGCATTAAATTGAGAGGGGGGATATAATACTATCCTCAAAGAGGCTATAGTCCCCATCCAATGCATTTTTTGTCACATAATCAGCTGCTTTATTTTCTTCTCGGTAAATGTGCAACACCTTCCAATCAAGATTGTTAGTTAGTCACTGATGAATGTCAGTTAATAAAGAGTATTGATGAGAAGTTAAAAAATCCGGAGATTTTAACCATTGAATAATAGTAGCTGAATCTCCTTCTAAGTGTATCGGATAGCTAGAAAACTCTACAAGGATAACATATAAAGCTAGCCAAGCAGCCGCAAGCCGCAAGTTCAGCATAAGATATAGTGAGTTTGTATAATAGTTTCCCTTCCGCACGTGGAAAGTTGCCAAAAGAGTCCCTTATTACTACACCCACTGAAACCTTAAGTTGAGTCACCACTGCATCAAAATTAATCTTAATAGTTTTAGTGGGAGAGGGTAGCCAAGATACTAAGGAATGAGGAGGCAACATGTAAGTAGGAAGACTACTCAAGTGCCATGATGGAACCATGGAAGAGTCTGATTCAACAAACAAAGAAATGTCTATCAAAACCTTGTGCACAAGTAGGTAAAGAGATGAACTAAATTGTTGAAAGATTCGCTTGTTCTAAGCTAATCAAATTTGACAAGCGAGAGTCACCGATATAGCTCTCCTTTTGACATCTATTTGACCATTAGAAACAAAGTTAATTAATGTCAGCAAATCCCTAGGAAGAAAATCTCTGCCTAGTAGCCTGTTGGAGCATTCCCTAACATTGAACAGCAAAAGAATAAGACATAATAACATGCAGGGTATCTTCCTAAACAATTTCACACAAATCACAGAAGAGTTGGGTAAAAGATAAAATGCCCCTTCAATGAAGCAGATGCTTATAGGGTAAGCAATTCCAATACAAATGCCACCAGAAAAACTTAACTCTTCTAAGAATAGTAAGTTTTCATATCCAAGAAAAATTATTAGATAGGCCATCCCCTACCGAAGGATTAAAAAGTGAATAAATATCAAAAAAGGAGACTCTAAACTGTCCATATGTGCCCCAACATAGCTGATCAGGCCAATTTTCTCTTGACGAAAGGATACCTTTGATTTGATTTATCATTTCAACTAAAAATAATGAGGCTAAAACCTCAGTATCCCACTACCTACTTGAATTAATAAGGCTCTGAACCATTATCTGATGACTTATATTATCAACATTAATAAAAGTAGACCATTTGGAAATAGGAACTATAGATAACTATAGGTCATGAAACACATCAATAGCTTCCCCAATACCAATCGACCATATGAAATATGGTTGTACAAGGGTTCCAACCTTATATATTTTAGACCATATTACAAAACAATGTCAGGTTTATGATATTGATTCCAAGTGCCCTCAAAGTGATATTTGGTAGAAATTTGCTAAGCCAAAAAAGATTGTGAATGAATAACAACATGAATGCCAATTTACAAAGAAATGTTGAGTGCCAAGCCTCTAAGGTAACTAATCCAAGTCCATCTCATTCCTTTAGCATGCAAACTATTGGTGCAGAAATTGGATCGTTGCTAGGAATGCTGGAATGGACGCCTGAGATCTTGCCAGCGAGACTTGCAAAATAAAGTTTTGACTAGAGATGGATGGCTTCCATGTGGATCCTCCAATGATCAAGCCAGAAATCTGGCTAACAAGAATAAAGTACTCAGGAGTTAGATAAATAGAAAAAGTAGAAGACATATCTAGAGAGTCCTATTTATAGATGAAGCTATAACAAATTAACGGTGACCACTATAATTGATTGTCAGTGAGCCATTCAAACCATTCTAATTCTGTTATAGAGAATGAGTGGACAATCATAACCGCCTAATAGTAGCCAGTAATAATCTGGTTATGGTGCAAGTGGAGAATATATGTTCATATTACTGATACTTGAAGATCGGAGGCTATCGAGCTTAACAACTGGTTATATGGGTTGAAATTGTGTTATAGAATCTGAGATCGGATAGGCTAAGTTTGGGAATCAGTTACCTGAGTTAGACTTGTGCTTTAGACTTTAAGGTTAGATGAGCTTGAGAGTTGGACGAGCGTCGAGCCTCTTGGCTGAAACTACGGTGGGGTTACTTCAATTGATTTGAAGATGATTGGTTGGAAGTTCAGTCATGTTCAAGACCAGATCTTGATGGGAATCGCTACTTTAAAATGGTTGCTGGCAAGCCTGAACTGAAAGTCAAAGTCGAAAACTTTGATAGATATTCAAGATCGGACATCAATGAGAAGTCACTGCCATTTCGAGATAAACTATCATCAGACTTGGACTAAAGTTTGGAATGTACCGAGCTCGGAGGTAAGCCTTTTAGGATCAATCAGAGCTTGGGAACTAGCTTGGCTGCATCTCAGACTAGACTGCATCAGATGTCGGATGATACCTTCAAGGGCTTGGCGGTATCTAATCTGCAAGGATTTCGGTAGGAGCTATTTTTCTCTCAACACATGTCCCTCTACTCCCGAGTTCAAAGTTTGGACGAAAAGAGTACTATAACTTATGACTGCTGAAGTCCAATCTTATTTTTTCACCTACGAGATGTAACATCTCTTGGAGAATCGAGCCAGTACAGCATTTTCATCATTATAGAATAGCTCGAGGCAATTTCACATTTTGAAACATCCTTTGATGCGGAGCTTTATGTACGACGTGATAAGTGTGCTGCTTGACATTAGCTATTCATAATGAGTCGAACTTGTGGCAAGCTCGAATAGGATGGTGATAATTTGGAATCATGGTAGTTCAGGGTTCTGTCGATTATTTAAGTCTCCCTTTGCTCTTGCTTTCCCATTTTGGTTTTTTCTTCTCCAACTCTTCCTATGCAATCGTCTTCCTCGACTTCGATCATCCTTGCTCCTCCATGCTTTTTCGGTCTAAGTCATCTCCTTCCCATCTTCCTCCTATGATTTCAACCATTCCATCAAGCCTTCCTCAATCCTAGGTTAGTGTTTTAACCTTTTTTTTTTTTTTTTTGTCTTAGCATCTTTCTCTTATTTTTTAGGGCTTTTTCTTGTGTATCTGTTCTTCCTTTACTTTATAGAATCTTTTGTTTGATTTTCTCCAATTTTTGGTTGATTTTCATATGATTTTCTCTTGATCTAAAATGGCTTCCCCTAATTCGGAGGTTTCTTGGTCAACTTTCAGAAATCCTTCTAAACCTAGACTCGAGATTGATTCCAAACCCAAACATGAGGTCAGACTGACCTTTGTACCTATTACCCTTGCTTCAACTCTCATTTTTGATGACCTATCCTTTATCCAAGCTTGGTTTAGGGTCCCCTCTGAGTACAAGCTTGAGCTACCAGGGCTGGATGGTAGAATTTATGCTCCTCCTCCAGGTCGGCTTGGACTATATTCAAAAACCTTTTGAGCTGGGCTTAGATTGCCCAGCCCATCCTTCATCCTTGAACTCTTTCAGTTTTACAATATGTATTTATCTTTAGTTGTCCCCAATTCCTTTCATTTTATTATGGGTTTCTTTGTTGTTTACTTCTTGGCCAAGGTTCAACCAACAATAACCTTATTTCAAGCCTTTTTCACTATCAAGAGTCATCCCTTGGCCAAAAATTGGTGGTACATGTCCCCATAAATTGGGACCAAGGTTTTGATCAAGGAAGCTCCTTTTTTCGTCCATGGTTGGAAAGAGCAGTTTCATTTCGTGTCTCATCCTACTATTGAATGGGGGCTTCCTCATTGGGGTCGGGCAAGAGAATTTTTCAAGGTGCCAGAGTTGTGGAAGTAGGACTTTGAAAATGCAAAGATCTTGTGGAATATAAGATCCCCCCGCTGGCTCAACTCTTGTCTAATTAAACTTTTTTCAACCTTTGCCCGAGTCCAATTGACCCCAAAGATATAAATTTGATTTTTTTTCTAATTTTTCATATTTTTCTGATCTCGGTTTGCTTGTACCTATAGAAATGATGCCCGAGAGCCGGCATTATTGCAGAAAGACTACTAGATGAGAAAAAAAAAGGGCTTAAGCATGGAAGAGGCATCAAAATGAGTGAAGCCTTCCGAGCCGAGTCCAGCTATTTTAGCTTTGCCTGCAATTATCAACTTAGAGGTCAAAGTGGCCTCACTGACTCCAATTGCACTACCTGAGATCGTCAAATCACCGGCCCCCATTGAAAAAAAAGAGGGGTGGAGAATGAAAGAAGAAGGCCCTCGCCGAGAAGCCTTGACTGTAAAAGGGTGCTGAGAAATTATGCAGTGATAATATTGATTGGGACATTGCTACTCTTGGTAGTTGGATGGTTATTCGAATCCTTCTGGAAGACAACCTACTCATAACTGAAGTAGAGAGAATCGGCGAGGAGCTTCCAGGATCAAAAGGAGCAAACTCTACCTTTCTTGAGGTAAGTGTTTCGTCGCTTGTCAGCTTTGAATATTTCATAGTGAGGAACCTAATTTCACTATTTGCAGGTGGGTCATTTTTTATTTATCATCATTGAGTCGATTGCCAACAATAAGGCCGAAGTTATCAAGGCCAAGAAAAATATCGAGGTTGCCAAGGCTGAGGCTTCTAATCATAAGGCCGAGGTTGAGCATCTTAAAGAAGTACTTAAAGAAGTAGAAAGAACTTCGATAGAGGCAAAGGAAGAACTAGCCGAGTCGAAAAGTGCTCTTGAAAGGGCAAAGTCTAGCTTGGTCTCAAAGAAGAAGAAGAGGAAGGCCACAAAATCTGAGGCTATTAAAATTAAAAAGGAGGAGGAGAAGAAAGTGATGGAGGCTAGGCACTTGGCAGTAAAAGAATTCAAGTCTTCCAAAAAATTCACTATAATTAAGATGCAATTTGCCGTGAAGCCTTCGAAGCTGTTTCGAGACCTGTCAGCAAAAGATTGTGAGACATCACCCCAAGCTAGACCTTGCTTGTTTGGAAGAGGAGCCGGGTGACCTCCCAGCCAAAGCCGATCTTCTAACTACCAATCCCTCTACTGAAGCTAGAGAGCCTACCGCAGTACCTCCAGCTTCTGAAGCTGAAGCCTGTCCATCCACCAGGGCTGAGTCGAGCTCCTCCACCATCCCTCAGTTCGAGATCGGGAACAACCCTTGATTGTATCTCTTCCTATTTCTTATTTATGTAATTAAAATTTTGAGCAATGAAATTTTATTTCTTCATACCTTGTCTTGCATGTTATGGCATGTTTGTTGATAGATTGCGATATTGTCGTTAAGACATCATATTTATTAGTTTAATTTTATTTTTTTAAATAATAAAAAATATAAAAAGCAGCGAGTTGGATCGAATCCATGGTGAAAGCAGTACTTTGATTTGATAACTTTGATTTTTATTAAAAAATTTAAAACTAAATTAAAGTCAAAAAATAAAATTATAAATAAAAAGTAGAAATTAAATGGTATAGAAAAATAAACTTGGTACTAAGATCTACTATTTAGATCTTAGCATCAACTTGCAATAAAAATAAATTTATGATTAAAAGTAAAAAACAAAAATTTAAAGAGCTTAAAAATAAATTTTATATTAATTAAATTTAAATTTAAAATTTAAATATAAAAAATTTAAAGAGAATAGAAAAAATAAATAAAAACTGAAATAAGTGATCTTGATCTTGGATTGATATTGACATGGAGATGGTGTAGAAGACAAGCTCTTCCTCTTGGCATTGTTTGTCTTGAAGCAACCATCAACCCAAGCTTGGCTCTATTTTGTACCATAGCTTCTCCTTGATCAAAGATAAATTGCTTCTGTTGGCCTGGTACCCTTTTATAGAGTGAAGGGATGTCTGCTATTGAATTTGAGTGGAAATAGGATTAAAACACTTGAAATTAAGTCAGATAGAGCTCCGTGCTATTAATACAAAGATTTGGACATTGCTGGCTAGATCTGGATCAAATGATCCAAAAAATTCCAAAAAATCACTGTTAAAAGCTTAATTAAAGTCAAATTGAATTCTGACTGTTGGATTGAGTCTTCTAAAGAGTTTGGGCCATCCGATGGCATCAAATAAGGGCTTGTAGAGTTCTTCTTCCACTCGACTGCTTTCTCAGCCATCTGATTGTGCTGATGGAAGAGATCTAGCCATCGGATCGTGTGATCAGCCACTCTAAGCTATTGGATGGTGCAACAGGGGTTGGAGGACTTCGAATCAAAATAGAAAAACACTTGGCCATTGGATCACGATCGGGAGAGCTCACTATCATCTGATCGTGCATTAGCTATGCTGCTAGACCCTATGGATCGGGCTCTATGAAGATCATGACCAATCGGCATGTAGCTTGCCTTGGAAATGTCCGAAATATCCCTCCACCTCAGTCCAGCATGAGTCACGTGATTTGTGATGTTACGCTGATGTCACCTAGGCCGGGTGCTAGATTGGCTTAACGGGCTGGCAGACTGGCTAGGCTACTGAAGACTTTAGCAGGTGCTGGGCCATGCTTGATTAAATCGGGCCGAGGATGGACGAACTGGCTAGGTCTGATTTTTTTAATTTTAATTTAATTTAATTTTTCTTATTTCTCTAAAACTTTATATTAGATTCAGTTTATGTCCGATTCGCACTAAATTTTTTTATTTTAACCAAAAAATTAAGCTTTTTTATTGATGAATATTTTTTTATAAAAAATAAAAAAAATATTAATTTAAAAAATAAAAATAAATTAATTTATAAATTAATTATTTTATTAATCAATTTATGATAATTATCACATCCTCCAACTTAAGCTTCGTTCATTCTCAAGTAAAGAAAGAATTTAGTTTTAGATATCTTTTAGGTTTAGAATTTTAAACTTTATCGAATAATTTTTAAAATGGTTATTGATATTTAGTAGAGCATAAGTACTTACCAATATTAAAATTAAATAAAAAATATTAAATTTTTTCTAATTTTTTTTCAAATTATCCTATCTTTATCTTTAAATTATCTAAACTTTCATTTAGACAAGTATATTATTACTTTCATCCTTCATTTATTAATTTTTTTTATTTATATTATTTATTTTTTAACATGAATATCATTGCTTACTTAGATAATGAGACTCGATCACTGGATGAAAATCTAATATTTTTTTATTTTAGTTTAACATTTATCATTATTGAGTGTCTTAATCCTTTAAGCTTTTTGTTTGATCCATGTAGCAAGTTTTGAGCCAATGACTCTTAAATCAGTTGGTTTTAGAAAATCAGGTATAAAATATCTTTCGAGCTTACTAGCTTAAATTAAACAAGCTACAAGTTAAGATTAGCTTTACTATAAGCTTCTTTGTTCTTCTCATCTTTTGATGTGAAACTCAATGCTTGCTTAGGCAAAGAGATCCGATTACTCAATGAAAAGTACTTGAAAACTATTTTATTTTAAAAATAATTTTTACGAAGAAACATATAGTTATCCTATACAAGTCCACAAAAAGTAGATACTTTTTTAATGTTAGTAGAAAAAATAAAAAATATTCAAAAAAATTATTTATGTTCTAGATTTAACTCTTTATTAAATTTTTTTAATATTTGATTTCTTAATATCTCATAATTTTTCTGATCTATACATTAATTTTTTTAATAAAAATACTTAGTTCAACCCAATTCTTAAGCATAATTGGATGCCTAAATACTAAATAATAACTTCTTCAAAAATTTTAAAAAAATTAAAAATTTAATATTCTCTCCCTTCCAACTTAATCGACATTGTCCATAATAGAAAAAGAAAAATAAATGATACAATAAGGTATAGAAAAAAATATACCTGACTCAATATGTATTTGTGGTCCAGCATGGGCCTTTAAAGTCTTAGCTCTCTCTCCAACTTTGTTTAACATAATCTAAAAAGAAAGTAAACTAAAAAGATAAATTAGATGCAAAAAAAAAAATAGATTGCCTCCTAATAAGTATTAAGTTTACCATCTTCAGCCAGACACAATACAGCTTACTATCTCATGTTGAATATTGGATTAACAAATTCCAATGATTTTGGATTGCCAATCTCAGTAAGATGACTAATGATCCTTTTATTGATAAATTCATTGCTAATTTTGGAAAGATAGTTTGTAATTTCAATCTCAGATCCTTATTTGTTAAGAATTTCTCCTATTTGTTCTTCTAAAATGCTCATGAATTGAGTTTTTAGATTAGGAGTTATGTTTAATGCAATGGATATTGGGAGGTTGTCATTCAGTTCTAAATAATCAAATTTAAGTGTGACTAAATATGGCTTCAATTCTGAAGGTAAATTAATATTAACTTGCTTAAACAACTCCACTGGCTCCCATTGCGTGCTCCTTATTTTTTGTAAGAAGAACTAGCTTCTAGGATTGAAGGGAATGGGACTATAGGTTTATATGTCTCAGGTAAATTATTTGTTCTCTTCTTCTCTTTGTTAGTCTCATTTAAATGGGAACCGATATCAATACAAGTTTCGAGCTTAGGTTTTTTTATATAATTAGTCTCAGTACTAACGTCTTCTTCTAAATTTTTATTTTAGCTAGTATCAATATTAGCCTTTCTCACCTGATCTTAATATGGGTTCTTAAGAATCCTACCATTTCTAAGTTCAAAAATTGCATTGGCATTCTCAAATTGGGGATTCTTATGTAGGATATTGGATTGATGACTCGATTTAAGTGGTTGATACACATTAAGTGGGTTGTTTTTAGAATTTATTATTGGCTGGCTCGGTAATTGACCCGATTCTCTCCCCATGATAGACTCAACTAACTATCATATTTGTGCTTTAAGGCTAGCGATAGATTGCTGTTAAGTCATAATTAACTATTGAAGTTAGTTAAATCTATCATCGGCTAGATTGATCTATTAAGAAGGTAGGTATAATGGCTGATTGTAATATGGTGGTTAGATGGACTGATTAGGTTGACCTCTATTATAAGCATAGTTTTGGTATTGGGGCATATTTTGATAGTTTTGCACCGATAGAATTTGAATCTGAGTCTAAGTCCGTTGGAATCTCTAAGAAAAATTAAGATGGTTCCTTTAATCTGAGTTATATGTATTTAAAAATGAATCATTAACCGGCTTGAAGTAGTCTTGTACAACTTAGACTTATTTTTAGATGAAAGATGAAAATTATGTAGTCATAGAATATTCACTCATATGATGGACTGGACTAGCACAGATAGAATAAATTTTTTAGTAATTAGAAGGTGATGTATATTATGTTGGAGATTATTGACCTAGAATTAGAAATTAATCTAATTTCTGGACAAAAAAATCAACTTCATCTAATTTTTGTGCTATCAGGTTTAAGTTAACCTTAGAATTAGATTCTGGATGTTGAAACTCATAAATTTCTATCCACTTTTGGTAAGGCATTGATATTTTATAGGAGGATAATGAAGCATAGTTGATTGAGTTTTCACTCAAGATTTCAAATGAAGCATAGGCTTCATCCTCACTTTTATTCATAAATGCACCTCCATAAGATGCATCACCATATGTCTATACTGGTCTTCTAAATCCTCATAAAAAGCTTGAATAATTTATCACTTAGATAGACTATGGTGTAGATATTTTCTAAGAAATTCTTTAAGTCTCTTTCATGACTCATGAATATATTTTCCTAGAAGCTAAGCAAATCCAGTGATGACTCGTCTCATGGTGATAGTTTGACCTATGAGATAAATTTTTTTAAGAAATTCATATTGTAATTTGGTCCAAGTTTGAATTGATCTTCCTACTATGCCAAGCCAATGCTTGGCTTTGTTCTTTAATGAAAAGGAGAATAAGGTTAGTTTAAGGGCACCACCAGAAAAATCTTGAATTTTCACCATAGAGCAGATTTTCAAAAATCATCTAGATGCTTATAAGGATCTTCATTGGTATTTCTATAAAAAGATGGAGGCATCTGGATTATGGTTGATTTAATCTTATAATGACTTATAGAGATATCAAGTAAGTAGATACAAGTCGATGGATTATAGATGAAAGAAATAAAATATTTTCTCATCTGCCTAGATGGTTCTCCAAAATTTTCAGCTATTTGATTATCACATTTAATATAGATTAGCCACTCAATTTCATGATTAGGTTCAGCTAGATCAAGTTGTGTATGTACTTGTACAACCCTAACGTATGACTCAAAATTATTTTAATTATTTTATTATTTATACTATTATTTAAATTTTTTTATTTTTATTATTTTATTATATATTTTTAAATTTTTAATTATTTTTAACTTTTAATTTTATTTAAATTTTTTATTTTTTTATTTTTATTTTATTTTTATTTATCTTAATTTATTATTTTAATTTATTATTATTATATTTTATTTATTTATTTATTTGAAGAGAAGAGGAGAAAAAGAGAAAAGAATTCTAAAGAAGAGAACCTAAGGAGTCCTAAAGCTAAGAAGAGAGAGAAGAATTATATACGGTTAGATTTGATGTTTTAGTTAGCAATCAAATTAGGCAATTAATCCTGACTATAGATTGTTCTATATCTAGGCAGCTTCTAACTATCAAGATCATTTTTAAATTTTTTAAGTAAAAGATCAACCACTCAATTGGCTAGATAAATATAAGGTTGGTGGAAGTTCCCCCATTATTTTTCTTAAACATCAGTTGTCTTGGTCAGATAAGTTAATAGAACTAATTAAGTAACATCTTCCTTCATGACGTAGTCTCTGAACCACTTAACTTAGATATTAATTAAACTGACTAATCCTAATCCGGTTCAACTCTTAGGATTTCTTATCTTAGTAAGCTCGAGTTCCTTAAGGATCGATGTCTAATTAATTTTAAATTAAAGGCTTAGATTAATAAGAGATGCTGGTTGGTTATTTATAGGCTAAAAAAGGATTATCAAATTTTCATCTTATCTTGATTAATGGGTTGTGCCCTTAAATTGATTTAAGATGAATATGCATAATCAATTTTAAATAAGAAGTTTTATGCAATTAAATTAGATGCATGAAGCTAATTAAACTTAAGAGGCTCATCTTATCTCTAGCAATCATAAAAAAATTAAAAAAAAAAGTCTAATATGATGGATGCTCTAAGTAATTGGGATTTTTTTCTAAGCAATTAGGATTTTTACTCTAGTCATGAAGTTTTTTATTAGGTTTAAGTGGATTTTTAAAATTAATTTAAAAATAAAGTAAATAATACTAAAAAAAGTCTAGAATTAGAATTAATCTCATCAAGCAAAATTAGAAGCTTCCTCCTTCCATACAAAATAAACAAGAAAAGTTAGTAAGCAATATTCATAAAAAAAATAAAAAGATCAAAAATTTATTTATAATTTATTTACAAGAAAATCAAAGCAATAAAAAATTTTAATACTCATGTCATCCTTGACAACGACACCAAAAACTTGATAGATCGCAATATTATCATTAAGACACCATATTTGTCAATTTAATTATGATTTTTTAAATAATTAAAAAAAATGAAAAGTAGCGAGTCAGGTTGAATCCATGGAGAAGACAGTACTTTGATTTAATAACTTTGATTTTTATAAAAAAAAATTAAAATAGAATTGAAGTCGAAGAAAAAATTATAAATAAATATAAAAATTAAATGGTGCAGAAAAATAAACTTGATACTAAGATCTACTATTTAGATCTTAGCATCTACTTATAATAAAAATAAATTTATGATTAAAAGTAAAAAGCAAAAATTTAAAGAGCTTAAAAATAAATTATACATTAATTAAAATTAAAATTTAAAATTTAAATATAAAAAATTTAAAAGAAATAAAATAATAAATAAAAATCAAAATAAATGATCTTGATCTTGGATCAACATTAGCATGGAGATGGCGTAGAAGACAAGCTCTTCCTCTCGGTATTGTTTGCCTCGAAGCAACCATCAATCTAAGCTTGGCTCTATCCTATACCATAGCTTCTCCTTGATCGAAGATATATTGCTTATGTTGGCTTGATACCCTTTTTATAAAGTGGAGAGACATCTGCTATTGAATTTGAGTGGAAAAAGGATTAAAACACTTAAAACCAAGTCAGATAGAGCTCTGTGCTGTTAATGCAAAGATTTAGATATTGTCGACCGTTAGATCTAGATCAAATGGTCCAAAAATTTCCAAAAAACCACTATTAAAAGCTTAATCAAGGTTAGATTGAATTCTGGCCATTGGATCAAGTCTTCTGAAGAGTTTGGGCCATCCGATGGCGTCAAATAAGGGCTTATAGAGTTCTTCTTCTAGTTGAATGCTTTCTTAGTCGTTCGATCACACTGATAGAAGAGATTTGGTTGCCAGATCACGTGATCAGCCACTTTGAGCCGTTGGATGGTGCAACAGGGGTTGGGGGACTTCGAATCAAAATAGGAAAACACCCAGCCATTGGATCGCAACTAGGAGAGCTCACCACCGTCTGATCACGTGCTAGCTATGCTGCTGGACCATGTGGATTGGGCTCTGTGAAGAACGATTAATCAGTGCATAGCTTGCCTTGAAAATATCTGAAATACCCCTACACCTCGGTCCAACATGAACCACGTGATTTATGATGTCTTGCTAACATCACCTAGGCTGGGTGCTGGGCTGGCTTAGCGGGCTAGTGAGCTGGCTGGGCTGCTAAAGACTTTACGGGTGCTAAGCCACGCTCGACTGAACTAGACCGGGTTTGGGCGAACCAGTTAGCTCCCCTTTTTTATTTTTTATTTTATTTATCTTTTTTCATTGAAACTTCATATCGAATCTAATTTATGTCTGATTTGTTCTATTTTTTTATTTTAATCAAAAAATTGAGCTATTTTTATTGATAAATATTTTTCTATAAAAAATAAATAAAAATATTAATTCTTAAAAATAAAAATAAATTAATTTATAAATTAATACTTTATTAGTAAATTTATGATAATTATCATTTATGAAGCTGATTGGTGTTTGTAGATAGTACAGTTGAGCTCAAACATGGGCTTAGGCTACTCCTTTACCTCAGGCTATTCCTCTCAAGGCTCGGATTCGAACTTTTGAGAAAGAGGTTCGCTAAGCAAATAGTAAGTTGGCCAAGGAAGGAACATCAAAAATTAAGAAAATATTATAAAGTAGCCTCAGGCAAAGTTAACCATCTGCATTAAGCTACCAAGCAGGCCTATGGAGAGTATTCATCAAAGAAGTCTCAAAAATCTGATAAGCTTCAGTGGGTATCAAAGATTGCTAGCGAAAGGGCTTGGTTCTTAATGGCAAAGGTTGCTTTCTTTAAGGGTAAACTTATAAATGCCTAGAAAGAGATCCAACACCTGGAGGAAGACAAACACTGATCCAAAAGGCATGAAGAATTTAGATGGGACTGGTCTAAGAAAATTTCAAACCTTCTGAGCCAACTTCACACACTGAGGATGAAATAGTTCGGCATAGAAAGGAGCTTGCAAGCAAAGTTCAGGTTGGCTCTAAAGGAGATTCAGAGGAGCTCACTTCGATTAGAAATATCCTTATGAATCTCTCTGAAACTCATAACAAAGACAAGTTCGAGCTTATCCAACTTCAAATCCTGGTGAAGCCTCAAGAGAAAGCCATTGAAGATGCAAAAGCTAAATCAGCTATACTTCGAAAAAAATTGAAAGAATCAGAGGCTGACTCAGCGAGGGCTCGAAATCTGCTGAAAGAAAGAATGAAAATGAAGAAATGATATGAAGACCAAATACAAGATTTGAAGAATTTCTTGATGATGGCTAGGGCCAGCTTTTAAAGATCAAACTTTTGTGCTTGTAAAATTTTCTTCTCTTCTTTTTTGTAACTGGTCTTTGCGGCCTTTATAATTGTCTCCTTTAATAAAATGATCCTCTTTTTAATTCATTATGTTCTATCTCATTTATCATGATCTGTGCTTGCTAGATTCTTCTTTATTATCTTGAATTTTTAGCCGATCTTATTTAGAAATAAAGACCTTCGGCCAATCTTAATTAAATCTATCCTCCTTGTTTAAAAATAAAGATCTTCCGACCTCATATGAGAATGAGGTTCAGCTCTTGTTTAAGAACCAAGGGCATTCAATCTCATTTAAGAATGAGCTTCATCCCCTATTTAAGATTCGAAGGCCCTCAACCTCGTTTAATAATGAGGTTTGGCTTGATGTCCCCCTTATTTAAGAACAAAAGTCTTCAACCTTATTTAAGAATGAGCTTTACCTTCTATTTAAGAATCGGAGGCCCTCAACCTCATTTAATATTGAGGTTCGGCTTGATGTCCCTTTTGTTTAGGAATAAGGATCTTCAATCTCGTTTAAGAACGAGCTTCATCCTCTACTTAAGAATCGGAAGCCCTCAGTCTCATTTAATAATGAGGTTTGGCTTGATGTCCCCCTTGTTTAAGAATAAGAATTTTCAATTTTATTTAAGAATAAGCTTCACCATCTATTTAAGAATCGGAAGCTTTCCACCTCGTTTAATAACAAGATTTGGCTTGATGTCTCCCTTGTTTAAGAACAAAGATCTTCAACCTCATTTAAGAATGAGCTTCACCCCTTGTTTAAGAATCGAGGGCCCTCAACCTTATTTAATAATGAGCTTCACCCCCTGTTTAAGAATCAGGGATCTTCACCCTTATTTAAGAACAAGCTTTATCCTTTGTTTAAGAACCAGTGGTCTTCAACCTTGTTTAAGAACAAGGTTTGGCTTAAGCATTTTCTGTAATAGTTCAAGCATATAAAAAATGGAGTTTCCAAATGAAAAGTCTTTTATTGAAGTATGTCTATCGATAATATATTTGTAGATTTTTGGAGTTTCATTATTTGGGTAGTGTAGCCTCTCCGAGTTTCTTTAGATGATAGATTCCTGGTCTAATGATCTCCTTTACTTTATAAGGATCTTCCTAATTTGGAGAGAGTTTGTCTTAACTCCATGGTTGAGAAATCTCTACTAGGCGTAGCACCAAGTCACCAATCCTAAAAATCTTGCCTTTGACTTTGGAATTATAATAGTAAGCTACCTTCTACTGGTAAGCGACCATTCAGATTCAGGCCCTTTTCCGTGTTTTCTTCAGTAAATCAAGATTTGCTTTAAGATCTTGTGATTTACTTTGTGCATTAAAGTTCTCTACTCGAGTCGAAGGAATTCCAAGTTCAATTGGGATAACTACTTCAGTTTCAAATATGACAAATAGAATTTCTCCAATAGATAATCTTTGGATGGTTCGATAGGCTTAAAGAACATGATAAAGCTCATCTGCCCAAGCACCTTTTGCTCGCTTGAGCCAAGCTTTTATCCCCTGCAGCAATATCCAGTTTGTCACTTTAGCTTCATCATTGGCCTAGGAATGGCCTATAGATGTCAAATGATAGGAAATGTACAAGTCTTCACAGAATTCAGCAAATTTTTCTTCCATGAACTATCATCCATTATCAATGATCGACATCCGAGGTAGGCTGAATCTATATATAATGAACTTCCAAACAAAGTCTTTCATCTTGGTTTTATTAATTTTTGCTAATGGTTCAGCTTCCATCCACTTAGTAAAATAGTCCACTACTATCAAAATTTTTTTTTGAGATCCAGACGCCATGAAAAAATGGCTCGAGAATATCCATCCTTCATTATACAAATAGCCAAGGGGCACTTAATGGTATTAGCAAAGTCGCTGGCTATCATTAGATATTAGCATTTCTTTGACACCGATCATACTTTCTATTATAATTAGTTGCATCCTGCTACATAGTTGGCCAATAGTATCCTTGTTGAAGTAGCTTATAAGATAATAACCTAGCTCCAAGATGATTTTCATATATTTTTTGATGAATCTCTTTCAATGTATAGTCAGCCTCAGATGGGTGAAGGCATCTGAGGAGTGGCAGAGAATATGATCTCTTATATAATTTAACCTCATACAAGATATAGTGAGATGCCAAATTTCTCAACTTTCGAGCTTCTTTAAAATCTCTAGGGAGAACACCTTCTTTGAGGTACAAAATCAATGGATCAATCAGCTGGGCTCATGATCTATTTGCATCACTACTAGGGGTTTCTTAATGCTTGGTCGTTGAAGTACTTTAAAGAAGACTCTTTTGGGCAAGTCATTTGAAGCTAAGGTAGCTAGTTTGGACAGAAGGTCTGCTCAAGAGTTCTATATTCTTGAAATTTATTGAATGTCAAAATTGATAAAAGTTGAAGTCAAACCTTTTACCTTATCCAAATACTTCTTCATATTTTTCTTTCGAGCTTCGTAGTTTCCTTGGACATGCCCCACCAATAGTTGGGAGTTGCTGTTGACTTTTAGAAGATCTATCTCCAAGTCTTTCACTATTTTAAGTCCTACAATTGGAGCCTCATACTTAGCTTTATTATTAGTTATTGGGAATTCAAAACATAGAGCATATTCAACGATAACTACTTCTAAGCTAATAAGGATCAAGCCTGTGCTTGCTCCAGAGGTATTGGATGAACCATCAACCTACAAAACCCATGAACCTTCTGATAGGTCGACTCTATCTTCAGGAAAGTTTGGCCAGGGATTAGAAGTATTTACTTTTAGTTGCTTAGGCTCGACGGGGTCTGGAATAGTACACTTGACTATAAAATCTACCAATACTTGGGCTTTAATGGACGGTTAAGGTTGAAACTCTATGTCAAACTCGATAAGCTCGATTTCTCATTTTGCATCTCTTCCTGAGGTATCAGGTCAATGTAGGACCATCTTTATAGGTTGATTTGTGAGGAGGATCATTGTATGCCTTTGAAAGCAAAGTTGGAGCTTCCTTATTGCAATCAACAAAGAAAAAGTTGGCTTCTCTAACTTAGTATACCTTGTTTTAGCATCCCTTAGGATCCGATCGATATAATAGATTGGATGTTGAATTTTGTTCTCCTCTCTAATCAAGATGGCACTAATGCCAATAGTTGAGATTGCCAAGTATAAAAATAATTCTTCACCAACCTTGGGTTTGGCAAGAAGGGGAGGAGAACTGAGGTAGCTTTTCAATTCTTTAAAGGCTTGTTGGCATTCCGAAGTCTATTAAAAGTTTCTGGACTGCTTGAGCACCTGGAAGAAAGGCAAACAATATTCCATTGATCTTGAGACAAAATGGTTAAGTGTCATAGCCTTTCTTGTTAGATGTTGGACTTTCTTTATTGTCCTTGGTGCAGTCATCTTCTAAATTGCTCGGATCTTCTTTATGTTTATCTTTATGTCCTACTTTAACACCATGAACCCCAAAAATTTCTTCAAGGTTACTCTAAAAGCATATTTTGTTGGGTTCAACTTTATTTTGTATCTTTGAAGGATGTTGAAAGTCTTCTCTAGATCTTCGATATGATTCCTCGAGGATTTATTTTTGATGAGCATATCGTCCGCATAGACTTTCATATTATGGCCGATTTATTTCTTAAAAATTTTATTCACCAAGTGCTGGTAAGTTGCACCTGCATTTTTCAAACTAGAAGGCATAATCCTATAGTAATAAATGTTGAAGATCTCATACCAGAATATTATGGCAGAAAGAAAAAAAATAAAATAGAAGATAATCAAGTATGTGGATCAACCAAAAGGTTCACCTCCATGGGACATGTAAAGCTTCACTAAGAAAAAAAATAAATATAAGAGAAGATTATCCATTCTCAACACTCATATACAATCCTCTTAACTAGAAGCTATCTTTATAATGCTCTCTCTTGAAGATTCCCTGAAATGACTACTGTCTGCTATCTAGTAGTCTGCCTGAAACCCCCATGCTTCAGTTATTGCTGGCACCCTTAAGGGTCTGCTACCCACAGTCATTGGATGCTCTACCAAAATGCTTTCAGCTCTGCCAGCCATCTGCATCCTCCTCTACTACCCATAGGCCTCTTTATAGGCTCCAAACCCAATCCAAGATGAAAAGTAGTCACTGAGTATAACTCTATTTTCTCCATAGCCATTAGATCCCCATCGCAAATGTCTCAATCCATTTGATCATGAAAATCTATGTGTTTTGCACTTGTAGGCTACACGTGTGTTATGCCAACAACTGCTTGGAGCCATAGCTGTAGATCGATCTCTTGCATGAAACCTGGGTGTTAAACCAGCAAATCAAAGAAGATCTAAAAAGAAGATAGAAAGGGATGGCTCCTAGAATTTTGACGTTGGAACCAGAAAGAAAAGAGAGAGAGATAGTTAGGATAAAAAGCTCAATTGTATTCCACTCTCTTATAAAAATTACAATATCTGAATTTATATATCCTAGAATTTCCACATAAATTCTAATAAACCTCAGCTCAAAAATACTTCTAAGCTAATCCAATATATGAAAGCACTCATCTAAACCCATGTACACTCATGGTCTTAGATGCTCTTATCCTCTAGATTTAAACTCAATCCATACATGAATTAGCCTCCTTAAGATCTTATTAAATCAGGTCTTCAGACCCTAGGATAAAGCCCTACCCTAACCTAAACAGAACTCTCGTGTATCTCTATCTACAAAAATCGAGTCGACTCCATCTGAGATCGAGTGGACTCGCCTGCATCCAAGTCAATTCATCTCATAATCAAGTCATCTTCCCTACATGCCATGCGAACACTACTCTCTGTCTAGCTAAACTCTGAGACCAAGTCATCTCGGCCCATCCCTGAGTCGACTCTCCTGTATCTCAAGTCGACTCCACCTGGGATCAAGTCGACTCTAACTATACGCGAGCTCCTTTCTTGACTGATACTTATTTCTGAGTCTGGTTCTTTGCTCCACCTAATGTCCTCAATTCTCTAGAGCACCAACTAAGCCCCTCAAGATCCTTAACACCTGGATCTTAAGCTTATGGATGGCTATATGCCACCTCCATCCTAAGACCACTCATGTCCTAGCTCTAGAACCACACATGTTCTAGTCTCTTAGAGTCAACACCTTGACTCTATCCATGGCCTTCCAAGGCTTGGGAGCACCACCAATCCTTACAATCTTTCCAAACATGCCATACAAAATCTTATCTGCCAGACAAATCCTAATCATGGTACATACCCTTTTTTCTAAGGACATCCATATCTTGTCTATCATCTTCTCCGACCTATCCTCCAAGATCAAATCCAACCTCATCTAAATTAGCAGATTATCCTAATCTTTCACATCATGAAACTTTTTTTTTCATCAAACCTCTCAAATCCCACCTTCAATCCACTACCTTCCATGATTAAACCAAATCAAAAAATAGCAAATGGGTAGATCTAAAAATTAAGTTGACTAGGGAGGGTGGACAACAGCCTCTAGATCTCTTCCTTCCTCACAAAGTCTAGAAAAAATATTAGATCTAAACCTCACTACTGATCCTCTACTTAAACCTAATCTTTCTCATCCTCCATGCTCAACTAGGCTCTGATACCAACTTTATGCCCATGACTGCTTGGAGCCACAGTCATAGACCGATCTCTTATGTGGAACCTAGATGTTAAACCAGCAAACCGAAGAAGCTATAAAAAGAAGATAGAAAGGGATGGCTCCTAGGGTTTTGTTATCGGAACTAGAGATAAAAGAGAGAGAGAGAGAGATAGTTAGGGAGAAAAACTTAATTATATTCCACTCTCTTATAAAAGTTATAATATATGGATTTATATATCCTAGGATTTCTATATAAACCTTAATAAACTCTAGCTCAAAAACTTCTCTAGGCTAATCCAATACATGAAAGCATTCATCCAAATTCATGTACACTCATGGTTTTACATGCTCTCATCTTTTGAATTTAAGCCCGACCTACACATGAATTAGCACCTTAAAATCTTATTAAACCAGTCCTTAAGACCCTAGGATAAAGCCCTACCCTAGCCCAAATAGAACTCCCGCATATCTCTGCCCATAAAAATCAAGTCGACTCCATCTGAGACTGAGTCGACTCGCTTACATTCGAATCGACTTGTCTCAGAATCGAGTCATCTCTCCTGTGTGCCATGCCGAATGCCACTCTCTATCTTGTTGAACACTGAGATTAAGTCATCTCGATCCATCCTCGAGTTGACTCACCTACATTCTGAGTCAGCTCGACCTAGGATCGAATCGACTCCAACTACGTGCTAGCCTCTTTCTTGGCTGATACTTAATTTTGGCTTTGGTTCTTTACTCCATCTTGTATCCCTGAGTCTTCAGAGTACCAACCAAGTCCCTCAAGATTTTCAATACCTGAAACTAAAGCTCGTGGATGGTTGTATGCCACCTTTGTTGCCCAGAGGTAGCAACCTAAGAGAAAGGGTGAATTGGGTTTATAAAAAATATTTACCTAAATTTATATTCTAACCAAATATATGCTTTACTTTAATCAATTCAGCTTGATATGATTATGTAGTGTATGCAGCGAAATCAAATATGTATTAAACTATGCAAAAATTATGGCTAAGCTAAATAAGTAGTAATACAAATAAAGCAAGAAATAAAGATAAGTAAAGCAAAAAGATGAAGAACACAATCATAAATACTTAAAGTTTATAGTGGTTCGAAGCAATCCGCTCCTACGTCCACTCTCCAAGCTTCTCTTGAAATTTTTACTATAATCTTTTCTTGATTATAGTATATTTGTTTTCATGGGCTCACAAATAAAATTCAGTTGGTTTTCTGAGCTCACCAACCAAAACCTAACGACGTTAGTTTTTCTAGGCTCACTAACAATCCAATTGATTTTGAATAGGAGCACCAACCATAACCTTTATAATATCCAATTTTGGGCTTGGACTGGCCTAATTCTCAAGTTTTTTTTCTTCAAAGATACTTATAAAGAAATAAAAAATATAAGTATAAGTTTCAGTACAAAATAGAAAATAAAAATTAAAACTTTTTGAAGCTTGAAGAAGTTGCTGTTGGATTGCTCAAATGATGCTTCAACTTCTCTTCTTGATGCTTAAGAGGATATGAAAGATGATGGAGATAGATCTTCTTGAAAGCTCTCTGATTTAGAAGCTTGATTCCTCTCTATTCTTTCTCTTTTCAATGATATTTAATATTCCCTCCAAGAAATGATGGTTTCTCTTTCAAATCCTCTTGGCTTCTTTTTCAATTTAATCTCTATCTTTTATACCTTTAATCAATGCTGGAGGATAAGTGGTAGTTATTTAGAGTCATTGGAGAGCTTTTATTGGGCATTAAATGCATCAATAATGGACAGAAAAACTAGCCATTATAGGATTTTTTGTTGCAGGGGGCGCCTCATAGGTCGCCCCTTTTTTCATGGAATGCCCCATAGGTCATCCCTTTTGCAATAAACAAGAAAACTATTTTCTATTCTGCACTCAAGACCTACAGGAGATGACCCAGGGATCATCCCTTTTTCATGGGATGACCCAGGGTCATCCCTTTTCAGCATGCCACTTTCAGCCTTGCGTGCCATCATGCCAAATCAAAAAGGAATGACCTAGGAGTTGCTCTCTTTTATCCAAACTTATTTTTCTTCATTTTTTTTTAAACCTTTCCAAATTACCTCTAAAAATTTTGAATTCTTCTCTAATGCTCTTGAAGCTTTCGAAAATATTGTCTTGATCTCCAACTTGATAAAATAATAGCTTTGACCTTCTCCAAGCATCTTTATCAATTCTACTTCTGAAATTTTTTAAATTACCTCTAAAGATACTAAAATATTATCTAATACTCTTGAGACTTTCGAAAAATATTTTTTTGATCTCCAACTTGGTGAAATTATGATTTTGCCCTTCTTCAAGCATCTTTATCAATTCAACTTTCTTGAAGCTCTTGATTTGGTGATTTTTGTGTGGATCTTTTCTTAAATTAATTTTTTTAATTTGAATATCTGAAAAGATCTACATCCACTTTTGAAATATTTGATTAAATACTTAAACATTCAAAGTTTGGTAATCATCAAAATCAATCATGGGGTCAACAATCTTTCTCTTTTTGATGATGGTAAAACTTTAAGTATATGCATAGAAATAAAATTTGATGTATTTTAATAAATTGGCTAGTATAAATCATGAAGTGATAATATACACAAATATAAATGCACACTTTATGAAGTCTCCTATTTAACTTAAATTTAGATTCATAGATTTTAAAAGACTTTCAATAAGCTCCATAAAATGTATTATAGGCTCAAGCATAGCATATACTCAATAAATCTTCTCTCCCTTTTTGACAACATCAAAAAGCTTATGGGAAGGATCTAAGATTTATCATGAAAATCAATATATTTTGAGTCAAAATTAATTCAAAAAATTAAATTCAAAAAATTAATTCAAACAAATAATCTCTTCTTTAAAAACTTAGCTTTTGATTAAAAAAATATCTTGAAATTTTAGAAATTAGCTTATCAAGGATTTGAATTAAGCATAATATTTTATTCAAAATTTATTCTCTTCTTTTCTAAATTTTTTTTTATGGAAAGAAATAAAAAATATCATCAAAATCAGTCAAAATTTAGATAAATATATCAAATTTAGAAAATTTTAATTTAAGTTTAAGAGGATATTAAATTTAAACTTCATGGGATATTTAATATGAAAGGTAAGCATGTTTGATATCAAATTCATATTAATGTCACTCTCCCCCTTTCCAAAATATTTAAATGTTAATTTTATCAAGATATTTGAGGGATAGAATTTTTTCAAGATGTTTTAGCATAATTGATATCAAGTAAAGTATGTCCAAAGCTAAAATTCTATTTAATATCATTTTTTTCTCCCTTTTTGATAGCATAAAAAAAAAAAAACTCATGAAAATGATTAACAAAAATCATCAAAATCAATAAGATGTAAAAGTATTTTAAATAAGAGATGTATCAAATTAAAGTCAAATAAATCATTTTTCTTTTGAAAACTTATTTTTTGATTTAAATCATATTTAAAACATCGCTTCTCTTTCAAAAATTAGCTTGAATTCAAATATCCAAGACTCTTCCCATTTTTTAATGAGTATGATCCTTTGAATCAGATTTTCAAATATACACTTTTAAGCTTTAAGTAGAATAGAGCTTTTCAAAAAATTTGATTATAAAATTAAATATAATATATATTTTAATATTCAATCTTTTTTCTTAAAAAAATTTAATTAATTAAGTTTGAAAAAGATATATATCAAAAAATATATCGAACAAGTCAACGATAATATTAGAGCAAAAGTAATTTTATAATAATTTTTAAATTTATATTAAAAATTTTATATTATATTTAAATTTTTAAATGAGTTTTAAAATTAGAAGTATGTATCAAAATTAATTTGTTTGGAGTAAGACTATGTTTCAAATTTAATTTAACTCCAAAATTATCAAGTTCATATAAATTGACATATAAATAATATCTAAATTCATAAATAATTTTTGATAATAGAAATCAATTTATTCATTTGATACTACTTTAAATTAAATAAATTAAATTTAATAATCATATGTAAGCATAATTAGAGAAAAACTATAAGGTACTTGATTGAGAGTCTAAAATCAATGAAAGCAAAGCTCAAAATGAGAAAATTTTAAGATAAATGATTGAAAATTTTAAAAAATATTAAAATTTATTAATATTTATAATTAAATTTAAATTAATTAATTTAATCAATATCTCTCTTCCTAAATATTAGAAAATTCATCACATGATTTTTTTTCTCCTTTTTTTTCTCATAATTCTTGCAGAATAGATTTTAACATTTAAAATTATTTTTCTCCTTTTTCTTTCAAGTTAAGTATAATTAATTGATACCATATTAATCTTAATTAATATAAATTTAACTTTTAAGTTTAAATTTTTAAATTTGATTGATATCAAATTAGTAATCATTTTATCTTTGGTGTTTTTTCCTCCTTACTTTTGTAAACAAAGCTATTTTAAAATTAAATAAAATTTTAAAAGAATAAGCATCAATTGAGTGAATTAAGTATTAAATTATGCATTCAATTCAAATAAACATAGCATTCACTAATGTAGAAACTAAATTTTTCAAAAATTTACTTTTCATTTGCTTCAAAAGATGTTTACAATGATAACAATCCATTAAAAATCTAAAAGTATGCTATGTAGATGTACTTCTCAATTTTAATTAATAAAAATTTTAGGCTACAAAAATTTGAATAATATGATTTTGAAAATATTTTTTTTTCACTTTGATATTAAAGTAAATCATTCAAATATGTATCACAAGAATTTATTTCAAATATTATAATAACAAGAATATGGTCATGAAAATTTAGATTTGAGACAAAGCAACTATTCTTTTGTCTTGATACAAATTATGATATCAATTATGATAGATTTTTGAGAATTACTTATTTGTACTATTTGAAAGAAGTTTTTATTTGTTTCTTTAAGCTTTATAAGACCAAGATAGATAGATCCTTCCAAAACTAGAAATTTGAATAAATCATTCAAAGCAAATCATAAAGAGGTTTATTTGACATTTTTCTTTTGAAAAATATCTCTTTCTTTTCTTAAATAGTATTAATCAATTTGAAAAAATAAAGGTACCAATCTTATAATTTATTCAAGATATAATATCAAAAATTTATTCATGCAAACTAGATTATACGCAAGGTTATTTTCTTTTGTTTGTCAAAGATAAAGCAATAGAATATAGGATAATAATGATCGATATGATATCCTTCAATGATGTTTTTGATTGAAAAAAATGAATCAATTAAATTTAGATTAAATTATTTTGATAAGTTAATTTGAATTGACACCAACAGATCATGCAAAATAAATCATAAAGAGATATTTTATTTAAACTTAGATTTTTTTTCTTAAAAAATATCATTTAATTAAGTTCAGAAAAGATATGAAATTCTTGATTTTATCTCAAATGATATCATTAAGCTATACAAAACTAGATTTGATATAAAATATTTTTTTCTTTTCATCAAAAGATGATGCGATGGAATTTAAGACAGAAATAGATTTTTTGATACAAATTGATACCAATTAAACCAAAATTTAGATTAAATAATAATTTTTTTTAAAAAAATGATACCACTAAAAGGTTAGAGAAGATTAACTTTCAAATTTATCTATTGAAGATAAGTTCTACTTGATATTGATTTTTCAAATCAAAGTTAATTTTGATATTCTATAGGATATAATTATAAAAATAATTCTTTCTATATTAATTCTAGATATCAATTATTTAAAAATCAAACTAAATAATTTATTTAAAAGTTTTCATAATATTAATAGAATTAAAATTTAGATCAATTTATAAATTTAGCTTGATACTAGATATTTTGAAATAGCAACTTTTCAAAAAATAATTTAATACCAATTATTTTAGTTTTGAAGTGATAAAGCTACATTGATTCAAATCAAATAATTTTAAAAATTTAAAATAATAAATTAATTTAAATTAATATCAGTAATTTATTCAAGTTAAATTATGAATAAATTTTCTATTATTCTTTGAAAGATCATTTCATCCCTTTTCTTATGAAATATGAGATAGTTAAGTTTAGAAAAGATATGAACTTCTTGAATTTATCTGAAATAATATAACATCAAGAATTTAGATTTATGATAAAGATATTTTTTTATTTTTATCAAAAAATAAATTGATAAAATATAAGATAAATTGTAAGCTATATGATACTAATTGAATAAAATTAAAGTTCTCTTTAAATATTTGGCTTTAAAAGTAAATGATAGCTTTCTTAAAATATTTTACATGATATCACTTCAGAAGATTCAAGAGGAGCATTTTTCATATTTAATTTTTAAAAAATATTAGATCAATAACTCAAGGAGTTTCAATTCAAAAAAAATTGATCAATTTAGATAGAAATTGATATGCAAACAAATTGAAAATCAAAGATAATATTCAAATCATTGGTCAATTGGAGTGAGATAATCAAGAGTATCAAGAGGAGAAAATTTAGATGTAGACACTATATTTTTGTTTTAACTAGAAAAGTTTTGAATTCTTAAGATAAAACTAAGATACAATGCAATATCAAGCATTTGAGTTTTATAAATAGATGATTTATCTTCAAGTACTTAGATCATATAAAATTTTATAAAAATTTTGATAATTTAGCATCTTATGGAGGGAATGTCAAAAATTAGTTTCTCTTATAGATTTAGCAATTAAAACATTCAAATCCAATTAAGCATGTTTTAAATTAAATTCATCAATTATAAAATTGATATGGGGAGGCTTAAAATATCATGCTGAATTTCAAGATAAAACTATTTCACCCCTAGCAAGATATATAGAGGAGAGCATGTTAATTTAAAAATTAAAATATTCAATCATTGCAATTATCAGAATCAACTATACTTATCAAAATATAAAAAAAATCATCATATGCATATATATTTATAAATCATTAAAGTCAATATATTTAATAAAATAATTATTGATGGTATGATGTAAGAAAGATCTAAAGTTTACCAATCATCGTCCATCCTAGTTCATTTTCAAGGCATCCATTCAAAGAATTTTTCTTCTTTTATTTCATTGGATTCTTGGTATACCTGCAAAATCAGTTTATAATTTTTGGTACTCAAGCTTTTTTGGGTCCATTGGAGTTAGTGCTCAAGATTTTTTTTAGAATCCAAATTTATTTAATAGATATTTGCCCATTTCTTTTAACATTACATTCAGAAATTTTATGATCAACTTTATTGTATTTAAAGCACTTAAATGAATGATTCTTAGTTGAAGCTTTGTTGAATATGTTTTTAATAATTTTTTATTTTCTTAATGAGTTATAGCCAATTTCAGATTTATCCAAAATAGCCTTTTGATTATTTAATATAACTTGAAGCTTTTGAGATCCAATTATAAATTTTTCAATCCTGAACTTTAAGCTTCCAATCTCTTTCTTTAGTTTGATATTTTCTTTCAAAAGAAATTTACCAAATTTACTCTTTTTTTAGCAGAAAATCTTAGTTTATTAAGTTCTTTTTTTTAACTTAAGATTTTCTTCAATCATAAATTTTTTAGATTTTAAAAATCTTTTTTTTTTAACTAAGAATTTTTTAGATTTAACTATATTCATCTTTTTCTTAGTTAGAATTTTAATTTATTTTAAGAAATCTTTTTTTATTTTTTATATTTTTTAATAAATCTTCTTTTTTACTTAAAATCTTATCTTTTTGTTCAACCAAAGAAAGATTAAATTTTTTAAGTTTTTTATTCTTTAGCCTTATCTTTTTGTGTTCATCCATTAACTTATTAAAGGTTTCATATAATTCATTAAAAAAAATTTAGAGGAGTATTCATGATATACCTTATTATTTTGAGCCATGAGGCAACAACGCTATACCTTCCTCCTCTTTCTCATTCTCTTCTTTGCCTTACTCCTCCTTAATCATTATTTTCTTTTTCTTTTATTTCTTTCTTTTCTTCTTCTTTTTATCTTCATGCACCATAAGGCATGAGTTAGGGTGAGCTGTCTTTTCTTCTTGAAAGCTCGATATTTTTCTTTGATTTGTATCCTCAAAAGTAGTTTCTAATTTTTTTTATTTTTAATTTACTGAAATACATGAAAAAATTATATTAAAAATATTTATGTCTAATGAATAATAAAGTAAATTTATTGCTTTTGCATTCATTTGAATCATTTTTTTATCATGAATCGATGCATTGGGTGTATGTAGCCATTGATTATAATTTTTCACAAATTATAGTTATATACTTGAATAAAGATCTTTATCCTAGCTTTCCAATAAGTATAATTTGAGCCATCAAATAATGAGGATCTATCTATAGAATGTCCATCATTAAAAAAAAAAATTTATTTTAAATTGCTAAAATTTTTGGCTCTTGATGGTTAGGTCAATAATTAATAACAGAGCACCTGCTCTGATACCACTTGTTGCCCAGAGATAGCAATCCAAGAGGAAGGGTGAATTAAATTTATAAAAAAATATTTATTATTACTCTAAGAATTAATTTTGATGATTATAAAATATTTGAGGGGATACTAATAATTTTGGCTTAAAAAAAGATCAATTGTGTTTTAGATTCAATAAGAAATTTTAAGTTTACTATAGAAAGATGATGAAAAATAAAGTTATAAATTTTATAAAATTAAAGAAAATATATTTTGAAAGTCTCAATAATAAGTTTAGAAGATTTTTGATCTATTGAAGGTAGTTTTATAAATTTTGGATGCATAATTTAAAAAAAATTAGAAAGAAAGATGACGAGGAATAAAATTATAAATTTTATAAAGTTGAAAAAAATCTATTTTGAAAGTCTCAAGAGTAAGAATAGAAGATTTCTGATCTATTAAAGGTAATTTCATATTTTTTGGATGTATATATTGAGAGAAAATCAATTTTGAAGAAAGAATTGACCCCTAGATCTTTCTTTGCTGAAATGGGCTGATTAGCATGCTGTTCCTATGTCAGGGGTCGACCTCTACTGTTCCAAAGGCCAGAAATATAGAAATCAGAGGTTTTTTGACTTTTGCCATAAAGATCGACCCCAGGATCGACTCTTATGATGGAAAATCTCTGTAATGATTATTTTTTTATCCATTTTAGTCATACTTAATGTGTATTTAAAGCCTTCCAATGGCTCTAATCCTGTCCAAATTTTTTTCTAACATGTATTAAAGATATATAGGCTCAAAAAGAAGGAAAGAAAGTAAGAGATTCAAGCATTCATTTTAGTCCCAAGCAAAAAGTTCTCTTCAAGCAAAGAAGCTTTCATTTCAAGTTCACCAACACCTTAAAAACTCATTCAAGTTTTCAACAACTTTGAGAAAAATTAGAAAAACTTCTTTCTTAATTATGTAAAGAGTTTTTAATATTTTATTTGCTCATTAAAGGGGCTAATTTTGTATTTCATTATTGTTAACACTCATACTCTATTTTATTATTTTGATTTAAGTTTTGGGATTTTCAAAACTTGGAAAGGTTGATCCGAACTTTGAATCAGATTGTATTGGATTGGCTTATACCTAAAAAATAAGTATTCTAATTTGAGATAGCTAGGATTGGAGGTACCAACATTGTATTCTTGTTGAATACGTTTAGTAGAGTTAAATTTTCAAGTAGGAGTTTGAAGAGTGGATGTAGATGCAAGGTTGACACTAAACTATTGTAAATCTTACTTATTTATGGTGTGCTTGCTCTCTCCACCTTTATTTGGTTAAATACTTGCTCTCTTACTATTTATCTTTTCATCCCACTTAAATCATTCACCACACATAACTTGTATATCATCACATTATCTTTATTATTGTAATTTAGCTTTAAAATTTTAAAAATTCAATTCACTCCTCCTCTTGGATTGCATAGCTGGGCAACAAGTGGTGTCAAAGTCCGGTGATCTAGTCCTATTTTGATTTAACCCTCAAAGAGCCAAAGATCTATGGCAACCTAAGTTGGTATCTCTCTAGCCAAGGAGTAGTCTACAAACTGATCTTCACTTTTCAATGGATCAAACTATATCTATTGAAAAGCTTGGATAAGAATTTTCATTCAAGCACTTGACTATAATATGTGGAGTATCATAGTTAATGGACCACATACACCCACTAAGATAATTGATGGTGTGAAATCAACCAAATCCAAAAGAGAATGGAATGAAGTTGATAAAAAAATGGCCCAGCTCAGTGTTAAAGCCATGAATATTTTATATTATACTTTAGATGCTAATGAATTCAATCATATTTCAATATGCATATCTGCTAAAAATGTATGGGATAGGTTAGGAGTAACACATGAAGGTAACAATCAAGTCAAAGATTAATATGCTTGTACACAAATATGAACTTTTTAAAATAGAGCATGATGAGTTAATAACTGAAATGTTTACTCGCTTTACGGATATTATAAATGATTTAAAAAGTCTTAGTAAGTTTTATTCTAACAGTAATCTTGTAAGGAAGATATTGTTAGATATATATGCCCTAGAAGCCAGAATTGGCTGACACTTGTAATACACTTCTAGGAGCAAAATTATAATTTTGACTAATATCAATAAAATAGGTTATTTTCTATCACATATGTATATTTAGTGTCTGTGATACATCCTTTGAGTTAATGGTAATGATAATTCATATTTTCAAGAGTTGAAAATTTAAGACATGAATAATCATTGTTAACTCATAAAATGCTCCCGACCATAGAATCATCACGAGGATGGTGATTGATCCGGAAGGTTGGTGTACAATCGCTTCTCTTTAGTAGATGAGTCTTGAGTCTAGGTGTGAAGATACCGAAATGAGAGTACAGGTACTCGTTAGAGAATGAGGGCACTGAGCGTGACCACCTCGAGTAGTCATTAAGGAGTCTACCTTCTCGTCAATGACTGACTCGATGCTGTAGTAGTGTGTCTAGTTTTTTGATCTGAGGTGCATCGACGGTTCACCTTGAGGGTGTTATAGTTTGACTACACCATTACTCGATCTTCTAGCCATTCGAAATCCTGAGGTGTATATTGGCTATAGCATGTTCATTGTAGGAACTGGATTGCATCAAGATGGAATCTATCTACCTCGGTGGTAGAGGAGCAGCCCTATGATAATCATGAGAATCAAGTCCAGAAGTCCATGGCCATGGCAGAGTGAAATAATAGAAAGAGTTTCTATTTAGATTTTCACATCGGACTCGAATCGAATGATTACATCATATGACAGAAACTAGGGTTTGACGAGTTTACCTTAACCCTAATCTGATCGGGGCTAAAGATAGAAGAATTTAATCACACAGATAGCTGCACCAAGAGGTTCACATTCAGCTCTGATGGATTGCCACCATATACTGCTAGGTATCACTGGTGGATTTTGGGAGCAATTAGAATGATTTAGATGATCGATCATTCTAACTATTCGAATCAGAAGAGTTCTGATCCATCGAAAGGAGTTTCAATGATGTCAATGATAGAAATCGTGACATATTCCATTACCATACAGAACTGAATCTAACTGGATCACACAAACAAGGGTTTGAATCTGGTGATCATTAATTGAACTGATCTAGTTCAATTGATCTAAATGAGATTCAATTAGGTTCAAGGAAATCGTGCTAGCACTCGATTGAACCTAACATTCTTCTTTTGCTATCATAAATAAGTTGTTCTGTCTGAGCCAAAGGAGTTTGTGCTCAATCAAAGGCCTTCATATGGTCTGACTGGAGATTGTCTAAGTCAGAAAAGGTTGTCTTATTTTGTAAGACATTACCTACCATTTTTGGTCATCTACCATTTTTTGTTCTTTGACTTTGGTCAAAAGTCTACCTTTGACTGGTCAAATATTGACCATTGACACTTTGACTTTTGTCCACATGTCATGCACCTATTGGAGAGCTGGTGGGGGCCTATCCTTCTACTAGAACCTGACAAGGAAGAGGGTGCACGCCACCTTTGGCGTGTGCCCAAGTTGGAGGCGCCCAGGAGTCCCTGTTGGACAGGGACTCCATCTCCTTTTTGGATTTCGATTAGAGTTCTCCTAAGAACCAACTTTGATCGATCTTAGGCATCCTCTAAGGAAAAATCCAGGGGACTCTATTCCCATCAATCAGATTTAGATCTGATTTCATAAAGGGTTGTGATTGGTTGGGAAGAAGAGGAGTTGGATCATGCTTAGTCTATAAATATGATCCTGCGCCCAACTCAAAATAAGATTGAATCACAATTCTCCATACCCCAAGGCTACCTCTCCTCTCTTCCTCCATGCCAAACCCACCTTCTCCCTCTCCTCTCCACATCCAAAAGAGTTTTGGAGTTTGGTTGGTGCAATCTAGATAAGAGAAAGGCAAGTGAAAGCTAGAAGGTTGCGCTGCTGCAAAGGACGACTGCTGATCTTCAAAAGGAGTTTTGAAGATCCTCCAGATCAGATCCAGATCTGATTTTTGGAGATGTGATAGAGAAGAAGAGGATCTCTAGATCCAGTCTGAGTAGATATCGGTAGAGGTCAGGCACTTGCATGGCTAGATCCAGAACCTTCCACTGCTTACAGGATCATCAACGGGTAATAGGATTACCCACTTCAAGGTAAATTTATTTAATTTAATTTATCTAATTTTATTTAATTTCTAAAATAATAATAATAAAATCTATAATATCTTAGATCTGATCTAGATTAAAATTTTTTTTAAAAAAAATATATCTCTTGATTTGATCAGATCTGAACGAACCTGGTCCGGAAAATCAGGATTTCTCTTCAACTGGTATCAGAGCATGAAAGTTCTAAAAATATTTAGATCTAATTTTAAATTTATTTTTAATTAGAAAATAAGTAATTTTAGATGTCACATGAGATATGATCATATCTAAAATCAGAAAAAATTAAAATTAAATGATTTGGATCTAAGATTAGAAAATATGCATGACTAGTTCCAAAATAGAATAGTTCTATAGAATAGTCTTGCATATTTTTAATTTAATTTAATTAAATTATATTTTAGATCTATTTATTTACTATTTTTTGATATTATAATGGTTATAATAATATCTAAAAAATAGTAAATAAAAATTATTTAATTTTAAATATCATATGAGATAAGATAGATGCATGTCTAGACTAGTTGCAGAATAGTTCTACATAATTATCTAGATTAGAATTTATTTTGATTAGATCAATTTAAATCTAATTTTTTAGATTATTATGAGATAATTTAAATTTAAAAATATGCATGATTCGATACATGAGATGTATGCAAAATATGCCATGATTAGATCTAATCTGTATATGAGATATATGATATAGATCTAAAACTATTTATAGTATTGCATGTTCCTGATTAAGGCGTTCCTCTTGGCCGTCCGGTCATTAGAATGAAGTAGGATTTAAAGGCTCTCTCTTCTCATTCGATGGAGTGTTCTTATGATGTGTAGGAGTGCTGCATGTTCGTCCTTAATCAGAAACCCAAAACTTACTTTCTGCAAAACCCTAGATCCGATCCTAAAACCCTAGGATTTATTATGCATATTTTATTTATGATCTCTACTTAATTAAAAATTAAGATTATGAAATATCAATTAGATCTAAAATTGAGAATTTTAGATCTAATACATATTCATAATACTGGGTTCGGGCTTGGGTAGCTCAATTAGATCTAAGCGGTTGATCAAACCGAATCAAGAGTTGGTTAGATGGGATCAACAATGCTTAAATTGATCAGCCTAATAGGATTAAGTCTGGATCAAGATCAAGTCATTATTAAGCAAGACCTAATTAGGCTCAGAGGTTAGAGTCTGGATTGTAGGCTAACCCAATTGATTCTGGCTCAACAATTTGGTGTCTAAGGTAAGTTTGGCACATACGACCGACTGGTTTTTAATTGGAAGCTACTCGATCTGAATGTGTTCTTGTATGAGTTAATGGCATATTCCTTCCATCAGTCTCACTTATCTGGCCATATCTGTTGACATAGTTATGATCTGAGGTGGTCAATAATCCGAGCTAACCCATGCCACTAGGTTAGTCATAATTGTTATGACTACGACAAGTCTAGTTTAATGAGATCTGAATTAATTCTTCCTAAGAAAAGATTAAGTCTGAGGTCTTTCATCATTGTAGATGTGCGGGCCCTTCTCAGGATTGATTGTTCTCGGCTAAATACAGTGGCTTAGTTGCACCGAAAAGATGCAACCATGTCTATTAGGCATTGGATGCTATGGGCTGGAGGATGAGATGGGCTTAATATTTTGGATACGGTGAGAGACTCAATTAGGAACCCAGTCTGTGCAAATGGTGGGTCTGACTTAACTAAGAAGTTGATCAATATTTCAGATACGGTGAGATTCATGAATTAGAGATCAAGTTTGGGTGCACCTTGATTAGAGAATCATTAAACAAGAGTTGTTCACTCATTGACTAATCCATCACCAATAACTGTTAGGTGAGGTGATGATTCAGTTGGTGAGACCGCACCATCCACTAGAAATCATTTATCATAGAGATTTTTGCATCTCTACAGAGAGAGTGTAAGGATCCGAGAAAATAGTGAGAGCTAATTTATTTAAAAATAAAATTTTTAAATAAATTGATCAAGTCATAATTACAATATCTAACTAGAATCTTTGACTCTCTATAGAAAAATATCTACATCCAACCCATTGGCACGTATCCTGGACGCACATAGACTGACTGGATCCAATTATAAAGATTGACTCAGGAACTATAAAATAGTTTTGGGTTTCGAGAAGTTAACCCATGTACTGAATCGGGACCCTCCCACCTTACCAGCCCATCCATCCTTTGAACAGAGAGCGTCCCTAGAGAAATGGATAGACGAAGATAATAAGCCTAGATATTACATGTTGGACTCGATGTCTGATGAGCTCCAACGCCAACATGAAGATATCGAAATTGCTCGCCAAATATTGGCTCACGTGTAGGAGATGTTTGGTGAACAGAGTCGCGCAGCCAAGTATCAAGTCACGAAATGACTTTTTAAGGCTAAGATGCGTGATGGGCAGTCAGTCCAAGATCACTGCCCGATGATGATCAAGAACTTGGAAGAGCTTGAGAAGCTCAGTGTGAAGTTGGACTTGGATCTGTAGAACGATGTTATTCTACAATCCTTGACCAATGCATGTGGGCAATTCATCATGAATTACCACATGCATAAACTTCAAAATTTCTTGGCCGAATTAATGAATATGCTGGTAACTGCTGAGCTTTCTATGAAAGGTTCTAAAGGCTCAGTTCTTGCTATGGAATAGACTTCTTCCAAAAAAAAGTCTTATGAAAAGAAAAAGAAGTCTGCGAAAAAGCAGAAGGTGAAAGGGCAAAGAAGAAGAAGGCAGAACCGAAAAAAAAGACCGATGTCAAAGAAAAGTATTTCCATTACAACAGCGACGGCCATTGGAAGCAGAATTGTTCTACTTACCTGGCCACCTTAAAGAACAAGAAGAAAGGTCCTTCTAGAGGTATGCTCGTTATTGAGTCTAACCTTACGATTTCTTCTGCATCCAGTTGAGTGCTTGACTCTGGTTCTAGTGCTCATCTGTGCACTTCCATGCAGGATCTTGAGGATAGCAGGAGGCTGAGAGATGGAGACATGATCCTACGCATCAGTAATAGAGCAAAAGTTGCTGTAGTAGCCGTGGAAACATATCCTCTTCGATTACCATCTAGTTTAGACTTAGTTTTAAAAGACTGTTATTATGTGCCTGCAGCTAGCAGGAATTTGATTTCTGTTTCATGCTTAGCACTAGAAGGCTATGTGATTACCTTCTTTAAGGATCATTATAACATTCTTTATGAAAAAAATAAAATTGCAAATGGTTTCCTTATTAACGATCTTTATCAGCTACATATTGATGTACCTATTTTAACTATCGAGCAAAACATGAATGCCAAACGATCTAGGGATAGTCCAAACGATAGATATCTATGGCACTTGAGATTAGGTCATATAGTAGAAGATAAGATCAACAAATTGGAAAAAAATGGGCTATTGAGTCCATTGACTTTCGAGTCATATCCAACTTACGAATCTTGTCTCCAAGGCAAAATGACTAAACTCCTTTTTGTTGGACATGGAGAGAGGGCCACAGATCTCCTTGTCCTAGTACATATAGATGTGTACGGCCCATTTGATGTACCGACTAGAGGTAATTTTATCTACTTCATTACCTTTACTGATGATCTATCTAGGTATGGGTATGTGTATTTTATGAGACATAAGTCTGAAGCTTTTAAAAAGTTTAAAGAATTCAGACATGAAGTAGAAAAATAAACTGAAAAATCCATTAAGGTTCTTCGATCAGATTGAGGAGGTGAATACCTTAGCCGAGAATTTCTAGACTATCTAAAGAAAAATGGTATAGTCTCTCAATGGACTCTACCAGGAATACCTCAACTCAATGGGATTTCAGAACGAAGAAATCGGACTCTATTGGATATGGTCCGATCCATGATGAGCTTCACAGACCTCCCTAATTTTCTTTGGGGATACTCATTGTTAACTTCAATTTATCTACTGAATAGGATTCCCTCTAAAACCGTTCCTACCATACCATATGAGATATGACATGGTAAGAAATCAAGTCCGAGTCATCTCAGAATTTAGGGTTGTCCGACTCATGTCAAAAGACAACAAGCGGACAAGTTAGAGTTTAGGTCTTTTAGAGCTCGATTCATAGGATATCTTAAAGAGTCATTAGGATACTATTTCTACATTCCAGAAGACCACAATGTGATTGTGAGTCGACATGCCTTCTTTCTTGAAAAATAGTTTATTCAAGATAGCGGCATTGGAAGGCAGATCAAGCTTGATGAGAAAGTCTCATAAGTACAACGAGCTAAGGACCAATTGGAACCAAATCAGGTTGAGCCAATAAGAACACTACCTCCTCCACCTTGTAGATTGGAAAGAGTTTCTCGTCCCCCTGAGAGATACTTAGGTATTATTTCAGAGAAAGTAGAGAAAACGTTCCTCGTAGGCAATGGTGCTCATGGTGATGATCCTAAAACCTATAATGAGGCGATATTAGATATCGACTCCAAAAAATGGCCAGAGGCAATACAGTCAAAAATTGATTCGATGCACTCAAACCAAGTCTGGACCTTGGTAGATCCACCAAAAGGTATAGTACCTATTGGGTGTAAATGGATCTTCAAGAGAAAGATTGGTGTAGATGGAAATGTGGAGACATTCAAGGCTAGACTAGTGGCAAAAGGTTATAGTCAACGTGAAGGCATTGACTATCAGGATACCTTTTTCCCAGTGGCTATGCTAAAATCCATCCGCACATTACTTGCCGTTGTAGCCTATTTCGATTACGAAATATGGCAAATGGATGTAAAAACGATGTTCTTGAACAGATATCTTAAGGAAGATATCTATATGGAACAGCCGCTAGGTTTCACATCCAGTGATACTGATCACAAGGTTTGCAAGCTGCAAAGGTCCATATATGGACTTAAGCAAGCATCTCGGAGCTGGAACACTCGTTTCAATGATGTGATCAAAATATTTGGTTTCATAAAAAACGAAGAGAAACCGTGTGTTTTCAAAAGGGTCAGTGGGAATGCTGTTGTCTTCCTCGTATTGTACATGGATGACATCCTCCTTATTGGAAATGAGATTCTCATGTTAACAACAGTCAAAATATGGTTGTCCAAGAAATTCTCCATGAAAGACCTAGGCGAAGCATCCTTTATTCTAGGAATTAAGGTCTATAGGGATAGACCGAATAGGATGCTAGGACTTTCACAGAAGATGTACATAGAGAAAGTACTAAAGAGATTTAGTATGGAAAACTCTAAGAGAGGATTAATACCCTTCAGACATGGTATTCATCTTTCCAAGAAGATGTGCCCTAACACACCTAAGAAAATAGAATGCATGAGTAAGATCCCTTATGCTTCTGCAATAGGGAGCCTCATGTATGCCATGCTATGTACACGACCTGATATAGCCCATGCTGTGAGTGTCACAAGCAGATATCAGTCAAATCGAGGTGAAGAACACTGGACTTCTGTGAAATGTATTCTTAAGTACTTAAGAAGAACTAAGGATATGATGTTGGTCTTTGGTAACGGAGAACTCCAAGTTCAGGGATACACAGACTCAGATTTCATGTCCGATATAGATGATCAAAAGTCGACATCTGGAAGTCTATTTGTGTGCAATGGTGGTGCTGTCGGTAGGAAGAGTTTCAAGCAAACGGTGATACCACCTCATCCGCGATTACCTCGAGAAGGATTATGTCGAGGTCAAGAGAGTCAACTCCATCGATAATGTGACAGACCCACTTACAAAGCTGTTGGACCAACAGAAGATTGAAGCCCATCTTGAGAAGATGGGACTTAGACTTGTAGCCAATTAGCTTTAGGATAAGTGGAAGATTGTTAGATATATGTGCCCTAGAAGCCAGAATTGGCTGACACTTGTAATACACTTCTATGGGCAAAATTATAATTTTGACTAATATTAATAAAATGGATTATTTTCTATCACATATGTGTATTTAGTGTCTGTGATACATCCTTTGAGTTAATGATAATGATAATTCATATTTTCAAGAGTTGAAAATTTAAGACATGAATAATCATTGTTAACTCATAAAATGCTTCCGACCATAGGATCATCACGAGGATGGTGATTAATCCGAAAGAAGGATAAGGAGCAGCTTCTTATTTATTACGAGTGTAACAAGCTAGAACACTTTAGATCCAAATGTCTACAACTCAAGAAGGATCCCAAGAAGTATAAGAAAAAGGCTATGGTAGCTACATGGAGTGATAGCGATGATTCAAGCTTCGAAGAAGAAGAGTCATATGAACAAGCCAACTTGTGCCTTATGGCACATGAAAATAAGGTAAATGCTGAAATTTTTAATGATTTTACTTTTGAATAATTCTAAAAAGCATTTTATGATTTAGTTAATGATTTAAAGAAGTTAGGAGTAAAGAACAAAAAATTTAAAACAAAGAATCAATCTTTACTAAAAGAAAATGAGATAATTTCAAATGAAAAATTGATTTTAACTCAAAAAAATTTGAACCTAAGAAATAAAATTGCTAAGTTAAAACTTATGATAGAAAGTTTACTTTTAGCTCCAATAAACTTCAAATGATACTTGAAAATCAAAAGGCCATTTATGATAAAGCTAGCCTAATCTATAATCCTCTTAAGAAACAAAAATTTCTAAAAAACATCTTTATGAACTCATCAAGTAATAAGTTTTTAAATATTACTTGCTTTAAATGTGAAAAAGTAGGATATAAATCCTATACATGTTTTTCTAGTAAATCTAAAAATTCAAATGTAAAGAAGATTTAGGTTTCAAAAGGAACCATGAACTCTAACCTTCATGGACTCAAGATAACTTGGATACTAAAAACTAGTAAATGAATTTGCAGGTACATCAAGGATCCAATGGAATAAAATGAAAAAAATACTTGTAGTTGGATGTCTTGAGAATGAACTTGGATGGATGTCATATTGATAAAATTTAAACTTTTCTTACATCATATCATCAATATTTATTTGATTAATTCTATTAATTTTAATAATCCATCATTATGATTTTATATTATATTTACTTGCTTGAAATTCTTTTCATATGTTAGTAAGATTAGTATGATTGATTGATTTTGATGATTTGAATACTTTGATTTTAAAAGATCAATATGCTCTCTTCTAAGTATCATGTTATGATATGAATTGAAATTATCTTAAAATTTAATATGATATAATAGCTTTTTCATATCAATTTTATAATTAATAAACTTAAATTAAAAGATGCTTAATTGGATGTGAATATTTTTGAGTTGCTGAACATACATGTAAAATTATGTTTGACATTTCTCCATAAAATGCTAAATTATTAAACTTTTAATAAAAAAAATTTATATGAAATAAAGTACTTGAAGATAAGATATTCAATCGCAAAAATTATGTACTTGATGCGTTGAATAACATTGCATATTATCTTATCCCTAAGGATTTGGAATTTTATAGTTCAACCAAAATTCATAGAGCCTATATCTAGATTTTCTTTTACATGAGTTTCTTGACTTGATAATCTTGCCCTCATGATTGATTAATTCTTGATCCCCTAATTTGACTTAAATATCTTTCTTGATCATCGATTTGATTACCTATTGATTCTTATTCAACTTGATTAAATTTTCTAAAATCAAAAACTACTTGAACTATTTTCTACTTCAAGGAGCTGACTCTTGATTTAGTAGGATTCGACCCATTTTTTCTAGGATTAGTTCTTCTATTTGAAAATATCCCAAGGCTTTATCATTCTGTTATCAATTTTCTCAAGCCATAATTTCTTTCAAATCCCTCTTCCACTAAAATTGAAACTTTCTTCTTCATTTCTATTCTAATCTTGTGGTCCTTATTTTTCAATGACACCTCAGAAGCTTTTTACCCAAAGAAAGAAAAAGTCTAGTTTTCAAAATGAAAGATGCACAGATTTATATGAATGTTGATAGTATTAGACGCATCCTATATATATACAGACCGATAAGAGCACCTCAGATTATCTCAAGTAGCTACATATTTAAGATTTTATTTGATCGAGATGATGATTGAGAGTATTGAGGATATCAGCTCTCATGGTATAGTAGACGATGATGATGAGACTCCTATAGCAGAGCCTATTATAGTACATATCAAGACAAAGAGCCAGCAGAGCAGCATGAATAAATAGAAATAGCTTAACTTTAAAGCAGATCGGCCATCCAGATACTAGCTCATGATTACCTGATAGACTAGATGATGATACATTTATTGACTCTCCATCAAGATCATAGCATCAGTCTGTGTAGAGCTTTAAAAGTATATATCAGAGGCACACCAGATAAGATGAGATCAGATGAAGACATTATCATTAGTCAGAGATGAGTTAGAAAGATTGATTCGAGCACTCACTACAGCTAGAAAGGATGTTCGCTATCGGATTCAGTCATTTGGAGATATTAGACTATACTCTTCTTCTACTTAGCCTAGATCTACATCTTAGGATTATTCTGATATATACTTGCTTAAGATGCTAGGATTTCTTTCCACAGCTTTAATGATCATTTCAATCTATTTTTGGCATCCATATAAGATATAGCTCTCATACATTTGCATGCTTTTATGATTTTATCTTTATAATCACCATTGGCTAATCCATAAAAATTTCATCTTTTATGAAAATTTAATGTGTTTGATATTATTTGTTTGACTCAATATGTGCTTTGCTTGCAAAATAAAGAAGGAGAAATGATTGCTTGTTTAAATTAATTAAATATATCTGATTTGAAAGAAATAGAAAGAGAATTAAGAAAAGTTAATTTTTCGGCACAAGAGGAGAGTTAAGAAAGTCAAGTTTTCTAGCATTTATTATGAAAAATAGAAAAAAAATAATTTTAGATCAAATAAGAGAAAATATTATTAAAATATTAAAAGTAAAATTATTTTGATCTATTTATGTACTCTTGTTGTTCTAGTTATTTAATTTGCTTTAGAAAAATTATTTCTATTTTACTTTTTATTCAATCATACTTTGCATGGTTTGGTCCTATCATAATTTTTAATAATTAATTGATAAAAAGCTAAATCTTAAAAAATATTTTACTCCAAATAAAAATTTTAGATAAATAATTTTTGAATCTCATAAAAAATTATTAATAGGCATTTATTGGTTGCTTGACTTTTTGGTTTACTTATACTTGAGCTTTCATGTAATCTTGCTTATTCATGTTTTGCATTGGTATCAAAGAATTCATCCTCAAGTAAAGTTTCATAAGTGGTATCAAATAGATTTTTTCTATCTTGCATTTCATTACTTTCTTTTGGTAAAAAAAAATATTTTATCTCGAATCTAATTTTGGATAGCTTACATGATATCTTTAGAGACAAATTCAAAAAAAAAATTCATACCTTTTCTAAACTAAATTAAGTGATATTTCTTAAGAAAAGAAAAATCTAAATTTAAATAGTAAATCTCTCTATAATTTGTTTGCATAATCTATTTGTATCAATGCAAAATGACTTATCAAGATAATTTGATCTGAACTTAATGGATTCATCTTGTTTGATCAAAAACTAAAATAATTGATATCAGATTTTATTGCCTTGTACTCTAATTTTTGACAAAAAAAAGGAAGAAAGAAAAGAATGCTTTGTCTCAAATATAAATTTTCATGGCTATATTCTTGGTATTATAAGATTTGAGATAAATTCTTGTGATATATTTTTGAATGATTTATTTTAATATCAAAGTGAAGAGAAGTATTTTCAAGACTATATTATTCGAATTTTTAAAGCCTAAAGTTCTTATTAATTAAAATTGAGAAGTACATTTATATGATATATTTTTTGATTTTTAGATGTTTGCTATCATTATAAACATTTTTTGAAGTTAATGAAAAGCAAATATTTAAAAATTTAGTATCTACATAAGTGAATGCTATGTTTATTTGAATTGAATGCATAATTTAATACTTAATTCACTCAATTGAAACTTGTTCTCTTAAAATTTTATTTAATTTTAAAATAGCTTTGTTTGTAAAAGTAAAGAGAAGAAAATACCAAAGATAAAATGATTACTAAATTGATATCAATCAAATTTAAAAATTTGAGCTTAAAAGTTAAATTAGTATTAGTTAAAGATTAATGTGGTATAAATTAACGGTGCTTAACTTTAAAAAAAAAGGAGAAGAATAAATTTAAAAATGTTATATGATGAAAATAGAAGGAGAGATATTTGCTATAAATTGGTATTGAAAATATCGATATTAATCTCAAATTCTCAATCATTTATCTTATAATTCTCTAAAATTTATATTTTATTTTAATTAATTTCAAACTCTCAATCAAATATCTTATAGTCTTTTCAATTTATGCTTTCAATTGTTTATTCAATTTAATTTATTTAATTTAAAGTGCTATTACTTTAAAATAATATCAGATAAATAAATTATTCTTAAATATTAAAACTTGTTTAAAGTAGTATCATTCATATGCTGATTTTATAATTTAATTTATCTAAATATTTTTGATATTCTTAGAGTTAAATTAAATTAAAAATTCTTCTTACTCCTTAAAATAAATTTATAAAATTTTTAATATACAATGTAAGATTTTTATAAAATTACTTTCAGCTTTGATACTATCTTTCATACTCTTTCAATGCATATATTTTCAAAATTTAATTGACTAAATTTTTTTTTAAAAAATAAAAAATAAATATCAAAATTGATGTCAATTTTTTTCATATTATACTTATTTTATTTAAAAATCTTTATTTTTTTAAAATTAAATTAAAAATCTAAATTGATGGTATCAAATAAAAATTTAACATCGGATATATTTTTCTTGGTATCAAATATATTAAAATATCTTAAAAAGCTCTATCCCTTAATATTAACTTGAAAAATCTGAATTAAAAGTTTTTAGAAAGGAGGAGAATGATATCAATATAAATTTGATATCAAACATACTTATTTTCATATTAAATATCCCATAAAATTCAAATTTAATACTCTCTTAAAATTAAATTAAATTTTTTTAAATTTGATATATATATTTTGAATTTCAATTAATTTTGATGATATATTTCAATGAATTGTTTGATGCATTAAAAAAAAAGGTGTTATGCTTGATTTCTTTGTTCAAAACTTAAAAAGCTCTATTTCTCTTAAAGCTTAAAAAATATATATTTAAAAATTTAATTATAAAAATTATAATTATTTAATAAGGAAAAAAGTCTTTGATATTTGAATTCAAGCAAATTTCTATTAGAAAAGTGATGTTTTAGGCATGTTTTAAATCCAAAGATAAGTTTTCAAAAGGAAGATGATTTATTTAACTTTATTTTTTGAATTTGATATATCTCTCATTTGATACACTCCTATATCTTATTGATTTTGATAGTTTTCTTAATCCTTTTCATAAGCTTTTTAATAATTATCAAAAATAGAAAGAGAAATATTGAGTATATGCTTAATGAATTGATGCTTAAAATACTCAATAATTTGATGCTTGAAATCTTAATACTCATTGATTTGAATTAAGATATTATATTATAATAAATATATAAAAAATATATAATAAATTAAAGATAAATTGAGAATATTCATAAAGTATGCATTCATATATTTAATTAATTACTTCATGATATATGTTGGCCAATTTTGATTGTATGTGGTGCTTATTTTGTATGGCTAAGTACTTGTAATTCTGATATGTAATGTAAACTTCATGTCACATCTTTATGTATTTTGGCTAGAACTATTTACTTGATGTGTGACTCTTATGTATTTTGAATATTGACATCTTATTTTGTCATAAATATGGAATGTATTTTTCACATATAATATCAATTATATGATGAATCATCTTTTAAGAAGGAGTAAATTTTATTCAAATCAAGGCAAGAATAGTTTTTTTCTTAATTGATGATGCCAAAAAAGGGGAGTAGAGATATAAATGGGTAATAAGTAAAATTTTGAAAAATTATCAAAAGTAATTGGGTAATAAGCAAATGTGTCAAGAGAAATTATCAAAAGAAAAATTATCAAAGAAAATAATCTTATAGGCAATCTTCAAACTTCAAACTAATCATGATGCACTTTATTTAAATGATTGACTATAATGTTCAAGTGACGTATCTTTATAAATTTAAAATTTTTAATCAATGCTTTATATATGTTATATTTTACTTTTACTCAAGTATTTTATCATCATAAAAAAGAAAGAGATTATTGCTCCAATAATTAATTTTGATGATTACAAAATATTTGAGGGGATACTAATAATTTTAGCTTAAAAAAAGATTAATTGTGTTTCAGGTTTAATAAGAAATTTCAAGTTTACTAAAGAAAGATGATGAAGGATAAAATCATAAATTTTATAAAGTTGGAGAAAATATGTTTTGAAAGCTTTAACAACAAGTCTAGAAGATTTCTGATCTATTGAAGGCAGTTTTATAAATTTTGGATGTATAATTTGAAAGAAAATCAGAAAAAAAATGACGAGAGGCAAAATCATAAATTTTACAAAGTTGAAAAAAATATGTTTTGAAAGCCTCAAGAGTAAGAACATAAAATTTATGATCTATTAGAGGTAATTTCATATTTTTTGGATGTATATATTGAGAAAAAATCAATTTTGAAGAAAAGGATCGACTCTTAGGTTTTTCTTGCTGAAATGGGTTGATTGGCATGCTGCTCCTATACTAGGGGTCGATCCTAGGATCGACTTCTACTATTCTAAAGGCTAGAAATGCAGAAATTGGGGGTTTCTTGACTTCTGCCATATAGATTGACCCTGGGGTCGACCTCTATGCAGGGGATGATCGTAGGATCGATCTCTATGATGGAAAATCTCTGCAATGGCTAATTTTTTGTGGTTGCATTTAATATATATCTAAATCTCTCCAACGGCTCTAATCCTATCCAGATTTCTCTCTAATACTTATTGAAGATATATAGGCTCAAAAAAGAAGGAAGAAAGTAAGAGATTCAAGCATTCATTTCAATCCTAAGCAAAAAGCCCTCTTTAAGCAAAGAAGCTTTCATTTTAAGTTTACCAATCCCTCAAAATCTCATTCAAATTTTCAACAACTTTAAGAAAAATTAGAAAAGCGTATTTCTTTATTGTGTAAAGAGTTTTTAACATTTTATTTGCTTATTAAAGGGGCTAACTTTGTATTTTATTATTGTTAACACTCATACTCTATTTTATTATTTTGATTTAAGTTTTAGGAGTTGCAAAACTTAGAAAGGTTAATCCAAATCTTGAATCAGATTGTGTTGTATTAGTTTGTATCTAAAAAATAAGTATTCTAGCTTGAGATAACTAGGATCGGAGATATCGATGTTGTATTCTTGTTGAATATGTTTAGTGGAGTTAAATTTTCAAGTAGGAGCTTGGAGAGTGGATATAGGTGCAAGATTGGCACTGAACTACTATAAATCTTGCTTGTTTATGGTGTGCTTGCTCTCTCTCCATCTTTATTTTATTAAATATTTGCTCTCTTACTATTTATCTTTTCACTCCACTTAAATCACCTACCACATACAACTTGCATATCATCATATTATTTTTGTTATTCTAATTTAGTTTTAAAATTTTAAAAACACAATTCACCCTTCCTCTTGGATTGCATAGCTGGGCAACATTTGTCCAAATTTATATTCTAAACAAAAATATACTTTACTTTAATTAATTCAGCTTGATATGATTATGTAGTGTATGCAGTGGAATAAATGTATATTAAACTATGCAAGAATTATGGCTAAGCTAAATAAGTAGTAATAAAAATAAAGTAAGAAATAAAGATAAGTAAAGCAAAAAAGTGAAGAACACAATCACAAATACTTAAAGTTTATAGTAGTTCGGAGCAACCTGCTCCTATGTCTACTCCTCAAGTTTTTCTTGAGATTTTCATTATAATCTTTTCTTGACTACAGTGTGTTTATTTTCACAGGCTCACAAACAAAATTTAATTAATTTTTTGGGCTCACCAACCAAAACCTAATATCGTTAGTTTTTTCGAACTCACTAATAATTCAATTGATTTTCAACAGGAGCACCAACCATAATCTTTACAATGTCCAATTTTGGGCTTGGACTGGTCTAATCCTCAAGTTTCTTTTCTCCAAAGAAACTTATAAAGAAACAAAAAATATTATAAGTTTCAGCACAAAATAGAAAATAAAAAATAAAACTCTTTGAAGTTTAAATAAGTTGCTGTTAGATTGCTCAAATGATGCTTCAACTTCTCTTCTTAATGCTTGAGAGGATGTGAAAGATGATGGAGATAGATTCTCTTGAAAGACTTTTAATTTAGAAGCTTGATTCCTCTCTATTCTTTCTCTTTTCAATGATATTCAATATTTCCTTCAAGAAATGATGGTTTCTCTTTCAAATTCTCTTAACTTTTTTTTTTCAATTTAATCTCTAGCCTTTTATACCTTTAATCAATGCTGGAGGATGAGTAGTAGCTATTTAGAGTTGTTGGAGAGCTTTTGGACATTAAATATATCAATAATGGGCAGAAAAACTAGCCATTATAGAATTTTCCGTTGCAGGAGGCGCCCCATGAATCGCCCCTTTTTTCATATGGAGCCCCATAGGTCACTCCTTTGCAACAGGCAAAAAGCTATTTTTTATTCTGCACTCAAGACTTGCAGGGGATGACCCAGGATCGCCCCTTTTTCATGGGATGATCCAGGGGTCGCCCCTTTTCAGCGTGCCACTCCCAGCCTTATGTGCCATCATGCCAAATCAAATAGAGATGACCTAGGGGTCGCCCTCTTTTGTCTAAACTTATTTTTCTTCATTTTTTGACTTTTAAATCTTTTTAAATTACCTCCAAAAATTTTGAATTCTTCTCTAATGCTCTTGAAGCTTCCAAAAAATATTGTCTTGATCTCCAACTTGATGAAATGACAATTTTGACCTTCTCCAAGCATCTTTATTAATTCAACTTCTGAAATCTTTCAAATTACCTCTAAAGATTCCGAAATATTCTCTAATGCTCTTGAGGCTTTCGAAAAATATTTTTTTTAATCTCCAACTTGGTGAAATTATGATTTTGCTCTTCTTCAAGCATCTTTATCAATTCAACTTTCTTGAAGCTCTTGACTTGATGATTTTTGTGTAGATCTTTTCTTGAATTAATTTCTTCAATTTGAATACCTGAAAAGATCTACATCCACTCTTAAAATATATGGTTAAATACTTAAATACTCAAAGTTTGGCGATTATTAAAATCAATCATGAAGTTAACAACCTCCACCCTAGGACCACATCTATCATAGTCTCCTGGAGTCAATACCCTAACTCCATCCGTGGCCTTCCAAGGCTTGAAATCTCCACCAATTCTTACAGTGTGAACCTCCCCTGGTGTGAACCGGCACCTTCCTGCGCGTGCCATGTTGCAGCAGCAACAAAAAACTCCCAAATGCCACGTGAAACATGATATAAACTAGGCTGGTCCGTGATGGTTGCATGGACTGTGCCCTCGATCGTACATGGTGTGTGCCTGTATTACGCAGAGCACCCACCTGGGCCGTGCATGCTAGCCTGAGCCGTGCACTCATAGCCTGTCGGTGCTGTGTGCTAGGCGGCCCGCTAGCCTGCACCGACCCATGGGCTCTTTTGATAGCCCATGGGCCACATATCATTTATCCGACCTTTCTTTGCATGTATCTCCTCTATCTAGACTCCATTTAGAATGTTCTTAGGCTCATTGGACTTTGTTCGTCATCCTAGACCATATTTTAGGCTTATTATGAATCGAATTTAAGATATTTTTCTCAATAATCTCCATCTCAACATGATAATTGGCCTATTGAAAAATATATCCTAAAACCAATCATCTAGATTATAGATGATTGAGCTGATTATAAATCATTATAATAAATAAAATTATTATTTTGATATTTTCATCATTTTTGTGCATATTTCTATTATGAACTCTTTTGTGATGAATTTCTTAGGACTATTTAGATTCGATAAAGAAGGATTTGTCATTTAGTCCTTAAACTTGTTCACGATCAAATAATATGTTATTACCTAGGATGATAACATATTGAGTGTAGATTGTTATGTGCCATATGCATTGGTTGTCCTCTTAACTAAGGATATGATGTATTGGTATGGCATGCAGGTGAGGTATAGGGATATATTTTACTAAATATGATCCAACTGCGTAGCTCTCTACTGTCAAGAGTTGCTCATGAAGAATATGGGTATAAATATCCCCTAGACCTGAGATCATCATGATGACTTGCAAGCAACACACTATACTTAGGTGTCAGACTATCTGAATTTCTAATTCAATGATAGAAGGCTAATAGGTACAGTCAAGTACTTATTTAGTTGGTGTGTGTATCAAGATGTGATTGATTCTATCAAGTGTTGAAGCAGATGTATCACTATATTTTAATTTAGCAAAACCTTGATTAGGATAGTTTATGCGATGGATGCTGAAATTTTAAAATACAATATAGATAAATTTTTAGGATTAATAGTTAAATCCTAGGTCATCTTTTGAACATTGAGGTCAAAAAGATGAATTATACAGTAGCCATATGCCATAGGTTTGTTGATGTTGCATTACGACTATTCGATCTATCCGGATGTCAGGTATCATTACTAGATGGTTACATCGATTGGTGCAAAAAATTAGTTTCTATGCTACCAGCTTAGGATTCAAACCTATGGGGTTACATACAATAAGAGTTTCTACTTGATCTGATGGCTGATCAAGAATCTCAATGGTCTGAGAGTCTATGATCAAGAGTCCCATTGGACTAAAACTTTATGACTAGGAGTCCCACTGAACTGAAACTCTATCTTTATGGGTTTCACTAGATTAAAACTCCGAGTCCTACTTATTTGGGACTCTATAATCAAGAGTCCCATTGGTTTGGGACTGTTATCATGAGTTTCATTCATTTAGGCTACTTCGATCAAGAGTCTCACTCGTTTGGGACTCATCGATCAAGAGTTTCATGTAGATGGAACTCTAATGCCCAGACATCCATCCGACTAAAATTTTGATATTTTTTAAGGATCAATTAGTAATTAGATTAATTTAATTTAATTAAGAAATAAGGATTCGATCAAATTTGATTAAATTTGATTCGATTGGATTTGACCCGATCAGGTCATGAGATGACCTCATCGCTATGGAAGATTCAATCCTGATTTGATCAAGATCTGAATCTAATTAATTTTTAATTTAATTAAAAATTTATTAGATTGGATTAAGCCTAATTTACTTATATTTGATCTAGTCTAATTGAGTCTAGATAAATTGGTTTGGTTGAAACCAATTTGAACTAATTCAAAGGTAGTTTGAATTTCAAATTCCTTTTCTCCCTACGCCACTTTAACTTTGTCCACACCATTCTCCATGCCCCTTCATGTTGTGCATGTGAATTTTCACGTCTGAAAAGAGTCTTGTGTGCCCTCTTTTATCTCTTTTTGAGCTGATCCAAGGGTTGGACTAATTCAAATTTAGTTGAATTTTGAATTTAGCTTGAGTTAGTTGGTTTAATTGGTTGAAACCTCCCAACTCCCTCTCAATCTCATCCCCATGCCTCTTATAGTTTTGTCACACATTTTCATAGAAAAATTTCAGAGTGGGCATAGAAGGAGAGTCCTTCTACTCATCACCCACTTGGTGGGGTGCTGGAAATGGATAAAACATCTACTTGAACTTTGAATTCAAGTAGATGGTTAAAACCTCTCAACCTCCATCTTCTTATTTGATCCACACGCAAAAGCCATCGATAGTCACCCATTTAAAATAGGAATTTTTGTGGGCATGCATGGGTGTGCATGAGGTATCTGAGAGGGGCATGGAGGGTTTCTTAGAGAGAGAAAAATAGTGAAGGGCGATCATATTTGGGTGAGAGAACTTCTTGTGAGAGAGAATAAAGGTTCTCTTACACTCACACATTCCACTCATGCCATCTTTTTATTTTTTATCTCTTTGCTCATCTATTTAAAAATAGTTTGAGAGTAGGTATATGGTAGGAGAGAGTCCCTTTTATCCATGAAAATTTATTTCATGAAAAAAAGCTCCAAAGAGAGGGCGTGAGAGCATTTCTGAGCGTCAGGGTTTTTGGGTGTGCAAAATCCTAGAGTTGGGACTTAGGGTTTGGATGGAGAGATCAAGCATTGTGAGTGCCCAATCACCGCCAAACTTGACACACCATCTCATCATCCTTCGAAGTATATCATCTTGTCTTTTGGAGCATCTGAGAGATCGAGAAGAAGATCGTCGATCAAATCGATGAAGATCGATCGTTGAAAGCTCCAACAAGGAGCTAGCACTCCGATGGAATTGGTTGGGATCAAAAGCTCCATATGGATTATCCATAGAGGTCAAATAAGTATGCAGCTATAGCATGATGTCATTGGATTTTTCCTATGGATTCGAATCATGGAGATCATCTACTTGCATACAGATATTATTTTCAGAACACAAGTCGGTCAGCAAATGCGATTTGCTAATTGATCGTATTTAAATTTTCTATTATATATTAGCATGTCAAGATCTTTATGTTGGATATTTTATTATATCAATGCATGTGTAGAATTAATTTTAAATTAATTTTGCTTTCACTACAAATTTTATTTGAGAAAATTTTGAAAAGCATGCTTTAAACCCTGCCCAATTTCCAACAATGGTATTAGAGCAAGGTTTGCTTGACATATTTTTAATATGTAATTAAAAAATTAAATACTTATATATTTGATATATTAGATCCAGATAATTTAGCAATCAAGAATGAATGAACCACCAAATCAATCGGTCATAAAAGATAAGTATGGTTTAAAGGCCATCTTCTTCTATTCAGTGGGGATTTCTTATGGTGGTGGGGGTACCACTTTGAACTCATTCATTAAGATATATAGTGAAAGAATTTAATTTATTAAAATTATTTTAATATAAAAATTAAACATGAATATATTTGATTAGATCTAATATGTGATTCATACTTTAATTTTATTATGGTTTATTTTTTGTTATGAAACTAGCAATAGGTTACTGTTTATGAAATGAGCCGATTCATTTTTAAAATGAGTCAACCCATTTAGTAAATAGAAAATAAATTTTTTTTAAAATTTAAAAATTATTTTTAAAATGCCAAATCTCGACCCATCAGTTCAAAAACTTAAGAATTAAGTATTGTCTATAAAGATCTAGAATTATGAATTAAAAATTCTAAGATAAAATCATAAAACTGTGGGTTAAAGGGTTGGATAAATTAGATCCATTAATTGGGTTAGATCTAAGGTTAGTTGAAAAATGGACTAAACTAGAGTAATTGATCAAATCTAATCCAATATTAAATTAGATTAGGCCAAGGATACTTTAGATTCAGCTTCAATAGTTGTAGTTGGATGAGTTCATGTCTTTAACAAAGACCAAGATGGACTTGATTTATGGCTACGTAGTCGAGCCCATAATCACTAGGTTGATCAGATTGAATCTAATTAACTAGTTGGTATCTAAGATAAGTTTGGTAGTCAAGATAAGTGGATTTTAATTAGGATCTACTCGCACTGATTCAATCTTTAATGAGTTAATGGCATATCCCTTCCGCTGATCTCACTTACTTGACTGACATGATCGATTAGGATTTGATTAGATTACTTGGTAATTCGAGCTAACTCATATCATTAGAAATTAATTTGACTAATTTCAATTAGTAAGACTGAATTAGATGCCCATGGATCTAAATTGATCTTAATCCTAACCGATTGATTTGGTGAAGTTAGTGGAAGGATTTGACTTGATGAAGTTAGTATGAGAAAATTGGTCTGTATTCTTTCTATCCTTAAATCACATATAACCTAAATTCTCTAGATTATTAGGTCCTTAAAAATGACTAAGTTATAGGGATGACTGAATTATAGCCTCCCATTAAGATGAATAGTAATGAGTCCAACTTTCTAGATGGACATTGGAGGTGCCTTACACCTAATGTTTATCTGGATATTAGAATTACTGTCCATCATATTATTATTAGGTCACACTCTCTTAACGGTGATTAGATTAGTCATAGCTTTCTTCGGGCTTAGTCATCATTAGTTTGATGCACCAAACTCAATCATGTTAATGGTTGGTCCTAACCAGATCTTTTCAGTGAAGGCCATAGCCTACTGAATTGGCTTCTGGGGTAAGATCTAATTACTAAAAATTATTTAAAAAAATAATTGATTATGAACCTATCTGTAGATGCACATGAGTTAGCCAGAGCTTTTCTTAGGCCCATTTATAGTTTATGTGGATTCTAGTATCCACTAAGGAGTTAGTGTAATTTCTCAAATTGAAGGCAGAGGCTATCAATTCGTAAAAATACTGGAAGAATCTTTAAACTAAAATCCAAATCTTTAGGATTAATTAATTTAAGTACTAATAAGATTTTATATTTTTCTTTTAGATAAATAGAATGGTTAGTGTAAGTCCGCTCCATTTACTGTTGGACAGTGATAAGCTTTTAGGATCTAATTATGAGAAGTTTAATATTAACCCTAATCAGACGACCTGAAGAGAAATTATCCTCTTGATCCGAATAGGCTGAACATGAGAAATCAGCAAATGATTGCTAGTCAAGATTGTTATATGATAATATCTTATAATTTCTTTATTTGTGATACATCTACTTGGATATTAGATATCGAGAATCCAAATCATATATGCAATTCGCTGTATGGACTTTAAATTGGTAAAAAATTTGAGAACGATGATAGATTCCTTAATATTGAGGATGGAAGTAAAGTTTCAGTCCTAGCGTTAGGAATTTTTGAGCTTATTTTCAAAATTAATAGTATCATTTTAAGTGACTGTCACTATTGTCCATCTTTTATGATGAACATAATATCTATTGGGCTTTTAGCCTAAGATGGTTATTATTTATTAATAAAAAAATATTATGATATCATTATAAATGATGTTATAATAATAAGAGAATAATTAAAAAATAATATTTATATATTATCATAATCTATTAGTATAATATACACGTCAAATAAATATCCGAAACTAGATAATATCATCGATGCCTATCTTTGGCACTGTGGACTCGATCATATAAATAAAAATAGGATCAATAGGTTAGTCAAGGAGCATATCCTTTACATCGATGATTATGAATCATTGACAACTTGTGAGTCCTTCTTTCTTGGTAAGATGACCAAATCATCTTTTATTAGAAAAGATAAATAGGCCACTGAGCTTCTGGATCTAGTACATACTGATATATAAGGATCTATGAACACATATGTTAGAGATGGATTTTACTACTTCATTACATTTATTGATGATCTATCTTGATATGGGTACGTCTATCTTATGATTAGTAAATCCAATTCATTTAAAATGTTCAAACGATATTGAAATGAGGTAAAAAAATAACTTAAAAAAAGTATTAAAACTCTTCAATCAGACCGAGATAAATATCTTTCTAATGATTTTTTGACATATCTAGAAGAGAATGAGATTCTCTCATAATGGACTCCTGGAACACCACAGCATATTGGTATATCCAAAAGGAGGAATCAAACTCTATTAGACATGGTTTGGTCTATGATGGGATTTGCGAGTCTGCCTATTTTTTTTGGAGGTATGCACTCAAGACTTCTTATTTTGTTTGGAATAATATTCTGAGCAAGTCTATTGCAAAGACTCCATATAATATATGGACTGGGTATAGGCCGACACTCTCTCACCTTAGGGTTTGGAGATGTTCGGCTTATATCAAATATTTGCAGCCAGAAAAATTTGGACCAAAGTCTAATAAGTGCTTGTTCATAGGATACCCCAAGAAATGTAGAGGTTATTACTTCTACCTTATTGAAGAATAAAAGATATTCGTCAGCAATAGGATAGTCTTTTTGAAAAAGAACTTTCTTATGAAAGAAACTACTACTTCTAATGTTGAATTTAGTGAAGTTCGATAGGTGGAATAATCGATATATTTTAATGAAACTATAGAACTGGATTTGATAAAATCAAACCCAGAGCCCGTTGAATATGCACCTTCGAGGACATCTGATAGAGTACTGCATCAACCGGACAGATACTATAATTTCTTGATCTAAAATAGTGATCCTATTGAACTCAATGAGAACAACGAGTATCCGATCTCCAACATAGATGCCATATAGAGGACTGACTCTGACAAAAATGGAGTCTATGAAGGTCAACAGTGTATGAACATTGGTTGATCCACCTGAAGGGATAAAATTTATTGGACATAAATAGATTTTTAAAAAGAAAAGGAACGTAGATGGGAAGATAGAGATCTATAAAGTCCATCTGGTTGTCAAAAAATATCGTCAGCATTATGGTATTGACAATGATGAGATATTTTTTTTGGTGGCAATGCTCAAGTCCATTCAGATTATACTTACGATAGCAGCACATCTGGACTATGAGATCTGGCAGATGGATGTAAAAATAACTTTCCTAAATGGAGAGCTAGATGAAGAGATGTATATGATATAGCTTGAGGATTTTACATCCATAAATGAGTCAAAGGTGTGCAAGCTTCAGAGATCCATTTATGAATTTTCTCTCCACTTGTGAAGCAACCACTACGGAGCTTCATATATATCCGAAGTCCACCTGATGCCACAGAAGTTGACTCTATCATCGAGTCCCTCGAGGCCAACCACTCAACGTTGCACTGTTGAGCCTATCGCTGCACCTCGAATACCGTTGCTGCCCCTTCGAATCCTCTGCACTCTGTAGCCCTCTTCGAAGCCATCTCGGATACCTCCGCAACTTGCAAGCATCTTCAAAACCCAAGGGCTCATCCAACTCTTCTGAATCCAGTGACTGAACCTTAGAAAATTTCACCCAAGTCCTTCTCTTCTTTCCCTACACTAGCCATCGCTTCAATTGCACCTGAAGAACCATCCTCTACCTGAACCGTGACTCTCCCTGGTGCCTCTATAGTAGAAATCTGATCCATGATACTTCCGACTGCTAGAGACCTCCTAGCACTCCTTGAGACCTCCTGTCTCTCCCTGAGACCTACACCCGATCTCCTTAAGATACCACTGGCACTCTCTATTGAGATATACTCCTCGACTGCTACACCATCGAGCCTCTCTCAGCTTCATGCCTTTAGGATAGCGCTCCTACAGCACTCTAGCGCTTCCTGACTCATCTCTATGCCACTCTACAGCCGTCTAGCCCTAATCTACTGGACCTCCATGGATTATTCATCTTCATCACTCCCAAGGCTCCACAAATTCATGCTCTGATAGAACCACTGAATATATCTCCGACTACTTTTCCACCTTTCAAACATCGAAGAACGTATAGTCACTTTTTCAGTCTTCCTTCGACCATTACTCCTTGAAAAATCTCTCTTCAATAGCCCCACACTGCCCATCTTCCTAGAGAACCTTGATGTTCTCTATTGAGATACCTTCCTCAATTGCTGCATTATGGTTGAGCACTATAAAATGGCTGAGCAGCCATTATGCATCGGATCCAATGGCCAGGAGAGTTTTGACCTATATTTAGCAATGGTGGCCTGCATTCTACCACGCGATCGAACCGTCGGAAGAACTATATGCACGATCCGATGGTTGGGAAAGCAGCCGACTGAATCCAAAGCCCCTTCATCTCCTTTTGCGTCATTCAATGGCTGAATAGGTTATGTTAGAATTAGATCAAAAAAATATACACTTTATAATATTGCATGTTGACAATGAAAAGATTACATGAATCAATTATAAATTTGAATATTGAAAGATGAAACTAAAATCCTAGACATACTTCTCTTATTATCTTTAATTAATTATTAAATTTTAATTAATTACTATTTATTTATTTATTTATTTTAATTTATTAAATTTAAATTATTTTTTATTTTACTTATTTAAAGTTTTATTTTATAAATTAATTTTAAAATTTTATTTTTTAAATTAAAATTGAATGCAAGTCAGTCTTCAATCTCTTAAAAAATTGATATCCAACTTACCACTATTCTAATCAATAGTAAGATTGATTTTAATTATTATTTATTGCTATAATGATAAGCAATCAAAATTTTTGTACCATTATCGAGAATTATAGCATGGTTGTTTCAATAAAAAAAATTAAAAATAAAAATTTTAAAAAATATATATAACTTTTTAATTAATTTTTTATTTATTGCTTTATGTGCTCTATTATCTTATTTATTTTACTGCTTTATTTTATTATATATTTTATTTTATTACCTTATTTATTTTACTTATTTATTTTACTGCTTTATTTTATTATCTTATATACTTTATTTATTTATTTATTTTATTGATTTATATTTTTAGTTTATTATTTATTATTTATTATTTTTGCTTTTATACTTTATTTTGTTAATCAATAATTTATCTTTTATTATCAATTAATTTAATTTAATTACTTTTCATACTTATTTATGCTTTCTTTAAAATTACTCCTTTATATTGCTTTTCATATATGATTTATTAATTGCCTTTTAGCTAGATTACCTTAATTATATAATTAAAAAATTATCTTATATTACATAATTAATTTATTGCTTTTTATAATTTAAAATAAATTATGATTTAATTTCTTAGGTTACCTAGTTACTTTTAATCCTAGTATAATTTATCTTTTAATTAGTTAGATTCTTTAAATTAGCTTAAATAAAACCAAAACATAATTAATCTAATTAACTTAATTAAAACTCATTTTTTATTTTTCTTACTTTACATGACCATATATAAAAAGAAAATAAATACACATCTCATAATATTTAATTAATATAAAGAAACCAATTAAATCTTATAAAAAGCTCAACATATTTGGACATCTTATTTTGTTTGCATTGCATATCTATAATATACTTTAAGAATACAATCCATTAAATAAGATAAAGTGGAAATTTGATCACCCTTCCTTAGCCCACAAACCATCATCCTTCATATTGCATTAACCCAAATTCTAATTCTTAAAATCAAGTAAATGTTAGCCCTTAAGGATATTCGAGCTTGTTGGTGCAGAAACTAGTCGTCGCTAGAATCAACTGGAGCGGAGGTGGACGAGGTCGCCATCAGGGACCTACAAAATAAAGTCCCATCCGAAGCTGATCGGGGGTGGCTCCGGTAGGACCCTCCGATGATCAAGTCAGCTCTGGCCAACAGGAATGGAGTGCTCGGGAATGAGTTTCATAGAGCTTAGAGAAGAAGAGGAGAGCTTAGAGATCAGAGACTAGAGGTTTGGTTAGCGTATCTAGAGGGTCCTTTTTATAGCGGAGCTTGATGGTGATAGCTGTAGCCGCATGCTGGCGGGCCGCTGGAGGTCCGACGGAGTCAGTTTCATGGGAAGGTGCCATCTATAGTGGATTGATGGTGACAGCCATCGCCGCCTGGTAGCGGGTCGCTGTCGCTTGCGGTGGACTGATGGTGATGGCTGCAGCTATCTTGGTACTGAGCCGCTCGGGGTCGAATGAATGAAGGGTTGAAGGGCTTTGACGTGTACCCATTTCGAAAGAGTTCGGACTTCTGAAGAGGGAGCTCGGATGGAGTTCGGCTCCCATAGGCGTCTGGCTGGAGGTGAGCGGCTAAGACCCGATCGCTGGAGAGTTTGGTAGGAGCTCGACTGACTGAGGAGGATGTCTGGGAGGGGTCTGGCTAAACAAGCTTGGCTTCTGAAGAAGTTCGATCGAAGGATGTCTGGGATGAGTCCAGCTTTCCGAAGAAGTCCGGCCAAAGAGGAAGCTTGGAGAGAGTTCGGCTCTTGTAGGTGTCTGACTGGAGGAGTGTGGCTAAGGCTCGACCACTGGGAGTTCGAAAGGAGCTCGACTGCTGAGGAGTCCGATCGGAGGATGACCACCGAGGAGTTCACTAAGAAGTTCGACTTAGGGATGACTGCTGAGAAGTTCGACCGCTGGGAGTCCGAAGGAGCTCGGCCGACTGAAGGGACGGCCATTGAGGAGTTCGGTCGATGGACGACCGCTGAGGAGTTCGACCGCTGAGGAGTTCGGCTAAGATTCGACCGTTGAGCAGTTCGACCATCTGTAAGAGTTCGGCTAAGACCTGACCGTTGAGCAGTTCGGTCGGCCCTAAGAGTTCATCTAAGACCCATGCGCTGAAGCTCTTCCGTGGCTACTAGTTGCATTAGGCTGAGCATTGAACTAGACTTCGATAGGAGCGGGATTTATCCCCAACAATAGCCTCCCCACTTTCGAGTTTGAAACTCGAAGGAAAGAAGTGCAAAAAAGGCGACTGCTGAAGTCTTCTTCTGGGCTCCATGCTGGTTCAAGTCGAAGCTCGGGGGAGATCTCATCTCCAGCTAAAGTTGATGTTGAAGTTGAAGCCCGGGAGAGATCCCATCTCCAATCGAGGTTGAGGTAGGCCTCATCTCCTGCGATCGAGGTCGGAGGTTGAGCTCATCGGGGGTGACATTGTCTCCTACAATTGAGGCTGATTCGGAGGAGATCTCCTCTCCTACAGTCGAGGTCAATACGGGCGCTCGGAAGAGATCCGATCTTTGGCCGAGATTGGCTCGGTTGATCGAAAGAGATCTCATCTTTGGTCGAGGTTGGCTTGGTCGATCAGGAGAGATCTTATCTCTGGTCGAGGTTGGCTCGGTCTCTCGTGACCGAGGTTGATGCAGGCACTCGGGGGAGATCTTATCTCCTGCAGTTGAGCTTGGCTCGGACGCTCGGGGGAGATCTTATCTCCTGCAGTCGAGTGTGCCTCGGGAGAGATCTTATCTCCTACGGTCGAGGTTTGCCTCGGGAGAGATCTTATCTCCTACGGTCGAGTTTGCCTCGGAGGAGATCTTATCTCCTACGATCGAGGTTGACTACGGTTGTCTGGAAGAGATCTTATCTCTAGTCGAGGTCGACTCGATCGTTCGAAAGAGATCTTCTCTAGCCGAGGTTGACTCGGTTGCTCGGGAGAGATCTTATCTCTGATCGAGGTTGTCGCGGTCACTCGGGGAGATCTCCTATCTCTGATCGAGGTAGGTTCACGATCGCTCAAGAGAGATCTTATCTCTGGTCGAGGTTGTCAAGCGGTCGCTCGAGAGAGATCTTATCTCTAGCCGAGGTGCGCGCTCGGGGGAGGTCATCTCCTGCGGGATCGCTCGGGGAGAGATCTTATCTCTGGCCAAGGTTGTCAGCGATCGCTCGGGAGAGATCTTATCTCTGATCGAGGTTGCCCATGATCGCTCGAGAGAGACTTATCTCTAGCCAAGGTTGTCAGCAGTCGCTCGGAGAGATCTTATCTCTAGCCTCGCTCGGGAGAGATCTTATCTGTGGTCGAGGTTGACTCGATTGCTCGGGAAGAGATCTTATCTCTAGCCGAGGATTGACTCGGTTGCTCGAGAGAGATCTTATCTCTGGTCGAGGTTGTCTCAGTCGCTCGGGAGAGATCTTATCTCTAGCCGAGGTTGACTCGGTCGCTCGGAAAGAGATCTTATCTCTAGCCGAGGTTGTTAGAGGTCGCTTGGAAGAGATCTTATCTCTGGCCGAGATTATCTCGATCGCTCGGAAGAGATCTTATCTCTAGTCGAGGTTGACATCGATCGCTCGAAAGAGATCTTATCTCTAGTCCGAGGTTGTCAGAGGTCGCTTGGGAGAGATCTTATCTCTGGCTGAGGTTGTCTCGGTCGCTCGGAGAGATCTTATCTCTAGCCGAGGTTGACATCGATCACTCGGAAGAGGATCTTATCTCTGGCCGAGGTTATCTCGATCGCTCGGGAGAGATCTTATCTCTAGCCGAGATTGACATTGATGGCTTGGGAAAGATCTTTTCTCTAGCCGAGGTTGACAATCGATCGCTCGAGAGAGATCTTATCTTTGGCCGAGGTTGTCTCGATCGCTCGGAAGAGATCTTACCTCTAGTCGAGGTTGTCAGAGATCGCTCGAAAGAGATCTTATCTCTGGCCAAGGTTATCTCGGTCGCTCGGGAGAGATCTTATCTCTAGCCGAGGTTGACATCGATCGTTCGGGAGAGATCTTATCTCTGGCCGAGATTGTCTCGATCACTCGGGAGAGATCTTATCTCTAGTCGAGGTTGATATTGATTGCTCAGGAGAGATCTTATCTCTAGCCGAGGTTGTTAAGGTCGCTCGGGAGAGATCTTATCTCTGGACGAGATTGTCTCGATCGCTCGAAAGAGATCTTATCTCTAGTCAAGGTTGACATCGGTCACTCGAGAGAGATCTTATCTCCTGATCGAGGTTGTCTCGGTTGCTCAGAAGAGATCTTATCTCTAGTCGAGGTTGACATCGGTCGCTCGGGAGAGATCTTATCTCTAGTCGAGGTTGTTAGCGGTCGCTTGGGAGAGATCTTATCTCTGGCCGAGGTTGAAGGTCTTTGACCTGCCCGTGTTAGGATGAGGTTCTTCTCCTGTTCTTAACACGATGACTATTAACTGCTTTTTTTTCTATCATCACATAGTTTTGGCGCCCAACAATAGTATTATTTGTTGGGGGAGAATTTTACTGGGAGAAAGTTACTGGCAGCACATCCTCATTTCAGGATCGTGGGGGCGTTGTTCCTCTGCATTTCTTCATGCAGACGATCTTTTCTATCTCATGCTGGCCTCCTCAATTTGGAGCATGCTTCTCTTAGCTTTGACGCTGGGAGGTGATGAGTGGTCGATGTACCAAGCTCCTCTTTGGGGTAACGTTGATGATGCTGTAAGGTGGCCGACCTTATCGATTCTGGTTACGGCAGCGCCCTTGGCCGATCTTCAGGCTGGCATCGAAGGAATTTACCCAGCCACCCCTTTTCGATGGGCTTCTCAATTTCATCTCGAAGCTGGATGCATTTCTCAGTATCATGGCCATGGTCGCGATGGTAGAGGCAGTACTTGCTTTGATCGCGCTTGTTTGGGGGAGATCGTAACCCTTCTGATCTTGGTAGCTGATTCTTAATTTCCATGAGAATTTGAGTTCGAGGAGCATTGCTGGGGGCGCAGTCGCAGAACCTTTTGAAAGGAGGACCTCTTCACGCCCTTCTGTCGGGACTTCCTTAGTGGCGAGCTCAAAAAGTTTGGGCCTTGCTTGCGCTGGGGAGGTCGTAGACGCGGCCGAATTTCATAACGTCCCCTTGTGAAACCTGTGGGAGAACTTCATGCCCCTTCATCGGAGCTTCCTTGATGGTGAGCTCGAGAGAAAGTTCGGCCTCGCTTGCGCTGGGGAGGTCGTGGACATGGCCGAACTTCATTCCGCCTCCTTGCAAAACCTTTTATGGGAAAAGTTCATGCCCCTCTGTCGGGGCTTCCTCGATGATGGGCTCGAGGGGGATTTCGGTCTCGCTTGTGTCGAACTTCATTCCGCTTTCCCACGAAATTTTCCATGGGAGAACTTCATGCCCTTTTATCGAGGCTTCCTCGATGACGGGCTCGAGGGGGAGTTTGGTCTTGCTTGTGCCGAACTTCATTCCGCTTTTCCGCAAAACCTTCCATGGGAGAACTTCATGCCCCTTTGTCGGAGCTTCCTTGATGATGAGCTCGAGGGGAAGTTCGGCCTCGCTTGCGCCAAACTTGCATTGGGGAGGTTGTGGATGCGGCTGAACTTCATTTCGTTTCTGCGGGAGAACTTCTGCTCTTCGTTTCTCCTTTCTTAGGACGATTGGTATGCTCAAATGCTCTTCCTTAACGTTGGTTCCTCGCATCCTCATGGCGGATTTGCTGGCAAAGTTTCCATCGGAGGTTGTCGCACGGTCAGCATCATCTCGGTGGGGCCACGAACCCGACCAGCAGGTTGAACTGCTCCACGTCTGCGGTGGCTTCGTGTGGAACCTGAGCTGCCATGGCTGAAATGGGAGCAGATGGACCTAGCGTGCAAGCCGTCGATCGTCGAGTCGGAGCTCTCTTGGAAGGCATTTTCTCTTCAAAAAAGAACTCTAGTGAGAAAGAAGAGAAATCTCCAGAGAGGGAAGACAGAAATCATCGTCGAGCAATCCTTTAAGAACAAGGAAACCTAGGAGATTCATGCCCTTCCTCTAGCACCAATCTGTTGGTGCAGAAATTGATCGTCGTCGAAATCAGCTAGAGCAGAGGTGGACAAGGTCGCTGCTGGGGACCTACAAAATAAAATCCCGTCTGAAGCTGGTGGGGGATGGCTCCGGCAGGATCCTTTGACGATCAAGTCAGCTCTAGCCAACAGGAATAGAGTGCTTAGGAATGAGTTCCACAGAGCTTAGAGAAGAAGAGGAAAGCTTAGAGATCAGAGATCAGAGGTTCGAGTTAGCGTATTTGGAGGGTCCTTTTTATAGCAGAGCTTGATGATGATAGCTGTAGCCGCATGTTGGCGGGCCGCTCGAGGTCCGGTGGAGTCAGTCTCACGAAAAGATGTCGTCTGCAATGGGTTGATGGTAACAGCCATCGCCGTCTGGTAGCGAATCACTGTCGCTTATAGCAGACTGATGGTGATGGCTGCAGCTATCTTGGTACTGAGCCGCTCGGGGCTGAATGAATGAAGGGTTGAAGGGCTTTGATGTGTACTCATTTTGGAAGAGCTCGGACTCCTGAAGAGGGAGCTCGGAAGGAGTTCGGCTCCCATAGGCGTCTGGCTGGAGGTGAGCGGCTAAGGCTCGATCGCTGGGGAGTTCGGTAGGAGCTCGACCGATCGAGGGGGATGTCTGGGAGGGGTTCAGCTGGACGAGCTCGACTCCTAAAGAAGTCCAACCGAAGGATGTTTGGGACGAGTCCAACTCTCCGAAGAAGTCCGACCGAAGAGGAAGCTTGGAGGGAGTTCGGCTCTTGTAGGTGTCTGGCTGGAGGAGTGCGGCTAAGGCTCGATCGCTGGGAGTTCGGAAGGAGCTCGACCGTTGAGGAGTCCGATCGGAGGACGACCGTCGAGGAGTTCGCTGAGAAGTTCGGTCGAGAAACGACTGCTGAGGAGTTCGACCACTGAGGAGTTCGGCTAAGACCTGGCCGCTGAGCAGTTCGGCCGTCTGTAAGAGTTTGGCTAAGACCTAGCCGCTGAGCAGTTCGACCAGCCCTAAGAGTTCATCTAAGACCCGTGCGCTAAATCTCTTCCGTGGCTACTGGTTGCATTAGGCTGAGTATCGAACTAGACTTCGACAGGAGCGGGGTTTATCCCCAATAGAGCTCATTAGGATAAGAAACCATAAGAGTTGGGATGGGTTAGGGTTAGTCAGTTTGACTGGTGTCTAAGATAAGTGATTCAAAAACTGCATCCCAAAGGAAGATGGTTACTTAATTAATTTCGTTGACTTGTCTGATTAAGATAATTGATATCTAAGAAAAGCAATGGAGGGACTTCCACTGATCTTATACTTACCTGACCAGTTGAGTGGCTGATTCTTTATTACTTGAAGGGCTTGAAGTTAACCTTAGCAGTTAGGAGCTGTCTAGATCTAGGTTAATCCTAGAATAGAGAGTCCATGCTTATTTAACTTGATTGAAATTAATAACAAATATTAACTAAATCTTTTCATCTATCATCCTTAGATCTAGAATTCTCTAGGCTCTTATCTTTAGAATTCTCTCTCCTCGTCTCTTTTTTATTTTTTAAAATAAGATAAAATAAAATAAATAACAATCAAAAATGAATTTTTATGCTGAGCTATATAGTAGAATAGATCATCTAGAAGTCAATAAAAACTCTTTCTATCCATCTTTTTTACTTGTATAATAAGTTTATGCAATTTATTCGAGCCCCACACATTATGAGTGAATGCCCACACCAATTTATTAGTAGTTATCTCGATGCTAAAAGGATCCACATTCATGGATATACATTATGATATGCCCTATCCACAATATCAATCTTCTCTAAATAGTAATAAGTCAACTTTTGAAGAGAGGATTCAGCAAGTATTAAATGAGTTAGAACTCAATAATCGAATCTTGCAACAAACCTATCACTCATGTATGTAGAACTTTAAAGAACTAGAGAAGCAAGCACCTATATTCCATTAGCAGGAGGAAAGTGAGTTGCCTAGTCAACCCAAGAGTGATCCTAAGAGACCATACATAGTTAGAAATTCTAATATCCTTATAACTTTTTTGAATAATTATATATAACTCTCGAAAATAATATGGTCATAGAATAACCTAGCATAACTAAAAAGGCTCTCTTAGACCATATAATTGAAGCAAAATATAGCAAAAGAACTAGAATAGTGGAACGAACCAACTTCATCATCACCTTACCTACCTATGGATCTGTTCTCAAGTGTCTTAGAATCAACTAATCCTTTCAATAGAAAAGGACCAATTGATAAGATGATGGAATTATTAGAGATTTCACATGAACCACCTATGAACAACATAATAGAGGAAGCTATACCAACAATTCTTTCCCATGATTCGATAAATTTCTATTTAGCTCATTATAAGGTGGACGATTTTGATGAGTATAATACAGAAGTTAATGACTAAATAGATACAACCTATCTTAAAACCATCCTATTATGGATTGAAAAACTTTAGCCACCACCTAATCCACCAATAGCTCCCTTGTTAAAACCACCAACTATTCTAGAATTGAAGCTACTTCCTGATGCACTCACCGACACTCTTTTAGTGATATTTATCCAGAAAAATCAACTTATAGGTGTTTTAAAAGCACATAAAGAAGCTGTAGGATAGGATATTACTAAAATAAGTGATAATGATTTTATGAATGATTTTTTTTATTTGGTACTATTTTTAAGGATGGCCTCCAAAATTCATCGATAATATTAAAATGATGTATGGAGGCAGATTTAAAATTAATTTAAAAAAAGTACCATGATTTAGATCAGGAAGAGTCGATGCCAAGATATATCAGATTCAAAAAAGGGAGTAGGATAGATCGAGTTATAGTTGAAGTAATTTTTAAACCATCATCCCTGATTTCGGTCCAACAAATATAATTTCTTCTTGGTTATTATAAAAATATAGTAATTTTAAACTTTGGTATAACATGCTTGCTTTGAATACTTTATTAAGTAGAATTAAATCTAATTATTATAAAATATTTCATGAATGTTTTTCTACCATTATGATAAGACCTCCTGATTGGTCTTATCTTTTCAGAAATCTGAAGGACGTGCTAAAAGTGATTATACCTATAACTCCTTCATAGAGTTCGGTTGAAGATGTTAAACTTAACGCTTACTAGGAGGCAACCCAGCTTTTGCTTTTATATTTTTTTATTTTTAATTTATTTTTTTTTAGGACTAAGTTGGAGAGAGAATTATAGACCCATGCAAGATGAAGAACAAATAAAGCTCGGATCGAGATCAAAAATATATTAAACCAGGTAAACTCTTTCCTTTTATTTATCATCCTCTATTTCTTTCCTTTATTAAGGATAATAAAAATTAAGTTAAAAGAAAAGATAAAATAAAATTAATTAAATCCTTAAGTATGATAATAATTGGTCTTATGTATCTGATTTTGTGTTGATTTGAAGTTTTTCAAGCATTTTAATTGATAATTGATTAATGATTTAGAGAAATTTTGAAATACTATGGATCAAATTATTAAGAAAATTTAATAAATGATCAGATTTAGAATAAAATAAATTTTTGAGTAAATCTAATTTTTTTTCAATCTATATTCAATAAAAAATCTACTTTGTATAAGTATGAATGAAAAATATAAAAAAATTAAAAAAATAAAATAAAAAAATAAAAAAAAGTAAGTTCTAAACATTGATCTTTCATCGAGTAACCGAATTCCATTACCTAAGTAAGTTATTTGCATAAAAAAAAGATAATGTGAAGAAGTTTGTTATACAGTTAGTTTTAATCTCTAGCCTATTTGACTTGAGTCAGTAAGCCCAAGAAATATTTTATGCCTAATGTCCTAAACCTAATTGGTTTGAGAGTCATTAGTCCAAAACTCGCTACAAGGATCAGATAGAAAGCTTAAGAGATTAAAATATTATACTAATTATAAATAAAAGAAAAAAAAAATTTAGTGCATAATAAAGATAGAGGATTTAAAGAATAAAGATGAAAAATTGATGAAAGAAAAGCTTTAAAATTTAATGTTCTTTACTTAACTACTATTTGGGATAGAATTAATGATTCGATGACGTATTTCTTAAATCTCTAATCAGATATCAACTGACTTTAAGATAATCTGAAGAAACTTTCATATCTTATCGAGTCGGTACATGTTTCTGATTTTTCTCTTTTTACATAAGAATGAGTAAAACTCAAGTTGGAAGATATGATAATTATCATAAATTTATAAATAAAAATATTTAAATAAATATTAAATAATATATATTTTAAAAAATTAATATTTTTATTAATATTTTGCAGGAAAGATCCTCATCAATACGAAGAACTCGATTTATGGATTAAAATGAATCAAATTTGACTCAAATCGAAGCTATATTGGAATTTAAATAAAGGCTGGAAGAAATAAAAAATAATAAATAAATAAATAAAACCAGCTAGTACAGTGATTTTGGCCCATGCATCAGACCGCCCGTGGCCCAGCGAAATCCATGTGCGTGCAGAACCAGGCTGGCCCAGCACCTGACGTGAGGCTGATGGAAATTTTCACGTGGCTTATGGGAGTGGATTACTGTGGCGTGGATTGGTTCTTCATGTGGTCTGTAGAGTGGCAGGAGGCGATCTGTGCTATCAAATGGCTGAGCAGCCATTATGCACCGGATCCAATGGCCAGGGGAGCTTTGACCCGTATCTAGTAGTGGTGGCCGGCCTTCTACCGTGCAATCGGACCGTCGGAAGAACTCTATGCGCGATTCGAGGGTTGGGAAAGCAGCCGACTGAATCCAAAGCCCCTTCAGCTCCTTTTGTGCCATCTAATGGCTGAAATCATCGCCGACCGAGATTTGATGGTGGAGACGAGCCTCTGATTTGATCCGAGACTTCCCAGGATCTCTATGCGCGATCCAATGATGGTTAATTAACTGATGGACAGATCCTATGGCTCAGAATTAATCCAAGCTGAGCTGTGTGTAGTTCAAGCTAAACTCAAACTTGATTTCAAACAGAACTCTAAAAGTTCTATTTTTCCTCTATTTAAACCTCTGCTCAAGCAAGAAATAGAAAGAGACAGAGAACCCCTCTCAAGGGGATTAGCCTTCTTCCAAGCTTCTCTCTTTTCCTCTTCTCTCTTCTTTTTTCTTTCTTTCTTTTTCTTTATTTTGAAGAATTTAAAGATGCCGAAAGCTACAAAAATCAAATCCATCAGCAGCTAGAGATCTCATGTCCAGGAGAATAAAAAAAGACTTCAGTATGAGAGTTTATAATTTGAATCTTATTTATCTTTTTATTAAGTAATATTTTTTTATCTTTTATATACTTTTCTTATTTATGCTTTAATGTTTATTATTCTTGTATTTTATACCTAAGAAGATAGATCATGATCGCAGATAGATTTGGTTTGTGCTCATATTAGAATGAATTGTAAGAATTAATTAAGATTTTGCTTATGTTCTTTGATTGCATGATCTAAATAATCTATTTCTGTAAGATAAGTCATGATAGTGTTAAATATAGTCTATGCTCAGTAGAATATGTTATGTTAGAATTAGATCAATGGAACATACAGCTTATAAAATTGTATGTTGATAATGAAAAGATTGTATGAATCAATTACAAACTTGAATATTGAAAGATCGAACTAAAATCCTAGACAAATTTCTCTTCTTATCTTTAATTAATTATTAAATTTTAATTAATTATTAATTATTTTTTATTTTAATTTACTAAATTTAAATTAATTTTTTAATTTATTTATTATTTAAAATTTTATTTTATAAATTAATTTTAAAATTTTATTTTTTTAATTAAAATTAAATGCAACTTAACCTTCAATCTTCAAAAAAATCGATACCCAACTCACCACTATTCTAATCAATGATAAGATCAATTTTAATTATTATTTATTACTATAATGACAAGCAATCAAGCAACCCTAAGGATATTACTGAATTTAACCACTTCTATAAATGTCTACACTCATACGTATAAGTACTTGTAAAGATAGCAGCTAGCAACCAACATAAACCTTCTATTGAAGTAAAAATCTCAAAGATAATTTGTCGTTCATGGTGCATGAAAGTCACAATCGAAGGAACCATATAAACATCCCATTTTGGTCCCATAATCCTTTGCATATGGGTCATGGCATTAGTAGATAACCTTGCTTCAAGAAAATACAACACAAACAGGTCATGTTGTCGAACAAGATTTTTTGTGTAATTAATGGAGGGTTTTGCCGCTTCTCTGCAATTCCACAACAGTATCTTCATAATTTCAACATGATAATTTACCTGCCTCATCCAAACTGGGAGTCAAGCAATCAATAGATGATACATGTTGTACACAATCTCTGAATCCTATGAAGGACCCGAAGATATTAAGACTTGGACCACTACCATCTGAATCAAGTAAAGATCATGGCTGTGTAACATAACTGAGGTGAGAGTCAGTATTTTTTCCCTTCTCCCAGTGATGATGTCCTTTGTCCCCATCCTGTGGTTGGCTATCCAGTGAGGATCCTTGTGAATGTACCACTGGTCTCCAAACAATCTTTTGTACCTACTGAGCTACAACTACCTTTTAGCAACAACAATGGCTAATTCTTGAGGCATCTTAAATATTGTGTCCTGCTGCTCCAAAATAAGCACCTTTTGTTGTGGAGGAGAATCAAAACTAGGTGAAGAAGTACTCTTCTACACTTTGGTGGGAGACCTCTTTCATTTTTCCTTAGTTTGTAGTGTTGTAGGATGCAACTGTTCTCCCCTTAGTAGCATAATTATTTCCATATCTTGGTTCCCAGATGCTGGTTCACCCACATCATCCCCTAGGAAGTTGAATCGAGAGCCTAATCCATTCCCTGAAGGGTCTGTTGAGCTCTATCCACATGGAAGAGATAGTTTCTTAGTAGTTTTCCTTGGCAAAGTCTACGCCATCTATTGTTGATCTTGAGACACAGTGGTTTAGAAGGAGATTTATATTCTGGTTGAGCATTAAGCAAGTGGTCCTTGTTGTCTGGATCGATGGCCCATAAACCATTTTTCCTCAACCATAGTTGCTTCAGCACAAGTGCACAAGGGTATCAGAGCAACAAGTTTGCCACAAGTGTAACATATCCCCAGTAATTTCTTAAAGGTGAATTGCTGCTACAGAGTATTTTATCTAGCTAAACCATTGCACCAAGGCATAGTGGTTTAATGGTATCAATAATGACCGAAACCCTAGCAAAGCCCATTCTGGCCAAAGTGGCCATTCAATCATCAACATAGAGTGGAGTTCCGACCATTGACACCAATTTTAGGATTTTCTCAGTCTCTCATAGTTTAATGGAGGTCAGACAGTCAAACCTACATGTGAGCAAATCAAACAGAATTCTGACCAGGTCAGAAATTAGGTCTCCAGCTCCCAAAAGCTAAGATTTGTCCACCAAGCTATTGGGAATGTGTCCTAAAGCTAATTGTTTAACTATAGATGATTGAGCATTTTGTATATGAATTGTAAATAAATTATATTAACAAATATTATTTATGATAGTTCATCATAATTTTTCATCTTTCTTATAGAACTCTTATTATTATGATAAAGTTCTTAGAAGTATTAATAATTAATAAAGAAAGATTTATCAAAAAATTCTTAAATAATATGTTATTAATAGGATGATAACGTTTATTAAGTATAGATTGTTATACATCATATGAATTGGTTGTCCTTTTAACCAAAAAATATGGAGACACTAATATGACATGCAAGTAAAATATAAGAGTATATTTTACTGAACATGATCCAATTGTGAAGTGCTTTGCTATCAAGAGCTACTCGCAAAGGATATAGGTATAAGTATCCCTCCGATCCGAGATCACCATGATGACTTATAAGCAACTTACTGTACTTTAGTGCTGGACTATCCATTTTGCCAATATAGTGATAGAAAATTTTTGGGCACAGTCAAGTACTTACAAATCTGTGTGTAAGTCAAAATATGATTGACCACTCCTAGTTTCAGGAGATAATGCTATACTGTGTTTCAATTTAGTAAAATCTTGAATAGGATAATTCATGTAATCAGTCACGAGTTTATAAGGTTGAAACATAATTCAGATGACTAACTAAGAGTGTGACAGTTTACTCTAAGGTCATCCTAAGCATTGGAGGTCAAATGGATAAATTATACGGTAAACATATGCCAAGATTCTTAAATGTTGCTTTGCAATAATTCAATCTATTTGGACATTGAATATCATTGCTAGATGGTTACTTTGATTAGTATAGAAATTAGTTATTATACTACTGACTTAGTGCTCGAACCTATAGGATCACATACAATAGCAATTTCTATCTGATCAGATGGTTGATTAATGATTATGAATCATAGACGGGTACAATCGTCAATATGATTGATGATTATCTTTATGCAAAAGTTGTGAAAAAATAATTTACTAATAGTTAGTGAATTATAGGAGGATTAATTAGCAATTAGTTTGCTGATTAGCTCAATTAGATTAAGCAATGAGATTTAGATCAAGTTTAATTGAATTGAATTTGATTAGGTTATAAGATGACCTAATCGCCATGGAAGATTAATTTTGCATTTAATCAGTACTTGAGTATAATTAATTTCTAATTAGATTAAGATTTAATTAAGAAGATTAGGCACCTAATTTGATGGGGTTCACTCATCTCTTTGGGTCGAACCAAATAGGATTTGGTTTGAGTTCAAATTGTATGAAATAAGAGTCCAATTAGATTGGACTTCTCCCCTTGCACCAGCCATTTTTCCCCATGCTTTGTCCTCACACAAATTCAGATTTTGCATGAAGTTTTTCCACACCCAAAGATGTTTCTCACCCCTTCTTAATGCCCATATGGTTGGGATAATGTTTGGTTTAAAATTGAATTCAAACTTGATTTGAATTCAAGTTTGAACCTATCCTTATCTTGATTTGTATTTAAGTTCACATATGATTTGAATTTAACCTTATCCTAACTCCCTTTGGACACCACTTCTTAATCAGACTATGATGTGAGTGTGCATGAGTTTTTGTAAGGAACTTTCACCGAAAGTGAGAAAGGGTGTGAGAAATAGGGTGGGCATAAGGCTCTTTGGCATGTGTTCCCTAAGGTTCCGTCTAGGATTTTGGGAAGAGAAAAAAGAAAGAGAGAAAATAGTTTCCACTCTTTGGTAATCAACTACGATGAGTATCGACCCATGCTTAGGTATCGAGAGTCAATCACAGTTACTTGGTAGATATGAACTTTAACATAGATATGATATATTATTTTGATTTCAATTTTATCCATGCTATGTTCATGTCATTGAACCTTGCTTAGGTAGTTTTTTATATCAAATCTAATACTTGCTAGGTTAATATGATTAATCTAGATTACTTCCGCTGCATTAGTTTTCAAAATTATTTTGAAATATATGTATGAAAACCGCCTTGCACACTTACAATGGTATCAAAGCTAGGTTCCTAGACATGAACAAAATTGCATATTCTAAAATTTGATTTTATGTTTTTATATTTGATAGTTTAGATCAAAAAATAAATCTAAAATTATAAATATATTTAATTAGATCTAAAAAGATTTTTGATTTATTTTATTACTAGTTTTTTGCAAAAAATATTAGATCTAAAACATGAAATCTATTGCTGGCACGCCTGTCGAGTTAACTTATTTTTGGTTCGAGTAGACTCATGACACTAGTGAGTCAACTTGATTTTGTTCGAGTTGACTCGAGACTCCTATGAGTCAGCTCATTATGCGGATGAGCCGACTGTATTATGCAGGCTGAGAAAGACTGTTTCTATTCATCATGAGTAAGTCGACTTGGTCTCAGAACGAGTCGATTCATTGTGATGAGTCGACTCAATTTTATGAACAAAAAATTTGCATGAAATTCTATGTAAAATAGTTTTACATCTGAAATTATTTTGATATTTAGTTTTCATGCATTTAATTAAGAATTAAGAATTGAAACTATAAGATCTAAAATTTAGAATTTAAGATCCAAAATTATTCCATAAATCATGAGTTATGGATTAGCTCAATCAGGTTATTTGACTAGGTTAGACCTAGGGTTAAAATCAAATGCATAATGGACTAAATAGTGAAATTGATTAAATCTAACCACGAGTTGAATTAGATTAGGTCAAGATTTCTCTAGATCAAACTCAATAGTTGTAGTTGATCAAGTCTATATCTTTAATTATACCAAATGAACCTGATTGTGGCTTAGTGGTTGAGCCTGAGCTCTTTGGCTGATCAAATCGAAATTAATTAATTAGTTGGTATCTAAGATAAGTCTGATAGTTTTGACTAATGGTTTTTAATTGGGTGCATACTTACCTAGCCGAAGAGATGTCTAAGGCAAGCATTGGCAACCCTCCCATCGATCTCACTTACCTAATCAACTTGGTAAATTAAGTTTTGATTAGATCTTTTAGTGATTCGAATTCACCCAAGCTGCCTAGGTTAATCAATTGGACAAATTTAGGTGTCCTTGGACTAGCTTTATCTTTTATCCTTTTCAATGGCTTAGTGAAGTCAATAGGAAGATTTTTAGATTGCTGGTTAAGTTCTTGGTTCTAATGCATAAATAAATTTTTTAAATTATTAGGTTCTTAAAATAACGAAGTTGTGAGGATAACTAGTTCATAGCTTCCCATTAAGATGGATGGTAATAGATCCAATAGTCTAGTTAAGCATTGGAGGCAATACACGCCTGATGTTTATCTAGATATTGAAATTATCAGCTATGATATGATGACCCTATTGTGACTTTCTAATGGATGATCAGGTTGGCCGAGCCACACTTGAGCCTGATCATTCATTAGCTAGATGCACTAAGTATGTTTATGTTAATGGTTGACCTTAACAGAACTTTCAGTGGAGGTCGCACACACCTGCTGAAGAGATGCCTGGGGCAAAATTTTACTAAAAAATATTTGGAGAAATAATTAGTTAAGAACCTATCCATATATACACATGAATTGGTCGAGCCACACTTAGGCCCATGTGTAGTCTATGTGGATTCTAGTACCTATTAAGAAATTAAGTAAATTTCTTAAATATAATGTAGAGGCTACCAATTCGGATAAAATAGTAGGAAAAATCTTTAGACTAAAGTCCAAGTGTATAGAATTTTATAATTCATATACTAAATTATCTTTATTTTTCTTTTACGGTAATGGCTAATACTTTGTTGCTCCGATCACTGTTGGACAGTGACAAGCTCATGGGGCCCAATTTTGATAGCTGGTATTAGAAATTAAAAATTATTTTAGAGCACAAAAGGATCTTATATATCCTGACAAATCTTGCACCTGAAGAACCCACTGCGAACGCACATAGTTTGGTTAAAGATACTTATCAAAAGTAGCTTAATGACCATACAACAGTGCATTACATTATGAGGGTGGTGATGAATGATAAATTTAGTCATAAATTTGAGGATGCACAACCTAAGAAGATGCTTTAAATGTTGAATGAGTCCTTCAGCACCCTTGAGGATGCTAAAAGATATAAAACCTCCTATGTAGTGTTCAATGCTCGATGCGACAAGGGGCATCGATCATAGATCATGTATTATACATGATCGAGCAGATCGAACATTTGAGCAAACTTGGCTTTTCATTATACGAATAGTTAGACAAGAATGCTATTCTGAACTCGCTTCCTAAATCCTACCTGTCCTGCTCGAATCATTACATAATGACTAAGCCTGTAATGAACTACTATAGTTTGCTAGGATTACTGCAAACTTTTAAGAAGGACAATTAGTTCCACAAGGAGCTAGTTAATGAGGTAGGTAAGTCTCAACGGGGCGTCGGTCCTCTAAGAGAGGTAAGAAGAAGAAGGTGCAATAGAATCATGCTGGGACATCTAAGCCCAACCATATCAAGAAGTTCAAGGTAGATAAAAGCCAGGTAGAATGCTTCTTTTGCAAGAAGTTGGGTCATTGGAAGAGAAGTTATCCTGAATATCTTACTTTCCTTGATCCTAATAGGCTTAAAAAAAGGAATAAGCAAATGATTGCTGGTCAAGATAATTATATGATAACACCTTATAATTTTTCTATTTATGATACTACTACCTGGATATTGGATACTGAAAGTTCAATTAACATATGCAATTCATTGTAGGAACTTTAGGTCAATAGGAAGTTCGAAATGTATGAGAGATTTCTGAATGTTGGAGATGAAAGTCATGTTCCAATTCTAGCTTTAAAAATTATCCAACTTGTTTTCGAACCAAGAGTTGTTGTATTAAATTATTATTATTATTGTCCATCTTTCCTTATAAATATAATCTCTATAGGCCTTTTGGCCAAAGATGGTTATAATTTTTCAATAAAAAAAGATTTTTGTGATACCATTGCGAATGATACTACAATTATGCATGGATAATTAAATTATGGCATATACATTTTATCATAGCTTGTTATTGTAATATACATGTCAAACAAATATCCAAGATTAGATAATGTCATCAATATGGACCCTCGTTGATCTGCCTGAAGGGATAAAATCCATAGGATACAAATGGATATTTAAAAGAAAAAGAGGCTTAGATGGAAAAGTAGAGACCTATAAAGCCCATCTAGTTATTAAGAGATATTACCAATATTATGGTATAAACTATGACAGATGTTTTCTCCTGTGGCAATGCTTAAATCTTTTTGAATATGTTTATGATTGCAGCATACCTGAATTACGAGATCTAGCAAATGAATGTCAAGACAGATTTTCTCAATAGAGAGCTAGAAGAAGAAGTGTATATGATATAACCTGAAGAGTTCACATCCATAAATGAATCTAAGATGTGCAAGCTACAAAGATCTATTTATGGATTGAAGTAAGCATCCTGGAGTTGAAACATATATTTTGATAAAACAATCAAAACAATTGGCTACGTTAAGAATGAAAAAGAGCCTTATGCCTATAAATGGGCTAATGATTTTATAGTTATCTTTTTTGTACTGTATATGGATGACATTCTCTTAATTAGGAATGACATCCTTGCATTACAAAGTATAAAGCTTTAGCTATCATCATAATTCTCTATGAAGGATTTGGAAGAAGCATCTAACATCTTAAGGATAAAGATCTATAGAAATAGATCGAAAAGACTGCTTGGATTGTCCTAATCCATGTAAATTGATACTGTGCTAAAATGGTTCAGTATGATAAATTTCAAAAAGGGCTATCTATCGATAGACCAAGGAGTAACTCTCTCTAAGAAAGATTGTCCGATAACTTCATAAAAGATAGAGTGTATGAGTAGAATCTCATATGCTTTGATAGTAGGATCTATTATATACACTATGATATATACAAGATCGAATATGGTCTACTCACTAGGGACAGTGAGTAAATATCAGTCCGATCCGGATAAGAATCATTGAAAACTTGTAAAAATAATCTTTAAATATTTAAGAAATACTATAGAACAATGGCTAATTTATAAAGACACTGACTTAGAACTTGTGGGATATACAGATTATAGTTTTCAGTCAGACCATGATGACACCAAAAATATGCCTGGTTATATCTTTACCCTCTATGATGGGGTGATATGCTGAAAAATTTTTAAGCAACACACAGTAGCTGATTCTATTTATGAGATGGAATACATTATAGCATCTGATACTGCCAAGAAAGCGGTTTGGTTAAAGAAGTTCATCAGCAAACTTGGGATGGTTCCTTCAATCGGTGGTCCAATTCTATATATTGTGACAATACTAGAGTGATAGCTTAAGCTAAGGAACCTAAGTTCCATTAAAGAACCAAATATATTCCGCGTCGCGGTCACCTTATATGAGAAATCATGGATTGAAGTGATGTTAATCTTTAGAAGATTAATGGAAAGAAAAACTTGGCCGATCCCTTCACTAAAGCCCTCAAAATTAAAAAGATCGAAGATCATAAATGAAAAATGGATATTAGATACTGTTGTGATTGGCTTTAGTCCAAGTGAGAGTTTGTTGGGAATGTATCCTAAAGCCAATTACCTAACTGTAGACGATTGTGCATTTTATATATGAATTATAAATGAATTATATTAATACATATTAATTTTGTTAGTCCATCATAATTTTCTATCTTCTTTATAAAACTCTTATTATTATGATGAAGTCCATAAAATTATTAATAATCGATAAAGAAGGATTTATCAGATAGTTTTTAAATCTTATTCACATTAAATGATATGTTATTAATAGGATGATAACATTTATCAAGTATAGATCATTGTGCGTCATATGATTTAGTTATTCTTATAACTAAGAAGTATGGAGATACTGGTATGGCATGCAAGTAAAATACAAGAGTACATTTTACTAAATGTGATCCAACTATAGAGTGCTCCGCTATCAAGAGTTGCTCATAAAAGATATGGATATAAGTGTTCCTCTGATCTGAAATCATCAGGTGACTTGCAAGCAACTCACCATGCTTTGATGTTGGACTATCTATATTTTTAATATAGTAATAGAAGATTTTTAGGTATGGTCAAGTACTTGCGAAGTCTGTATGTAAGTCAAGATGGAATTGACCACTTCTGATTTCATAAGATAATGCTACACTATATTTTAATTTAGTGAAATCTTGGCCAAGATAATCCATGTGATCAGTCATAGGATTTATAAGATTAAAATATAATTTAGATGATTGATTAAGAGTGTGATAATTTACTTTGAGATCATCCTGAGCATTAAGTAATAAGTGATAAAAATACACTAATAAAAATATTAAATTATAAAATAAATTAATTTATTTTTTAAGAAATTAATATTTTTATTAATCTTATGCAGGAAAGAAGGCCATCAATATGAAAATCTTATTTTTTTGCTTCAGATGAAATAAGTTTCAAGCAAAATGAACTCCAAACGAGTCCGAAATCAAATTTCAAAAAAAAATAAAAAAATAAAAAATAAATATATATTATCGATCGGTTTAGATCGAAGCAGCTTAGAACCAGACTGGTCTGACCACAAAATTGATCGCCCGCTAAATTGGCCCGCTGACGCCTCGCTGACGTCGTGCTAACATCAGAAAAAAATCACAGCACACGGTGGACCGCTACAGTAACTCGGGCGAGGGGTATATCGAGGATTTCACGAGGACGAGCGCATGTCGATTGGCTAAAGGAAGTGGCAGTCTATGCAACACCGAACTCGTGCACGATCTATAAAGGGCATTCTAGGAATTAAGCGCGATCCAACGTCTATTGAAAGCTGGGTTTTGATCGAACGATCGACTTCTGTGTGCTAACGGACCGTGGATGCAGCTCTCGATCGAGATCCAATGGTGGAGATATGTTATCAATTTTAACTAAGCTACAAAAAATTCTTTGGGTGAGATCTGAAGGTGCAGATTTCATCATCAAGATGATCGGACGACTGCTATTAGATCCGACTGTAACTGGGTTTTATAAAGGATTTTAGAGTGATTTTTAATGCATTGGATGCTGATCTAATGGCTAGAATTATCCAGGGCTTCATTTGACTTGTTTAAGGAGTCTAAAACCTAGTTTTAAGGGGATTCCTACTAGAAATTTTTCTCTTAAGGCTATAAAAAGCATGCTGCCGATCAAAAAGTAGAGAACCTAAGTAGAGAACCTGTATAGAGAGCCTAAGGAACAAAAAATAGAGAGTTAAAAATTAAAAAAAAAATAGGAAGAAACATAGAGAGGATTTAGGAAGAGAAGAGAAAAAGTTTTTTATTTTTGTTATTTTTCTTTCCTCTTCTTTTCTTCTTTTGAAGATCGGTACATGAAGCGGCTCTCTTTTTCATCAAGTTCTCCACACCAAAAGCAACGGACGATCAATTTCAGCGAACAAACAGTCTAATTTCTTCATACTTTTTATTTTATTTGATATTTTTGATCTTATTACTATGAACTAAATTTTATTTTACTAAGGCTAAGATGTAGCCACTCTTTTTGATACAATATTCAGTATAATTTATTTTTAATTTTAAATTTTATTCATGAAGAGTATATAGATATGATCTTAATGCTTTTAGATTACTAGCCATCTTCTAATTGATTTGATGAATATAGATGATATGGACCAAGTACGTCTATGTTATTGCTTATTGATTTATATACCTTATATTATGAATCAATTTAGAATTCATATGCATGCAAGAATTTTAGTGCGCTTTGGATGCAGCGTATTTTAATTAGAGGATTTCACAAAACTTAATGCATCAATATTTATTTAAATTACATCTGGACCAAAGGGTAGTTAATAAATATTGATAGTTTTGCTATGCCTGGATCAAAGGATAATGAATAATCTAGGAGACTCCACCATCACATGAAATAAAATTAACTTAATAATTTGAATATTGTATTGATTGAATTGGTGAACCAATTGCCTTAGTAATCTATTGCTCTTAAGTTTAAAATCCTAAAAATTATACACTCTATTTTCTTATAATTTTTAATTATTTCTTTATTTCATCCTATTTTTTTTAATTCTCATAAATTAGTCTTCTAAATAAAGCATAGGAAAGAACTTTTTAATACTTATTTTCCAATCCTCTAGGGATGATACTCTACTTACTTTATTACTTGATCGACTGATGCACTTGCCATAGCTATAGATTAGCACGCATCAAATTTTTGGCATCATTACCGGAGATTATGTCTAAAATAATATTAAAATTTTGATCCTAGCTTTACTTTAGAATTTTATGTTTAATTTTTATTCTTACTTTATTTTTAGATTTGTTCGATGCATGACACGTACTGAACATAGTGACTTACTATTTTTAGATCCAAAAATTAAAAAGATCATCAAAAGAATACAATAAGAAAGAAACATGGTAGCTGAAGATCCTAACGATATCAATCTGGGATTGGATATAGTGATCGAGGGATGGCAAGAAGCTATTTGAGCGGCACATCATTCATTAAGCGATTATATCACACCATCTATAGCTGATGCAGCTTCGAGCATCAAGAGATCGTCTGTGCAAGCAAACAACTTTGAAATAAAATCGATAATGATCCAGATGATTCAATCAACTATCCAATTTAGTGGACACGTGCATGATGATCCGAATACCCATATTTCTAACTTTCTTGAACTTTGTGAGACTTTTAAAATTAATGGGATGTCGAATGATGCTATTAGATTAAAGTTATTTTCTTTCTCTTTATGGGATAAAGCTAAAAATTGGCTTCATTTTCTTTCTGCGGGTTCTATCATAACTTAGAATGTCGTAGTCCAAAAATTCTTAGCCAAGTATTTTCCACCTTCCAAGACTGCCAAGATGTGCAATGATATCACTTCTTTTATACAGATGAACATGGAGATACTATATGAGGCTTGGGAGTATTTTAAAAAATTACTGAGAAGATGTCCACATCATCAACTATCCGTATGGCTTCAGGTATAAATTTTTTATAATGGTTTATCTTCTACTAATCGTTCTATGATTGATGCAGCAGCAGGAGGAACCATTAATCGAAAAATGAAGGACGAAGTCTTTGATCTGATTGATGAGATGGCATCAAATAGCTATCAGTGGCAAACAGAATGCATGATGCCGAGAAGACCAACAGCTATGCAGGGAGTAGATTGCGTGCCAATCTTATTAATTAAAATTGCAGCTCTTAGAGCCGAAGTCAACAACTTGAAGGAAACAGCTATGCATGTTCAGAGCATCACTTGTGACCTGTGTGGAGGAGGACACGATACGAGCAACTGTCAGACAGGTAATTCTTTTGCTAAAGCTACTGATACAGCTAATTATGTCGGTAATTTTTTCAGACCGCAATAAAACAATCCTTACTCCAACACATACAATTAAGGGTGGAGGCAACATCCAAATTTTTCATGGAGTAATCAAAATGCAGCACAACAACCACCCCCGGGGTTTCAAGTACCTGAAAAGAAGGCCAACATGGAGGAGCTTATGGTCAAATTTATGCAAAACTAAGAAGCAACTATAAAAAATTTAGAAGCCAAGCTTAGGTAGGACCAAGCAGCAGCAATTCGAAACTTGGAGATGCAAATAGGTCAAATGACTAAGATAATCTCCAAGAGACCTCAGGGATCCTTGCCTAGCAACATGGAGACCAATCCAAGAGAGCAAGTCAATGCTATCATCTTAAGAAGTGGTAAAAAGCTGGAGAAGCCACATCAAAAGAAAGAGTCTGAAGAGCCAACTACAAATAAAAAATTATCAACTAAAATTCATCAGTCACCAAAACAACCAGCAGATGGATAGTCTCCAGGTATAAAGTTTGTCGATCTAGATGTGAAGCCCTATATGCTGCCACTACCGTTCCTAGAGAGACAAATATAGCATTCAGATAAGAAATTTTTTAATTTTTTTAAAATTTTAAAGAATTTACATATTAATATTTCTTTTATAGATGCTATCACTTAAATACCCAGGTATGCTAAGTTTCTCAAAGAAATTCTAACAAATAAGAAAAAGTTGAAGGATCATGAGAGAATAAATTTGAATGAAGAATGCTCAGCAATACTTCAAAATAAATTACCATAGAAGCTAAAAGATCTAGAGAGTTTTACTATCTCTTGCATTATTGGTGATTATAGTTTTGATAAGTTTTATATGATTTAGGAGCAAGTATTAATCTCATATTTTTTTCTATTTTCACAAAGCTGGATCTAAGAGAACCAAAGTCTACCACTATTACTCTTCAATTAGCTGATAAATCCATCAAATATCCAAGAGGTATAGTGGAGGATGTCTTTGTAAAGGTAAACAAGTTTATTTTTTCTATTGATTTTATTATTCTTGATATGGAAGAAGATTATGATATACCCCTTATCTTAGAGAGACCCTTTTTAGCTACTGGAGGAGCTTTAATAGATGTTCAACAAGAAAAATTAATTCTTAGAGTTCAAGATGAATAAGTTATTTTTAATATTTTTAAAGTTATTAAATATTCTGATGATAATCAAACTTATTTTTGAATTGATGTTATTGATAGTTTAGTTTATGAGTATTCTGTAGAAAATAGGTTTAAGACTATGAAAGCTAGTAATGTTCAATTGAAAGAGGATTCGATCAAACATGAAAATATTTCGATTGAAGTAGCACCAGATTGATTTAGGTCAGAATTCAAGAAAAGTCAAGCTGAAGACTATAAATCAGAACTACTAGATAGGTTGTATCTTTTCTTTTTAGTTTTGATCATTTTTTTTTAATTTTTTAGTAATTTATTGTTGCTCTTTTACTGCTTTGGTGTGTGTTTTTAATTTTGCAGAGAAAAATCAATGAAAGCTCAAGCCAAATTTCAAAGCTTCAAAGAATCAGACTGAACCAAATCAGGTGTATTCTTTTCTATCCTTTATTGCATCCTTTTTTTTCTCTATTGAGACAATATAGAATAAGTTGGGGTTAAGAAAAATTTTTGAAAAAAAAAACTTTTTAAACCATGTGTCAAGAAGAAAATCTTGAGCAAGATAGACTGAAAAAGTGATAAAAATTAGAAGTATCTTCGAATGAATATAATGAGTTAAAGAAGTAGATTAGTTAGTCAGACTTTTAGCAGCCTACTTAGATCATCTAAAGACTATTAGCACTTCTAATTGCACATGCACACTAACAAGATAAAGTAGGTATTGATTATAAGGCCAACTGAGGATTTAATTATCACTGAAAATTGATAATTAATATGCATTCTAATTAAAAATAAATAAAGTTAAGAAAAGAGCTACCTACCTAAAAATAAAGTATAAAAGATAGAGTATATGTGGATTATCCAAAGCTTAGTAACTGGATCTCTACACCTAGGTCAAGTTTGAAGATTTACGTAAAATGATGGAGGAAAGGCTAGGATGCTCAGCATAGATAAAAATAATAATAATAATAATAATAATGAGGCAGTGTGAAAGCTACCTTAATTCATGAGTTTAAAATTTAAAATATATAAAAAATTAATCAAAATAGGTGATAAGAGAGGATATTTTTGTCCTTTAAATTAATACTGAAATGCTAAGTTAGTCATCACAAATACAAGTGCTGTAGATCTTTGATATATTTTAAGAAAATTTTTAGTTGTATTGACTGCGAAATTTGCTTCTGAAGCTCAATGCTTTGTTAGTAGTATTTTCTAAACTTTTTCATCTTTAATCCTATCTCTATCTTTATGATGGATGATCTTATTAAAATATGGTATTAAATAAAGCATTGCTAAGAAACTAGCAATGACTAAGTTGGAGGGTGTGATAAGTGATAAAAATATACTAATAAAAATATTAAATTATAAAATAAATTAATTTATTTTTAATAAATTGATATTTTTATTAATTTTATGTAGGAAAGAAGGCCACCAATATGAAGATCTTATTTTTTAGTTCAGATGAAATAAGTTTCAAGCAAAACGGACTCCAAACGAGCCCGAAATCAAATTTTAAAATATATATATTATCGATCGGTCCAGATCAAACCGACTCAAAACCAGAATGGCCCGATCATAGAATCGATTGCCCGCTAAACCGGCCCATTGATGCTCCGTTGATGTCGCACTAACATCAGAAAAAATTATGGTGCATAGTGGACTGCTACAGTAACCCACGCGAGGGGTATATCGGAGATTTCATAAGGGCGACCACATTTTGATTGGCTGAAGGAAGTGGCGGTCTATGCAACACGGGCTCATGCACGATCTACAAAGGGCATTCTGGGAATTAGGCACGATCCAACGGCTGCTGACAGCTGAGTTTTGATCGAATGATCGACTTCTGTGAGCTGATGGACGGTGGATGCGGCTCTCGGTCAAGATCCAATAGTGGAGATGCATTACCGATTTTAACTAAGCTATAGGAACTTCTTTGGGTGAGATCCAACGATCCAGATTTCATCATCAAGACAATCAGACAGCTGTTGTTAGATCCGACTGTAACTAGGTTTTATAAAGGATTTTAGGATGGTTTTTGATGCGTTGGATGCTGATTTAATGGCCAGAATTATCTAGGGCTTTATTTGATTTGTTTAAGGAGTCTAAAACCTAGTTTTAAGGGGATTCCTACTAGAAATCTTCCTCTTAAGGCTATAAAAAGTCTGCTGTCGATCAAAAAGTAGAGAACCTAAGTAGAGTTTCTGTACAGAGAGCCTGAGGAATAGGAAACAAAAAGTTGAAAATAAAAAGAAAACAGGAAGAAACAAAGAGAGGGTTTAGGGAGAGAAGAGAAAGAGCTTTTATTTTTGTTATTTTTTTTTCCTCTTCTTTTCTTCTTCCGAAGATAGGTACACGAAGCAGCTTTCTTCTTCATCAAGCTCTTCACATCAAGAGTAATGGACGATCAATTTCAGTGAATAAATAGTTTAATTTTTTCATATTTTTTATTTTATTTGATATTTTTGATCTTGTTATCATGAGCTAAATTTTATTTTACTAAGGCTAAGGTGTAGCCATTCTTTTTGATACAATATTCAGTATGATTTATTTTTAATTTTAAATTTAATTCATGAGGAGTATATAGATCTGATCTTAATGCTTTTAGATTACTGACCATCTTCTAATTGATCTGATGAACATAGATGATATGGACCAAGTACGTTTATGTTATTACTTCTTGATTTATATATCTCGTATTATGAATCAATTTAGAATTCATATGCATGCGGGAATTTTAGTGCGCTTTGGATGCAGCGTATTTTAATTAAAGAATTTCACAAAACTTAATGCATCGATATTTATTTAAATTATACCTGAACCAAAGGGTAGTTAATAAATATTGATAGTTTTGCTATGCCTGGACCAAAGGATAGTGAATAATCTAGGAGACTCCACCGTCAGATGAAATAAAATTAACTTAATAATCTGAATATTGTATTGATTGAGTTGGTGAACCAATTACCTTAGTAACCTATTGCTCTTAAGTTTAAAATCCTAAAAATTATACACTCTCTATTTCATTATAATTTTTAATTATTTTTTTTTATTTCATCCTATTTTTCTTAATTCTCATAAATCGATCTTCTAAATAAAGTATAGAAAAGAACTTTTCAATACTTATTTTTCAATCCTCTAGGGACGATATTCTATTTACTTATTTTATTACTTGATCGACTGGTGTACTTGCCATAGCTATAGATTACCATGCATCATTAAGGATCAAAGAAATGAATTATACAATAACCATATACTAAGGTTCTTGAATATTGCTTTGTAATAATTCGATCTATCCGGATATCGAGTACCATTACTAGATGGTCACTTCGATTAGCACAAGAATTAGTTTCTATACTACTGACTTAGTATTCAAACCTATGAGGTTACACACAATAGAGATTTCTATCTGATCAGATGGTTGATTAATGGTTATGAATCGTAGAAAGATACAATCATCAATATGGTTGATGATTATCCTTATGCAAAAATTATAATAAAATAATTTATTAATAGTTAGTAAATTATAAGAGGATTTATTAACAATTAGATTATTGATTAGCTCAATTTGATTGAGCAATGAGATTTGGATCAAGTCTAATTGAATTGGATTCGATTAGGTTTGATCTAGTTAGATTATAAGATGATCTAATTGCTAAGGAAGATTAAATCCTGATTTGATCGGCACTTGAGTTCAATTAATTCCTAATTGGATTAGAATTTAATTAAAGAGACTAGGCACCTAATTTGATTGGGTCACTCATCTCTTTGGATCTAACCAAATGGGATTTGGTTTGAGTTCAAATGTATGAAATAAGAGTCCAATTAGATTAGACTTCTCCCCTTGCGCCAACCACTTTTTCCCCATGCTTTGTCCTCACACAAATTCAAATTTTGCATGAAGTTTTCCCACGCCCAAAATTGTTTCCTGCCCCTTCTTAATGCTCATATGGTTGGGATAATTTTTGGTTTAAAATTGAATTCAAACTTGATTTGAATTCAAGTTTGAACCTATCCTTATCTTAATTAGTATTTAAGTGCAAATATGATTTGAATCTAACCTTATCCTAACTCCCTTTGGATGCCACTTCTTAATTAGAATATGATGTGAGCGTGTGTGAGTTTTTCGTAAGGAACTTTCACCGAAAGTGAAAAAGGGCATGAGAAATAGGGTTAGCGTGATGCTCTTTGGTGTGTGTTCCCTAGGGTTCCATTCAGGGTTTTGGGAAGACAAAAAAAAGAGAGAAAATAGTTTCCCATCTCCACCTTCTTCCTCCACCTCATCTCCTCCAAAGTCCTCTTCTCGGAAGAGTCTGAGTGATCTAAAGGAGTTCGTTCAGCAAGTCTCTGCAAGAGAGCTAACACCCCGAGGAGACCATCGAACTTCGAACTTCTGATCGGATCATAAGCCTCATATGGATATCTATGGAGGTCGGATATTAGTGCAGCTGTTGTGTGACTAAACTAACCAGCAAATCCATGGTAATCAACTATGGTGAGTATCGACTTGTACTCAGGTATCGAGATTCGATCTCAGTTACTTGGTAGATATGATCTTTAACATAGATATGATCTATTATTTTGATTTCAGTTTTACGCATGCTATGTTTATGTCATCAAACCTTAGGTAGTTTTTTTGGATCAGACCTAATGCTTGCTAGGTTATTATGATTAATCTAGATTACTTCCACTACGTTAGTTTTCAAAATTGTTTTAAAATATATGCATGAAAATTGTCCTGCAAACTTACACAAGAAACCAAGGTTCCTTATCAAGAACTTTGTTCTTTATGATTTCAGAAGAAAACTCAAACAACAGTAAGCCATCAGAGAGTGCTGAAACCTAGAAATGGCCCTCCATATTCTACCTAACTCTCATCTCTTTAGACACAAAATCAAGTGGGTAGCCTCTGCCCAAGAATTTAGCTATCAACTTATTCTTTAATCTCTTGGTTTACTGTTGAAGTTCCTCTATTGAGAAGACCACCACTTGGTTGAATTTAGCCTCCAAAGTTTCGATCTCAACTCCTGTAGCTTTAGAAGACTCCCATTTGAATCTACTAGCATTCTGTACAACTTGAGACCAAGTGTTATTAGAACCATCACTCTTGGAACCACCCCTTTGTGAAGAACTTCTAGGAGGCGAGGATGAAGCTCCTTTGGACCCTAGATTTGACTTCTAATAGACCTTCGACGAAGATCCCCTCGTTGGCAATGGTCGATCATGGTCCACAATAGGCCATTTCCCCTACAGCACTGAGCCTGTCACTAGTTCCGATGATGCCCCTTTGACATTGAAGATAGTCTTTGATCTACCCCTAACGTAGGACCCCCCACTGGAGAAGGCCGATTGAGGTTTGAATAGACCATTTGTTATGCTAGAGATGATCCTGAAGATCCCCTCGCTATGATCTTCGACCTTGGTCAACAACAACTAGCTTCCCTACTGCATCGAACCCGTTGATGGTTGCGATGACTCCCCTATAAACTCCAAAGATAGCCTCTAGTTAACTTCCAGTGAAGTACCCGCACTCGAGGAAGGCCGATTGAGGTCCAAATCAACTGGTCGTTGCCCCAGAGATGGTCCTAAAGAAATCCTCTCCTTTCCTTTCTCAGATGTTCTCTCTCTTCTCAGATATCTATTCAATTTATGATTATATTAGTTGGAAAAAACTTCAAAGAGGAAGAAATTAGCTAAGGAAAAAGACCTTCAATTAGAAAAGGGCCATGAGAATTGCATTAAACTTCTTTTACTTGTTAGATCACATGTAGAACTCATTCTACTCATGCTTTCCGCAAGAAAATTGTACTCTTGTTCTAGCTCCTAAGAGCAAAATGTTGAGCTTTATTACCAAATCCCAATTCAATTAGAATTTTATTTTTAATTAGTCATTATTTTTAATAACTTTAAGATTCTATTCCTAGTATTACTTTATTTAATTATTTTCTTCCAATTGATAAAATTTGCATTCCGGCGAATTTTTAATTTTTGAGTTAAGATAGGAATTAAACTTTCATCCACATAGTGCTCTATTTAAAGAGATTTTTAGTGTCTCCTTTGTATATAGATAGCATGAAAAATAATAGAAAAAGTGTATGAAGATTATGGTGGAAAGAGATAGAGTTAAAAATGTCCTTTTCTAATATTTTTTCTAACTTTTTTGGTATTTATTTTTTTAATATTTATTTTAGATCTTGGGCTAATATATTCGATCTACTTTGGATAACGTACCATTTTACATAAGGTTCATCGAATCAATATGTAAGAACGTATAGCCTATGACCAATTTCACATGGTATAGATCACCCACTTATAAAGAGAGAACCAAAGAAAGAGAGAGGGGGGGCGGGGAGAGGGGAAATGGAGGGAGAAGGATGAATGGAGGGAGGGAGGGGGGTAGAGGGAGAGAGAAGAAAAGAGAGAGAGAGAGGCTAAGAGAGATGGAGGGATGAAACCGGAGATATTTGTTCTGATAAGGGCTTTGAAGCCCTCCCTCCATCTCTCTCAGCCTCTTCATCTGGAGGGCAAGAAAAAAGGAATAGAATAAAATGAAAAATACAAAATTAATATAGAAAAGTCATATTTGCAACTGGTTCCATATCATAATAAGAATATGGTACAAAAAAAAAAAGAAAAAAAAAAAAAGCCAGCTCCTAACCAATTATCTATTTCCTCTCCTTTTTTTATTTTTGATTGAACCAGCGAGTCCTCTCTTAAAATACTGAAAAGTCAAGAAAAAAAATTATAGATCCACTTTCATAATGAGATTTGGTAAAAAAACCCGCTTTCTAATTAACCATTCATCTCTCACATAATTATCTTTTCTCAGAAAAAAGATCTTTAATAATTTGAATTCTATTTCATTCCACCCGCATTGTATGTGCCTAGTATCCTAGTAACTTGGAATCATCCATATATTCTTCCAACCTATGATTACAACCATATGATTACAAGAGATTCTTTGCTCATCATAGGCACCATCTGCAGTGATTAGCTCACGCACATGCCTGAATTATGAGACCCACATATGAGCTAATCGCGGTAAACGCACGGAAGTTCACCGCCGTGGTGAGCAAAATATTTCTCATGACTACCATATACTGCAACATCAATTGCTCCCACAACTTTGTTCCGTGAGGCCAACCAATCAGCCTACCGGAATCATGGTGGGCTTCCAAGAGTTGAGATAAGTTGTAGGAGAAACGACGTGCGTACAGGGCTGGAGCACGGTGCCCCAAATTTTTTTCTTTTCCAATCACCGCGGTGCAAAAAGTATTTCCCTAGGTGTGGTTTGACACACACAAAAGAAAGAAAGAAAAAAAAAAAAAAAAGGTAAAAACCTGCCTTCTCACATGGCTCTTGCCTTAATATTATGAAAGCTTAACCTCTGCTGAAAAGTTGTTAAAAAAATGAAAAAAAAGAGGTCCACCTAAGGGGGAAAAATGCCATGGACTAGAGACCACTCTCTCCCCAAAGAATTACTATTCTCAGCGGAAATCATCTCTAATATCCTGAATGTACAAGAATCAAAGATTACATGAGCAGAGCAAATGTTCTCTGTGTATAGATGCTTCATCATCTCAGTGATCAAAGAATGTCAATTGGCTATAAGGGAAAAAAATTTCAGGTACTCCTACCTTGGTGAATTAACAATAGGGAAAAGGAACCCAGAAAAGAAAAATCTGAATCTTTGGCAGCGTGGCTCTTTATCTCTTCTACTCCTTCGGAGCAAAATCCAAAGCAGGGGAGGGGGAAGAATATATGTACACCAAGGATTGTTGCCTTTGTACTTGTGGCAGTGTTGTGTAGAATCACTGTTGAACCTGCATGAACCTTTCCGACCACCACATGGACATAGCAGTTGGAGTTTAAGGTTTTGATTGGTTAATAGTGGAATTGTTGGACCTGCTATCATACTTTGTCTTTCTGTTCCTGCCCTAAGGTTTTCTGTTTGTATCCATGCTTCTGTCTCTCTAACAATTTCTCCTTTGTTTTTCTCTTTTTATCCATTTTACGCCTGTATCTCTGCTCCCTCTCCCTGTCTAAGATCCCTTGCCATAGAACTTCACCAGTTGAAGGCCACAACCATTTACCGACTGGATGCATGCCATCATCTGCTTCTTCAGCCAAATCTTCATCCATACTCTTCAGCAATGGAAAGCTGAAGTACTTCACCCACATATCCCTATGCTCAAGAGGGTGCTGTTCTCTGAGATGCCCATTGCTTGGGTTGAGGTAGACCATCCTTCTGGCACTGTGATAAGCCCAGACATTGATGAGGACTTCAAAAATCCGACAGTAGCAATGCCTTTTCTGATCTTACAATAAGTGGAAACAAATGCAGACAGGCACCGATAAGTATCAATCACCTAAACTCAAATATCATCATAAAAAAAAAACATTAATCTACCTCTAACATCGAAGATCCCAGCACACATTCAGTGGTTCTAATATTGTTCTTATTCAAGCTATCAAGCGAATCGGCAAACATTCTGTAATTCAGTAGAAAAGGTGTTAAGCAAATGTCATATTTGAAGTACAGCATTTCAAGTCACACTTTAAAAACTTACCTGGAAAACATTACAAATTCTAGGAAGGAGGTTGTTGGCATCACCCAGCTGTGGAGAACAGACCACTGACCACCAGTAACAGGCATTGGGGGCAGGGCTTCCACGTCACCAGGTAGCCCATACATCCTTCTGAATGCATCCTCAAATACAGCCCTGTAAGAAAATGAAACAACATTAAGCTTTGCAATCCATGCATGCAACTTCCAGACTGACATTAAAAATGATCATAACAGGTAGTTCTTCCTAACATCCAAAAGATATAAGAAACATTTTTCTTTAAAAAAACATCTCATCTGTGGAATCTAACTATAGAATTCAGCATTAACACATATTCAGTAATCAGGATTGTACATATTTGAACTATATGAGGATAGACTATGAAAAACAATCCTTGGTTTGAATATACATATTAGATCACTGATAAAGTCAGTATTTTGTGCATCAGGTAAATGATCTAGTGACAATACGAAAATATATAAGATCTATTTCCTTGATTAATGTTACCCCTATGTTTAAGGGGAGGAAAACATCATAGAAACAAAATTACAGGACTTGCATGCAATTATACCACAAATCCTCCATCACAACACTTATAAGACTGCCTCCTAGACTGCATTCATCTTCTAAATGCCATGGATTCTTTTCCACTGAATTTATACTGAAGGAAACCCATTGTGACCCTTGTATCCAGGTCTACCATCACATTGTTGCTTATTGATAAGGCTTGGTGTTTGGTAGAAAGCCAGTCCCTAAAATCTGTTTAATATAATTCCTTGGAAGGTTTGGATGCTCACGAATGTGATGAACATAGATGATCTAAATCAAGATTCACCATCTCGGCACTGGACCTCATACCAGTGCCAATCTATTACCATGTCGGTATGGAGACGGTTCGGGGTACTGAGTGTTTGTATGCCCTCTGCACCATATACCGTACTGAACTAATACTACGGTAAACCCTGTACCAACCAGTTTGGTATAGTACAGCAAACCTTGAGCTAAATAGAAGGTCATCTTCTTCAGGTAACCATAAAGATGCATCTAGAATTGCTCTACGAGTTATGTATGTTGCATAAAACCTAAGATTGCAGGATGTTAACTGAAGATGAACATGCCATGTATGCTGAAATGTACAACCACCTTATAGAGAAACATAAAGAAAATGGCTCAGAGGTTAAAAATGGAGGGCAAAGAAGTGGGCACAATTAATCCTCTTTTGCTAAGATGGCAAGGCGAAGGAGATGTAGCGTACAAGTTACATTCAAAACCCAGAAAAAGTAGATAAAGATTAGATCAGTGACATAGCATTGAAGAATTTATTTCAAGTCAAGGGCAGGTAATTCACAGATAATGGTGGAAGCCTTCATTTCCAAAGCATTCATTTTTTGTTGCCTCAGATGTCAATAAGTATAGCCAGTAAATATCAACCTAATCAGATAAAAAAGGCAATGACTGGATATGAATCAAAGCTACAGGTAAGCTTAAAAAGTGTAAAACAAAGCCCCATCAGTACGTAGACATGTGTTGATCGGGACACTATTGAGACAATTCTCACAAAAGTGGGGGTGGGGGGGGAGCAGGTAAATCATGCAAAATGAGGTAAGTAACATGCACTTACATCATTGTGAATACATACAAAGGGAAAAATTTAGATATACATTTAAATGTGAATATCATGCTCAAAGTCCACACAAATGGAACTCAAGAAAAGATGGCAGGCTTTGCAAACAAACACCATATAAACTCAGTAGAGTTAGCAAGTCCTCAAGGCCTACATGGAAACGGATGCAGTGAGTTGCCAAATGGGGGATGATGTTGATGGGAAAACACAAAGATAGCATCCAAAGTTGTGGTGCAACATGAATGCTCAAATGAAAACAAGCACTTTTATGCAAACTTGATATATTTCAGCGATTAGTGGGATACATATAAAGCAGATGACATAATACAACTAATAACCTAATATGCCAAAGCCCTACTTGCAATGCATCATCATGAATGAATGGATTGCATACTTGACATATTTACGGCAATATGATCAACGTGAATGTAGTACCTGGCCCAAAATGAACTGGGCCTATTCCGTTTGATTGGCCCAGAAGCATGGTTCAACCCAAAACAGAAAAAAAAAGGATCAGCCAAAGCCCATTAGACCCAAGACCTGCTTAGCCCAAGACTCATCAGGCCCAAAACCGGCAGTTAAGAAAAGGACTTTTAAGCCCAGCACGTCCTTTTGCACATGCTTGGAGTGGACTTGAGGTGCACATGTGCCACGTGTTGAAGAGAAGATGGAACTCCCAACCCTTTGACTCCTATAGGAGTTCGACACCGAGAAGGGCTCTACACTGGATCTCGGCTCTATTTAAGACCACCCTAGCTTCCCATCGACCTCTCATCACAAATCTTAGGCCTCCTTGCTGGGTTATTCCTTCTTCTCTCAGTCTTGAATGCAATCTGCAGTGCCAGTTCTGTGTGCCACTACAAGATCTCACCTAAACCAAGGTAATGACCTCTAATCTTCAAATTGATTTTTTTCCCTATCTTCCTTGGCTCTTACATCATGGCTTCCAACCGGTCAATTATTGCATTTTGGTAGAGGAGGCTTTGTTTTGATTCTCTTGTTTTGATTTGATTCCATCCATCTTCCTTTTCTGGCTATGCTCGTTATTGGCACTTGTTGCCAAAGCTTATGGCTACTCCTCCACACCACTTTGTACCCATTGCCGGAGTCCCAACCACTAGTGAGCGGCTGGAACCAAAAAAATTAACCCCTCCCCTGTTTGGGCTGACCCTTTTTTGGATTAGTTTCTTTGCTATCAACCATTTGATATCGCAACCGTCGTTCACGATGGCTAGCTGTCAGTTCTCCAACAAGTAGTCACAACCAACAGTCTTCTTCTTCCTCTATTGGAGAGAGAAGGGATTCCTTTCTCTCTCTTTATCTCACTTCTCTCCTTTCGTCGCCTGCTCTTGTTTTTCTCTAGGTAGTTTTTTTTTCTTTACCATCTCTCCAGGGTTTTGTTTGATCATAAAGAAGGGCCCCTCCTCAATGACCTTGATCGACCCTAGTGAAAGAGGTCCTCACCCATGGCCATTAGGCGATCTGCCAGCCTCCCTGTTGGTCCTTGTTGGACACTACTAGATTTGCTTACCCTCGATTTCGATTGAGCCACCTTACCTTAGTCCGACTTTGATCAGATAAGATCCCCTTGTTTGGACCGATTGGGTTGTTGAACACTCCTGCTAGGCGAGCCCTGTAAAGGTATCAAGAATTAAGATTTTTATTCTTAAAATAATCATGGCTAAATTCTACTAAAAATATAGTTTTTGAATAATAGGCTCTAAAAGAGATTTTCAAAGCTAGTTGGACTCGTCAGTTAATTACATTTGCAAGGGAAGTAATGTAACCTCTTTTTCTAGATGTATTAGCAAATTATTAATATTTTCTAAGTCAAATTATTCATTATTTATGAATTGAAGCATGATATTTTACTATTGAATATGTTATAGTTTGGGATATTATATGATGCATGATTGACAAATTGAGTTTGCTTGAATGATTTCGATACCATATGGTTTTATGCATTTTTGTTGATCTAAAATATAAAACATATTTTGGAGTTTTGATTTGAGATGGTTTTGAATTCTCAGCCTGAAAATGTAAAGATCCGTGCAAATGGGGGGTGTATGTTGGTGCAAGGACCCTCCTAATGGAGGTTAAACATTGGCATTTATTTTATCCCAAAGGACTATACCACAAGACAACGTGCAATATCATAACCCTGCAATAGGAAAAATATGGTCATAGCCCTTGGCCAACAAGATGAATTCTATTTTTTGAAAGAAATTGAATTCGCGAATGGAAATTGAATTTTGAGAAAGATTGGATTCACATGTATAATGTCTTGATAATGCCGCATATTTGGTTTTGATTTTGAACTATGTACTTCCACATGCTTATTTTATGTAAATTTATTATTATCTTATTGCATTATTTGTCTAGTTAAAGTATTCATTGCTTACTGAGCTATCAAACTTATTATTTGACATTTTACTATTTTTACATATCTTGAGAACTATGACAGCATAGGGATTTATTTCAGAAGTGATTAAAAACAGAGTTCTAGTCATTTTATTTTAGGATTTTATAAAAGTATGATGCAAGACTATTGGATATTCCTAGAATTTTGTGATACACTTAGTTTGGATTTAGTTATTTAAAATTTGGGCTTATTAGATTGATTATTTATTCCACGGCTTGCTTTATGATATCGTCATTGGAATGCCTAGCAAGCTTATAAGGAGAGTTCTCCATGAGTATGTGGCAGTTGCCACGACCCTAGCTTGCATTTTCGGATTGGGGGCGTGTCAATGAATGCTAGACCCTAATTAGTGATCCAAACCCCACATCCATGCTTTCAAAGATTTAGCTCCTTCACTTCACATTCATGCCACATGAATGGAGCAGTTGTTTGCAATAATTCTTGAAAATGAATGAATGTGCAACTATGGTATAAAAACCAAACAATACATAATACCATTTAGTACGCATCACATTTCAAAGACTTGGAAAGAAGGGAACATGTAAATATATGATGTGAAAAAAGGAGAAATGTAAATAAATGCTTCCAATGGAAGCATAAATTACATTTAGATATTGTGACTTGGGCAACTTCATATTGTAAACCATACAAGCTCATGGAACAATTAGTAACATCAATGACTCAATTTACATTCTCCATTGATGTAAAATAGAAGATAGTAATACCACAAAGGACTTGGTGATCATGAAACTCCAAATTCTAGATAATATAATTCTGGATCTACGTAGCAAAGGCTAAGGCCTCTTCAGGCTTAAATTTTATTGTATTTATCATTGAATTTCTGGCCTAACTCATTAAAAAAAAAATTGGATGCCATGCTTTCTCACGTGATAAAAACCCTAGTGAAGGTCCACCTATACGCAAGGCATTAGCATACATGTTATCACTGCAGTTGCGGGTGCCAACTTGTTGAGCTCGTAAAGTCATTGGGAGATGTTATTCAACAACCCGGGTTCAAATCCCACCTATCCTTGGGTGGCTAGGTGGGGTTGGGTAGGGGATCCCCCTCCCTTATATCAAAAAAAAAAAGAAAAAGAAAATCATTGTCTTGCAATCAACTAAAAACTTACTTCAAAACAAAATGACCTTCAAGAAGAACAACATGCTAAATGAAGACTATTTGCAAAAACATTCAGAAAGGGACATATGAGACAGCAATGTGGACCTTGCATCATGACAAAGACCCTTAAGCTTCATAATTAAGTTTTCCATAGTATAAGTCATCAAATAAAATCAAAATATGCTGTCCTTGTTGGAACATTATGCCTAGACCCCTAAAATAAAATTTTAAGCAATTGAGTGGAGAAGCACATGCCAACATGCCTCCATATCGTTAAAAAAATATATGTATATCATTTAAACAATTTGAAAGGTAATCTAAATAAACTGGATAGTTTAATCAAAGTTTACAAGCATATAAAATGGCACACATAAAGAAGTCGAGCAATTATCTTTTCTAAAAGAAAAGACAGAAGATACCTGCAATGCCCATTATTTAAGCTGTCACACATAGACCAAAAGTCAGTGTCTTCTATTTCCATGTCCTTCAGGTCCATATCCATCAGTGCCCAATAGTAGATGACATCTCCTTTATTTTCTGATTGTATAGTCTTCTCTAGTACTTCTGCTGCTTTATCAGATAAGGAAACCTGTTTGAGAAAAGGATAAAACATCAATCAACAAATTTATAATCATTTAACTGGCTTCTGTTAAAGATCAAGTTAGGAGAAAACAAATGATAATAGAAAATAGTTGCCCATTACAAGGCCTGAAAAATTAAGGTCTCAAATGAGACAACAGTGAGATTTCTAAAAAATCCGTACAACAAATATACGGTTATGTATATTGGTAGAATAAAATAGTTTGGGCATACAACAAGATGACAGAGCGTATAAATTAGAGGGTGTAAATCCTTCATTCTTGTGAGAGAAAGCCTCCAGATATCGTATGAAGCTCAAAAATTGGTCATAAATGCTACAAATACAAAGAGAAGAGAGAGGTTATGAAAAGAATGCGAGAGAGAGGAGGAAATGTTGGATGATGGTAAGATATGTTAACCAATCTCTAATCCTTGTTTACAAAATATTTTGTTTGAACCCAGTAACATGCTAACTAGCTCAATACACCATTGTGCATAGATTGATGTAGATCTTGACAAAAAAAAAAAAATCTATTGACATGTCTTACTATACTAAACAAGAATGTGAAATGTGTAAAAAAGCATGCACTTAATATTTCCAAAATACCAACCAAATACTAACCTACACATAGCATATGTACTATGTGGTATTCCAGCTACCTGCATATTGGAGCTGCTTTGTGGAAACTTATTTCCATACATGATTGCTTTTTTATGTCGGATCTACAAGATAGGTCACAACTCATGAATGAAAACACATACTTTAGCTCACTTTGGGTATCTAATATGGGATCACATACTTTAGCTCACTTTAGCTCACAACTCATGAATGAGAACACATTAGCTCACTTCGGGCATCGAATATGGGATCACTTTGCACTTGCTCCATAGTTTGAAATGAGATGTTAGAGATATACATAACCTTCCACATTTGCATTTACTCCATCATATTCGTATGGATTCTTATATGTCAACATATGTATTCTTATATGTGAACTAAGTATTCTAATCCATATGTAACCACAGATATGATGCATAATGTTAGTTATCACTGTTGCATTAATATACATCATTTCACTACAATCTATTCTGTGGACTCTGATTCATAATGAGAACACATAATTAAGCTCACTTCAAGTATCTAATGAGTGCACTAATCTACATGTATTGTATCATCTTCATTTGGGATTCTTACATATGAACAAGTATTCTAATCCATAAGCAACCAACAACATGAAGCAAATATATTGGTTATCAGTTATCACTATTGCACTAAATACATTATTGCAGTACAACATACCCTAAGGATCAAGAATCATACTATCTAATTTTTTTAACCAATGGACAAATGCGATTGAACAGTTCAGATTGAGCTTCCATTGCATTTGGCACCAAACTATCAATAATCAAGATGTCAAATGATAATAACTGAGATTCTAAATTGTTTTAATAGTATTACAAATGTTTTAATGTAGCTTAATAATATGAGTTCATCTAAGGGAAGAAAAATACATTTATCTTTTCTTTTATTTACATATTTTTCTTTGGATGATTGAATTTATAATATAGTTGTCCAAATTGGTATCAGGTTTAGTGCATTCTATAGCAAGCTTTTTGATTTCTAAATATTATTATTGATGAAATATTGGTTATTGGTGATCTTCCCTTAAGAAAGCCCTAAATGTGCACCAAAGCTCTTAAATGCTGAGATCGATGAGTCCAACAGGTGTGACACAAACCATATCCATTGTAAGATTTCACCAAGGACTTGCTTAATATGCAAAGAAAAATGCTGCTAGACTATTATTAGATTACCTTCTATCAAAACTTATTAAAAATATAAGAAAGGCATTATTGTTTGTATTTGTGCTATGCAGTCACAGTATATTGGAAATAAAGTTCCTGATAACCTTGACTCGGGCTGGGAAAGTTCTCATATTTGGTGACAAGATCACAATCATGACATTACACATAAATGGTTTATGTGGTGCACTACAATGTCTATTTTCCTAAAAAAGCAGTAAAAAATAAATGAGGCAAAAACATTGAAAAAATAATCTAATTTTCCTGCTGTTCTCCCTGCTATTATAATGGAAAAGGCCTTCCATGGCACCATGTGGCCTGAGGCACCAACGTCAAAAGACAAAAATAACATCTCTACCTCTACCATGACTTGGTAATCCACATCTCCTAAACCCTCGCATCACCCATCCATAAGCATTCAATTTATTAATAAACAGCCATGGTTCCATTTAGCTCTATTTGAGGTAAAGAACCAACAGATCTGCACCAATTAAAGTGGAAATACATTTACTTAGTTACACGGCTAACAAAATATTATAATAATACATGATCACAACCATCCATGCTTCCATCTCATGGGCCAGTTGGGCCAACCACTTGCTTGAGAGCTACAAATCAATTATGCCCCCTCATTAAATAATGAGCTTCACATCTGCTAAATTCCAGTAAAACTTCTATAAGACATCGATGCAATTACTTTTTTGCACTAAATAGAATCTATTGTACATGTATCTAACTGGTGCAAGGTCTACAGATGACTTCTTTGCAATGTAAAATGCACTATCTCTATTTTATCTTTCAAATAAAACACCCGTCCTGCCAAAGTATATACAGATTTTTATTTTATTTTATTTTATTTTTAAAAAGAAAAACATCTAAGCATCAGTTGTGCTACACATGTTTGACCATAATACATCATCAAATTACTGTCCGAATAGATTAATTTTAATTTCTGGATGCACTTAGCCACATACCGCCCCCCCCCCGGCGGCCCCCCGCCAAAAAAAAAAAAAGAATAAAAAAGAAAAGTTCATACATTCTAAGATAAATAAATTTCAATTAGAAAAATAGAACATTTGGCTATGTTACATAAATTGAAACATGATTTCTGTTTTGACCCTGGTCTGCCTGTATGGTGGATAAAGAACAAAATCAAAGCAAATAAAGAAGATTTCAGCGAAATGACTGTCAATAATAAACTTATGCCATCAAATTCTGGCACAATAAATTACTGACACTTACTCCAGCAGTATAAATCTAGACAGCATTTGAGCAAAAGGATTAACTGCATTTCAAACCATATGACAGTACATACCTTCTTTCCAGCAGCCCGCCATGACTGGAAACCAATCCAGGGTAATTTGTGAACATTATCCACCCTATTTGCGACTGCAAACATGGCACCAAGCTCACAAAGAATATCTCTGTAGTATGTCTCATTTAAGATAGGAAGACGACTAACAGCATCCAGATCATCTGCTCTTGGTCTTTGGGCACTTCTTAGCTGAAGCAAGGAGATCAGAACACAAATATCAAAAAAGAGGCATGGTTGAATAACTCAGTAACCCAGTAGGGGCAGTAGTTCCCTCTAAAAAAAATAAAAAAGAAAAAAAAAATCTACAGACAGAATAAAATGATATATTAATTATTAAATATAGATGGACAAACACTAAATATTAAATATTTGATAAAAGATGTAATGATTCAATATTAATGATGGACCACCTAATTTAAAGATACAAAATATCGAACATGAACAACACTAAAAAAATTCCTTTAACTAAAAATCATGTGCTTTGGTAGTCCTTCACACCAGCACCAAATGGAAAAAAAGACGAAAGGTTCTACTAGCACATTACCATGTTTTGCAATGATCTAATCATCAAACCAATTGAATTCAAATCTACCCATGTTTTAAAATATCTAGATCATGATCAATGAAATGGATCTTCAATTCATGTGTCTTATCGGGTATTTTGGCACTCTAGTGCAATTGATACCATTTATCATTGTGGTCACTTCACATGTAGCTTAAAGATCTCCAAAATATATAATTCATGATTTTCACCCATTTTTAGAGGTGTAGATCAAACCTAACAGTGTGGATCTTCAATCCCATTATTTATTTTTTGAATTGTTAAATATTTTTTTTCAAGAATTTAACTTTTAGTGTGTGATCGAACTCCATTCAACATACAAAATGGAAATAACTTTTGTGTGATAGTTATATATGGAAAGAAGCTTCTCAAAAAAAAACATCAAGATGAGTTAACATTAGATCTGTGAAACTCTACATTTTAAGCAGTAGATTAAAGATCAATGCTGTCACGCTAAAACTGATCTGATTTATCAACATTAAGATAATTTAGATTAGATCTGTGAAATCCAGATTTTTGAGGAGTAGAACAAAGATTAAAGCTATGATAAATCTGATCTGATAAATCTTTCCCAAATGGGAAAGAAATGTAGGCAGATGTAATATCTTTTGCAAATTTGATATCTTCAGTTTTTGCCTTTCCAAGACAGATCTATTTATCAATTCTGGAGGCCTTTCCAAGTAAATGAAGCAGATCAAAGAAGCAACTTGGCGAGTGTACAAGGGATGGATAATCTGCCTCAACCTTCCTTGAGTATGCAAATAAGAAGAAAAATTCTAAATCAATTAAAAAAAAGGTCCAAATTGAACAAATCGAACTCACACAATCAGGTAGTTTCGGTCTGCCAAACTGACTACAACCAACAGATTTAGGGTGTACAAACCCGAGTTAACAAGAACCATGTGGGTATGTCCACTTGGGTCAGAGCAATTCAGGCTGGTCTGGTCCCCCATTCACTAAAAAGAGAGGCAGTCACAAGATGACATTCTCTCTTTACCTCAAAATGAGAGCTTTCAGTAGTAGATTTTGTGAGGAAAAATCATGGAAGCAGCACAATTTGTTGATTTTGAGCCCAAATCCAAGGTATAACCCCCTCTCTCCTCTTCATTTTTTTTTTTTTTAAAATTCATTTTAATGCCTAAAATAGGCAAAATAAGGGGTAAAATCAAAGAATCATTTCAAAATTTTGCAATTTGGCATGATTTCTTGATATGCTATAGATTCAAGGGTGATTTACATATTGAAGAAGAAATCATGATTTTTCAATGACCATGTAACTGTTTAGATTAAAAATATAATTAGATCTAAAATAATAATAAAATAGTTCAAAAATTTTATAAAAAGTAGCATGTTTGGGGGTGTCCATGCTATTTGTGTTATTAAAAATTTGTTCAAATTTGAGCATTATTGTGGCTAAACCGAATCTAAGCCCAAATTCAAATAAATTTCAAAAATAGGTGGTAATTAAGACATACCCATTTGTTGAAAAAAAATATATGTAGTATTGTTGATACTTGATAGGATTCTACATTAAGTTGAATTAAACTAATTTTAGATTTTATAATTAAATATTAATATTTATTAAAAAGAAATCAAAATGTAAAATTATGGAAATATGAAAATTAGTATTTTGTATAGAATTAGATAATGTAGAAGTATTCTATTAAGTAATTCAACAATTTTTGCAATATAATGTAAATGCCTAATCTTTAAGTATTTAGTTAAATAATTATTAAATCTACTAAAGTTCACGAAAAATATAGTCATGGGTATTAGTAATTAGATCATATTTTCTAGGACAACATACAAAGTTCTACATAATTTATAAATTATCGCATGTATTAAATGAAATTAAATTATTAAAATCATTGATCTATCTAAAAATATAAATTTTATATATTTTTAAAGTGTAGATCCACTTCATCCAATTTATGATAATAAATGTGGTGATTTTTGACAAGTGTTCATCAAACTTGCACAAATGGATTCAAGAAGGTAAAGAAACAAAAATAGGTTGAAAGAATGGTGTAGTGATTTCAGGATGGCACCATTGAAGGTGAAAGTGGTAAGATGCATCGTGGAGGGAGGTGGGGTGACAAGATTAAGGCAGGTCGGTGGTTAACCCCCATGTGGCTGCAAGTAAGAGAGGTCAACAAAAAGTGTTAATGAAGAAGCATGTTCTTTAGTCTTGACATTAGGTAGAGCAAGGAAAAATAGTTTGGAGAAATAAGCAAAGATTTCGGGCTGCGGAGACACCATATGATTTCAGAATTCCAAGGTACTATAGGCAAAAGTCCACATGATATGGAGGAGGATCAGAGTTTGGCTATCATATGAGATAGGCTGAATAATCATTGGTAGAGGGAAGAGGTTGCTAGCCAGATGCATAATTTGGATCCTTACAGTATGTGGCAGGTTCTGGTTCCAAATCTGCTAGGCCAGATGTAGGCTAAATGAGGAGGCAGTTTGTGAGAAAGGTTGTCGGCAAAGGTAGTAGCTAGGTAGCATCCATATTTGGGGTCTTTACCAGCAAGAAGAGCAAGGAGCCAAAATATATATCAGCAGGGGCCACCATTTATGACTTAGATCCACATGCAGCAGAATTGATTCTATACTCCTCAATGATAGGAAAAAGGACATGTGGAGAGCTAGTGCTTGGTGATTCCACTATAACCACATCCTTGTAAAAATTGTTGACAACACCTACTACCATTTTTATCAACTCTATCTAGAAAGCCAATCAGGATGCCGATCCTCCCCGGTCCAAGCATATCCATGGTGAGCTGCTTGAAGATAAGGAAGAGCCAAAAAGAAGGATGACCTTGTACAAGACCAAGCAAGAGATTTATGATGTGACATTGATGTGTGATGGTTGGACAAGACCCATGAGATGAAGAATACCAATCTTTTGATATGTTATGAAAAAAGACATTCTTTCATAAATCAATTGATCTTTGTCACAAGGTGCATGATGTCCATACATCCTGAGCTGGGTGGAGTAGGTAATTGACTAGATAAGAGAGAAGCATGTCTTGCAAGTGGTTACTGATAATGGACCATGGTATGGTACAAAGCTGTTGCATATATTCTGATGATCACGATGCATGGATCTTCTGGACTACATGTACTGCCTACTACATAGACTTGATGCTAATGGACACAGGTAGGATTCACAGGATGAAGCAGATGATGGAGATGACTTGATGCTAATGGACACCGGGTAGGATTCACAGCATGAACAAGAAGATGGAAGTAGCCTGAGCTATCACTACTACACATAAGTGTTCACTTTGATAAGGAAGCACGTGGGGGGTGAGATATTGAGTCCGGCAATCACCTGCTTCTCCATGCACTAATTGCCCTCTATAGCCTTATTTGAAAGAGGACAGGCCTGCTTCTGATGTTCATGAGTGCTGAGTGGCAAAAGAGCAGATATGCCTATAATGGAATGGAAGGGAGTCATGTGGAGGGATCAATGACAAGCCAGCTTTCTGGAAGTGAGCTGAGAGAGTAGTTATGACAATCGCAACCCTATGTCAAGTGCATAGTATTGTGAACAACAACAGATAACTCCAGTTGGGCTTCTTGCATCAAATTATGACTTTCAAGTGCAAGATCAAGCAGGTATATCTGAAATATCTAAACGAGTATATTGACATCATTGAGAGATGGGATTACCAGACAGGTAGGGAGTATATTGATATGCTTGTTTATTTTTATAAAATATAATGATAGAATCCTTTGTTTCCTAACTAAATCAATTACATCACCTGGCAACTCATTACATCAACCCAAAGTACTGATATAGCATCCCATGAATGGACATAGATGATGAATTATTGATTGCCTGCGCAATGTCATTTAGAAGATGGAGCCTGATAAGCTCATTGATGCCAAATGTCCAACGGAGGTAAGTTAATTTAACAGGTGGGGAACAACAGCCAGTTCAAGCAGATATATGATGTTATACGTCGCATGTCTTTCAATCTAAAGCTTTTACAGAGGGTCCTCATAGCTTTAGTGAGAAGGCAATATGGCAAGCAAAGACATTATGATCCAGGTATTTTTGGACACCAACTTTAATTGGTCCAACTTTTTGATATATAGTATCTAATATCCAATTTACTTGATTGCATTTGCAGTGAATGGTGGTTATCAGCATTTTCAAAACCATCTCGAACCGGACGGTTCATGGCGTGCCAAACCGGACCGGTGGGGAACCAGAACGGTTCCGGCATGGAAAACGGCACACACCGATGCAGGGGAAGAAAGAAAGGAAAACAAAGACAAAGAGAAGAGGACGCTGTCGAAAGCCAGTAGTGGCCCTTTGCGGCCACCGGAAGCCGATGGAAACCGCCACGGCTCGGTTCACTTGATAGGACTGCCGCAACGAGCAAGAAAGAGAGAGAGAGGAGAGGAGACCACCGGAGATGGAAGGACGGGACGGCAGAGAGGCCATCGAAGGACTCTGAGTGGCCGCCGTGGCCACCGGGCGGCAGAAGCGACACAGGCTGCATCGCGATCACGATCGCGGAATAGGGGTTGTCAGCCCTGTTCACACATGGCCCCTTTTTAAAAATGGGGATTAACAATAAAGCCAGCAAACCATTTGCCGGCTTCACTGTTTAAAAGATTTTTTAAAAAAAATTAAAATCAATGAAGCCGACAATTAGATTGTCGGCTTCATTTTCTGAATTTTTTTTAAAAAATCTATTAAATAGTGAAGCCGGCAAAAATTTTTTAAAAAAAAATTTATTAAACAGTGAAGCCGACAAACCATTTGCCGACTTCACTTAAGTTTTTGTTTTTCAAAAAAATCCATGAAACAAGGGGGTCACCCCTATTTCACGCCTGCGGGGCCGCGTGCGTGGACTGTGCCATCCGGCTGCCAGCCAGAGGCCATCCAACGGGCCCTCCGACTCCTTCTCCTCCCTCTTTTTCTTTCTTCCTCCCTCTCTCTATTTCTCTCTCTTTCTCTCTTTTTTTCCTCCCGATTCCCTTCCTTTTCTTGTTTCAGTTCGCGTCGGTCCGATCCAGTATAGAACCATACCAGACCGTGCTGCCAGCTGGCCGGAACAGCCATCAGTACCGAAACTGAAAACCTTGGTAGTTATGTTTAGGCTTTCATCTAAAAGTCTCGAGCTTAGCGATTTGAATCCTCTCAAGTGATCTCCTCTAGTAGCTATAAGTGCAACTGATCAACCTTCTCCTAACATATAGCAAACAAACGAACCATATAACACAGAAGAGACTGCATGACTTGGTATATGTGCACTACGGTCTACGGCTCAAATTAAGGTGCACTCATAAGGAGTGAAGTGTGATGACCCACTTCATAATGACTTTGTATATAATTATGAGGACCACATAATTGGTTGGCTTGAAGGCTAGCAATAGCAACAATAGTTTGACGAGTCCGGATCATTGCTTCAACTTGCTAGTGCCATAGCAATGGAAGCTTGAATAAATTCAAAGAGGCAAAGCGATACACATGTCACACAACCAACTGATGCCTAGTAGTAGGAGCAAAGGTCAACTGGAGTCGATCAAGATTGCAAGGTTCTATGCAAGGATTCAAATCCTGATGGGATGTCCCGCGGGACACCGGGATGGAGTACCATTCCATGTGTCGAGACAAGGCTATCCTGCCAATGTCCGAGCATCCCAATCAAGACATCTTAGGACATCCCCTATCACAAGTATCGGGAAGAGGCAAGACAGTAGAGCATCCCGTTCCATGAAAAAATCAAGACAACCATGTCCCATAGAATTTAAAACCTTGGTTCTATATCTGATATATCCATCCATAGATATGAGTACAAGAATACTAAGGAGAGGCCATCACAGCACATGGTCCAATGAGAAAGGAAAAAAACAATTTCCAGAACGATGGGAAAGGGAAGGAAAGAAAGTTACACATCCACTATAAAGGGTTGACTAGGAGACTCTTGGATTTTGAGATCACCACATCCTTAGATGATCAGTCGGCTAGATCATCTTGTGAGGAAAAAGATAATTGTGTTTCCTTATTATTAACAATAGCATGATAGCCATATAAATACATAGGGGATGACCATATTTGAAGGATCAAGTCCCAAAGAATAAGTGACTACCTTCAAATAAGGAAATAGAATAACAACCAATTAACAAATAAATCAAACCTGAATTAGTACTATTCTAGATAAGTTGAAAGATTTTAGGGATTCTAATACTCCCCCTCAAGCTGGCTGTTGACGCAGAAACTTGTCGTCGCCGGAGTTGAGGCCGAAGAGGCTGCCGCCGGGAACCTGCAAAACAAAGTCTCGCTCGGAACCGGTGGGGGTGGCTCCGGCAAGACCCTCCGACGCTCAAGTTAGTTCCTGTCAACAGAAATGGAGTGCTCGATAGAGTATAGAGGAGAAGAAAAGGGTTTTCAGAACCTGTTGTAAAGGTATCCGGAGGGTCCTTTTTATAGAGGGAGCTTATTGTAACCGTCCTGATCAATGCCGGTTGTTATTGTCGATCATTATTGCTGATAAATGCCGATCGTTATTGCTGATAAATGCCGATCGTTATTGTCGATCGTTATTGCTGATAAATGCTGATCGTTATTACTGTTATGTAACCGTAGCGAGATTGCCTGCAGGAATCCATCATAAGGAGTTCGGCCATTGAGAAGCTCGTCCATTGAAGAAGTCTATAGGGAGTCCGGCTTCCGTAGAAACTCGGCCCGAGAGGAGGTTTTGGGGAAGTTCGGCTCCCGCAAGGGTCTGGCTGAAGCCCGGTCGCTGGGAGTCCGAAGGAGTTCGGCCCGGAGCCTGGGCGCTGGGGAGTTCGGCCGCTGGACAGGAGTTCGGGGAGCTCGGCCGCTAAGAGGGTTGAAACAAGCTCGGCCGCCGGGGTCTCGGCCGAAGCCCGGCCGCTCGGAGTCCAAAGGGGCTCGGGCAATAAGTAGTTCGGCCGCTTGAGGAGTTCGGCCGCTAGGGGCCTGAAGGATCTCGGCCGGCTGAGAGAATGGTCGCTTGAGGAGTTCGGCCGCTAAGAGTCTGAAGCTCGGCCGCTTGATAGTTCGGTTGGTTGAAAGACTTCGGCTGAGGCTCAGCCGCTGAGAAGCTCGGCCGGATGTAGTAGTTCAGCTAGGACGCGTCCGCTGAAGTTCTTCCGCATTGACCACATCAGGCTGGGATCGAACTTGACTTTGGCAGGAGCGGGATTTATCCCCAACACTAGCCCCCCACTCCCGAGTTCGAAATTTCGAAGGAAGGGAGTGCAGATAAGGCGACTGCCAAAGTTTTTCTTTCGGGCTTCGTATTCGGTCCATGTCGAAGTTCGGGGGAGATTTCATTTCTGGCTAAAGTTGATGCTGAAGTTGAGGCTCTCTAGCCGAGGTTGATTCGGTCAAAAATCCTATCTCTCGCCGAGGTCGAAGTCGGCGCTCTTCAGCCGAGGTCAGCCTAGTCGCTCGGGGGGATCTTATTTGGCCGAAGTTGATAAGATTGCTCGGAGGATATCTCATCTCCTTTGGCTGAGGTTGATGTAAGTGCTCGCGTTAGGACGAGGTCTTCCTCCTGTTCCTAACGGGCTGTGGGGGCACATGCGGACCGTCGTCCGAGCTTCTCCCCCCATCTCGTCTAAGGTGAACGAGGTCTTCGACTTTGCTCGCGTTAGGACGAGGTCTTCCTCCTGTTCCTAACGGGCTGTGGGGGCACATGCGGACCGTCGTCCGAGCTTCTCCCCCCATCTCGTCTAAGGTGAACGAGGTCTTCGACTTTGCTCGCGTTAGGACGAGGTCTTCCTCCTGTTCCTAACGGGCTGTGGGGGCACATGCGGACCGTCGTCCGAGCTTCTCCCCCCATCTCGTCTAAGGTGAACGAGGTCTTCGACTTTGCTCGCGTTAGGACGAGGTCTTCCTCCTGTTCCTAACGGGCTGTGGGGGCACATGCGGACCGTCGTCCGAGCTTCTCCCCCCATCTCGTCTAAGGTGAACGAGGTCTTCGACTTTGCTCGCGTTAGGACGAGGTCTTCCTCCTGTTCCTAACGGGCTGTGGGGGCACATGCGGACCGTCGTCCGAGCTTCTCCCCCCATCTCGTCTAAGGTGAACGAGGTCTTCGACTTTGCTCGCGTTAGGACGAGTCTTCCTCCTGTTCCTAACGGGCTGTGGGGGCACATGCGGACCCTCCGAGCTTCTCCCCCCGTTCCTAAGGGTGAACGAGGTCTTCGACTTTGCTCTTCGGGCTGTTTTTACTCATTTTTCTCTTGCCATCCCACGATTCTTATGCCAAAAACCAAAAACGCAGAACAAAGAAATTCATTGATGATACATCCTCAGATTTTCTGAGTTCCATGGCCGAGGAAGCATTATCCCTCCGAGTTCCTTCAAGCGATAGGTTCCGGGTCGGATGACTTCCGTTACCTTGTACGGACCTTCCCAATTTGGAGCGAGCTTTCCTTGACTCTGAGGCTGAGTGACAGCGGCTCGTCGGAGCACTAAGTCCCCTACTCTGAACGTCTTACTTTTAACCCTGGAGTTGTAGTACCGAGCCACCTTCTGTTTATAGGCTGACATCCGGATGCGAGCTTCCTCCCTCTTTTCTTCCAGAAGGTCGAGGTTGACTCTGAGGTCTTGGGGGTTGTGCTGTTCATTGAAGCCCACAACTCGTGCGGAAGGGAGCTTAAGTTCAACCGGGATGACTGCCTCAGTACCGAAGGCCAAAGCGAAGGGTGTTTCTCCAGTTGGCACCCTCTGAGTAGTTCGGTACGCCCAGAGGACATGGTAGAGTTCGTCTACCCAGGCCCCTTTTGCCTTATCTAGCCTCGTTTTGATTCCCTGTAGCAAGGTCCGGTTGGTTATCTCAGCTTCCCCATTGGTCTGCGGATGAGCCACAGAAGTGAAGCGCTGGGAGATGTTTAATCCTTCACAAAACTCTGCGAACCTAGCCCCGGCGAATTGTCGCCCATTGTCGGTTATAAGGGTTCGGGGCAGGCCGAACCGACAAACTAGTGACTTCCAAACAAAGTCCTGTACTTTGGCCTCGGTAATTTTTCGCGAGTGGTTCAGCTTCGACCCACTTGGTAAAGTAGTCAATCGCGACCAAGAGGAACTTCCGCTGTCCCGACGCTGTCGGGAAGGGGCCGAGTATGTCCATTCCCCATTGCGCAAACGGCCAGGGTGAATTAAGCGGAGTGAGTTCGGATGCCGGCCGTCTCTGCACACTAGCATTTTTCTGGCAGCGGTCGCACCTCTTTACGTATTCCACAGAATCGCGAAATAAGGTCGGCCAATAATACCCTTGCCGAAGTAGCTTTAGCGACAAAGACCTTGCTCCTAAATGGCTTCCGCAAAGTCCTTCGTGCACATCCCATAGTGCAATATTAGCTTCTGAAGGTCGAAGGCATCTCAACAATGGAAGGGAGTACGACCTTTTGTACAACTGGCCTTCGTATAAGACGTAACGGGAGGCCTGATTTTTGAGTTTTCGAGCTTCTTTTCGGTCATGAGGAAGAACCCCCTCTTTAAGGTAGGTGACCAGTGGGTCAATCCAGCTGGGCTCGAATTCCGTCTGTAGGACATCCTGAGATTCTTCTGTGGTCGGGTACTTCAGAGTTTCCTGAAACACTTCTTTGGGTAGTTCGGCTGGAGCCGAAGTGGCCAGTTTGGAGAGAAAATCGGCTCTCGCATTTTCTGTCCTTGGGATATGTTGAATGACGAAACTATCGAAGGCCGGGGTTAAACTCTTCACTTTCCCGAGGTATCTCGCCATGCTCTCTTCTCTTGCTTCAAAGTTGCCGCCAACTTGACCGACCACTAGTCGGGAATCACTGTAGACTCGAAGCCGATCTACTTTTAGCTCCTTTGCTATTCTTAATCCCGCAATCAGTGCTTCGTATTCGGCTTCGTTGTTGGTAGCGGGAAACTCGAAGCGCAGCGCGAACTCGGCGACAACTCCCTCGGGGCTGACCAAGACTAGCCCCGCACCAGCTCCAATGGAGTTGGAAGAACCATCCACGTGTAGAATCCAGAAGCCTTCAGAGAGGTCGGCCCTTTCCTTGGGGAAGTTCGGCTGTGATGGTTCGACTTCGTCAAGGCTCGATCTCGCCTTTGTGTTTGTCTTGCTTGATTCAAGTTCGGCTTCGTCCGGAATGGTGCATTCTAATACAAAATCCGCCAGTATCTGGGCTTTGATTGATGGCCTGGGCTGGTAGTTGATGTCGAACTCCGTGAGCTCCATTGCCCATTTTGCGATTCTTCCGGAAGCGTCTGCTCGGTGGAGAACTGCTTTTATTGGTTGGTCCGTGAGGACCGTTATGGTGTGCTCCTGAAAGTAAGGTCGGAGCCTCCTGGCGGCAATTACGAGACAGTAAGATAATTTTTCTATCCGGGAGTATCTGGTCTCCGCGTCCCTTAGGACTCGGCTCACGTAATAGATCGGGCGTTGTGTTTTTGCTTCTTCCCTAACGAGAACCGCCGCCAGGGCCACCGAGGAGACAGCTAAATACAAGAACAACTCTTCCCCAGGTTCAGGTTTTGCCAGCAGCGGGGGCGTGCCGAGGTAATTTTTGAGTTCCTCAAATGCTTGTTGACACTCTGCCGTCCAGCTGAAGTCCTTTGGTCGCCTGAGAACCTCGAAGAAGGGCAAGCAACGTTCAGCCGACCTTCGAGACGAAGCGATTTAGGGATGCCACCCTTCCGGCCAAGCGCTGAACTTCTTTAATCATCTTTGGAGTGGTCATTTCTCGAATAGCTCGGATTTTCAGGGGGTTTGCCTCGATTCCACGTCTCGACACCATGAACCCAAGAAATTTTTCCAGAAGTTACGCCAAAGGCGCATTTGGTAGGGTTCAGTCTCATCTTATGCTTCCTCAATGCATTGAAGGTCTCTTCAAGGTCGGCCAGATGGTCAGCTGAAGCTCGGCTTTTGACGAGCATATCATCTACGTACACCTCCATGTTGCGGCCGATCTGCTCCTTGAAAATTTTGTTGACTAAACGCTGGTATGTTGCTCCCGCATTCTTGAGTCCAAAAGGCATGACCTTATAGCAATAAAGACCTCGGCTAGTGATGAAGGCTGTTTTTTCTTCGTCTTCAGGCGCCATACGTATCTGGTTATAACCAGAAAAGGCGTCCATAAAGCTGAGGAACTCATGACCCGAGGTTGCATCTACCAACTGATCGATCCTGGGCAAGGGGTAACTATCCTTTGGACAAGCCTTGTTTAGCTTTTTGAAGTCGACGCACATCCTCCACTTGTTGTTTGTTTTCTTGACAAGAACCACGTTCGAAACCCAAGTCGGGTAATGAACTTCCCGGATTAGTCCGGCTTTAAGGAGTTTATCTACTTCTTCAGCGATCGCTTTCTGCCTCTCCGGGGCATGTTGGCGTAGTTTTTCTCTTACCGATCGGTGTTTCGAGTCAACGGCCAGCCGATGTTCCATGACCTCGGCGTCGATTCCTGGCATATCCGCTGGGGTCCAAGCGAAGACGTCTGCATTCCTTCTGAGAAAAGCGACGAGCTGCTCCCGAACCTCGGTCGCCAGGTTGGAGCCGATCTGCACCACATGGTCCGATCTTCCATCATTTAATGACACAGAGACGAGGTCCTCTGCAGGCTCAGCTCGTTCTTCAGCGAGGTCGTCACGGACGTCCAGTCCGTCAACCAGACAGGGGTCGGGCTGATCTCCCTTATACAAGGCGATCGAGTAACAATACTTCGCTAGGGCCTGGTCTCCTCTGACTTCTCCAACCCCATAGTTCGTAGGGAACTTCATCTTTAAGTAATAAGTCGACACAACCGCCCGAAGGGCATTTAAACCAGGTCGACCGAGGATAGCATTATAGGCGGACGGCGTCTTTACGACTAGGAAGTCGACCTGAGCTTTGGCCTGCTTTGGGTACTGCCCTGCTGTTACGGTCAAAGTTATGATACCTTCGACTGGTACGGTGTTGCCAGCAAATCCAACTAGCGGAGAATTCACCGAGCTCAATCGATCATCAGGTAGGGACATTTTCAAGAAGGCACCGTAGAACAATACATCAGCCGAGCTTCCATTATCTACGAGGATGCGGCGTACATCGTAGTCAGCAATATTCAACGAAACTACAACCGCGTCATTATGCGGAAATTGGATTCCCTGGCCATCCTCCTCGGTGAAGACTATAGGCTCCGAAATCTTCCGTTTCTTCATCGATCCTTCAAGCCTGCTGGTTTTCTTTTGCTGAGATCCCCCTAAGATAGTGTTGATGACGCCAACGGGTGGCCGGTCTTCTTGTTGGTTTTCCCCGCTTGGCGTTAGCGTTCTCGGCCGATCTTCCACCCCCTCGGGCCGCCTTCGAAGAAACCGGCTTAGTCTGCCTCGCCTGACGAGCTCTTCGATCTCGTCCTGGAGTTGAATGCACTCCTCCGTGTCATGACCGTGATCGCGATGGTAGAGGCAGAACTTGTTGGGATTACGCTTGTAAGGGTGAGAGCGCATTCTCTCTGGTCTTGGAAGCCGTTCCCGGATCTCCATCAGAACTTGAGTCTTCGGGGTGTTTAGGGGGGTGTAGTTGTGAAATCGTCGTAGACGGGGAGAACTTCGGCGCTGAGGAGAACTTCGCATTGAGGAGAACTTCGGCGCTGAGGAGAACTTCGGCGCGTCCTTCCGTCAGAGCTTCCCCGCTTCCGAGCTTGAGAGGGAATCCGAACTTGCTCGCGACCAGGGGGAGTCCTGGAGCGTGGCCGAGCTTCAATTCGCTTCCTTTCTTCGGAGGGTCTATCCAGCCTGCCGATCAGCCGTTTACCACCGATTTCACCATCCTTAGCTTCGAAGGCCTCCTCTGCCCGGGCATAACTTTCGGCCCGAGCCAACATATCGGCAAAGTCCCTGGGATACTTTTTTTCCAGGGAGAACAATAGGTCATTTTTCTGAAGGCCGCTCTTGAGCGCGGCCATGGCGACCGATTGATCCAGGTCTCGGACTTCTAACGCAGCGGTATTAAACCGAAAAATGAAAGCCCGGATGGATTCCCCTTCTCTCTGCCTGATGGCCATTAGGGAGTCTGAGCTTCGGCGTGGACGCCGACTACTGACGAAGTGGGCCGCGAACTGTTGACTCATTTGGTCGAATGACAGGATGGTACTCGGCTTGAGTGCCGAATACCAGTTTCTGATGGCTCCTTTAAGAGTAGAGGGAAAAGCCCGGCACAGGATGGCGTCTGGCGCGCCATGAAGCAACATCGTCGTCCGGAAGGCTTCCAGGTGGTCGACCGGGTCAGTGGTCCCATCATAGCTCTCAAACTGTGGGAGTTTGAAGTTCGGCGGGACTGGTTCTTGCATAATTTTCTGTGAGAATGGAGGGTCGGTTCGGATCTCATTACCATATGAGGGAGGAGCGTGGCGGAGTTCTTCGATCCGACGACTCATTTCCAAGAGCCTTCTATCCAGGAGATCTTCATGGTCTCTCATTTCTAAAGTCTTCTTGCTGATCGGATGAAAAGCTTCTCCCTGGGATGAGCTGCGGTCCGAACAAGGGCTCTCCTTCCGTTGCTTTCCTTTTTCGGGAATTGGAGGTCGGGTAGCCCATGTCGATTGCCTCTGGACTGGACAACGCGGCTCCGGAGGATCCGGGACCGATTGGACTGGTACGGTGGCTTGCTGGTGCATGGCTTGCACCGCTTGAACGGCCTCGGTGAGGCCACGAACCTGCTGGACGAGCAGGTTGAACTGTTCAGCGTCTACCGCGGCCTGGATTGCCGGGACTGGAGCGGTAGCGGACGGACCCGGACGGGATCGGGCCGCGGAGGCCGCCGATCGCCGGGCTGCAGAATGAGCCTGAGTCACTGGGGCTGGAGCTGGAGCGGATGGACTCGAACGAGATCGGGCCGCGGAGGCCGCCGATCTCCGAGTGGAGGCTCTCCTGGGGGGCATCTTTTCTCTTTGGAAGGGGATTTGAATTGAAAAGAAGAAAGGTCTCTCGAGCACTCCTTTAAGAACAAAGGAACACCGGCTTCCTTTAAGAAGGGAATCTTCGCCGGTAGGCCCTTCCTCTAGCGCCAATCTGTTGACGCAGAAATTCATCGTCGCCGGAGTCCGTCGGAGTTGACGCCGATGAGGTCGCCTACGGGGACCTGCAAAACAAAGTCTGGCTCAGAAGCCGGTGGGGGTGGCTCCGGCAAGACCCTCCGACGCTCAAGTTCAGTTCCTGTCAACAGGAATGGAATGCTCGGTAGAGTATAGAAGGAGAGAGAAAAGGGTTTTCAGAACCTAGCGTAAAGGTATCCGGAGGGTCCTTTTTATAGAGGGAGCTTATTGTAACCGTCCTGATCAATGCCGATCGTTATTGTCGATCGTTATTGCTGATAAATGCCGATCATTATTGCTGATAAATGTCGATCGTTATTGTTGATAAATGCCGATCGTTATTGCTGATAAATGCCGATCGTTATTGTTGTGTAACCGTAGCGAGATTGCCTGCAGGAATCCATCATAAGGAGTTCGGCCATTGAGAAGCTCGTCCATTGAAGAAGTCTATAGGGAGTCCGGCTTCCGTAGAAACTCGGCCCGAGAGGAGGTTTTGGGGAAGTTCGGCTCCCGCAAGGGTCTGGCTGAAGCCCGGTCGCTGGGAGTCCGAAGGAGTTCGGCCCGGAGCCTGGGCGCTGGGGAGTTCGGACCGCTGGACAGGAGTTCGGGGAGCTCGGCCGCTAAGAGGGTTGAAACAAGCTCGGACCGCCGGGGTCTCGGCCGAAGCCCGGACCGCTCGGAGTCCAAAGGGGCTCGGGCAATAAGTAGTTCGGCCGCTTGAGGAGTTCGGCCGCTAGGGGCCTGAAGGATCTCGGCCGGCTGAGAGAATGGTCGCTTGAGGAGTTCGACCGCTAAGAGTCTGAAGCTCGGCCGCTTGATAGTTCGGTTGGTTGAAAGACTTCGGCTGAGGCTCAGCCGCTGAGAAGCTCGGCCGGATGTAGTAGTTCAGCTAGGACGCGTCCACTGAAGTTCTTCCGCATTGACCACATCAGGCTGGGACCGAACTTGACTTTGGCAGGAGCGGAATTTATGCCCAACACTATACATTTTTTTTAAGCTTCCAAAGGTCAGAAGAAAGAGAGCTCTTTGACCAAAATAAGAAAGAAATAAAAAAAAATTCAAATAAAAATTAATAATTAGACTCTTATAATTTATATCA